>WBNM01005284.1:6646-24034 GCA_013399055.1 Ramphastos sulfuratus
TAAAAAGTAAAATAAAATTTAAAATTATAGTCCTCTACTTAATAAAATAAAAATAAAAGTAAAATAAAATTAAAAAATAAATAGTCCTTTACTTAATAAAAATAAAAGTAAAATAAAATAAAAAATTAAATAGCCCTTCACTTAATAAAATAGAAAGTAAAATAAAAAATAAGGAAATAGTCCTTTAATTAATAAAATAAAAATAAAAGTGAAATAAAATAAAAAGATAAATAAATTGCCCTCAATAATATTAAAAGTAAAATAAAATAAAACATCAAATAAATAGCCCTTTACTTCATAAAAAGTAAAATTAAAAAAAAATAAAAGTAATTTTACTTATACTAAACCCCACCTTTATTTCCACCAAAATCCACCTTTATTTCCACTATAAAACACCTTTATTTGTTCCAAAAAACACTTTTATTTCCACCAAAATCCACCCTTATTTGCACCAAAAACCACTTTTATTTCCACCAAAATCCACCCTTATTTGCACCAAAAACCACTTTTATTTCCACCAAAATCCACCTTTATTTCCACCAAAATCCACCTTTATTTCCACCAAAATCCACCTTTATTTCCACTAAAACCCCACTTTTATTTCCACTAAAAAACTCCTTTGCTTCACCACAAAAATCCTTTATTTCCACCAAAAAGCACCTTTATTTCCACAGAAAAAATACTTTATTTCCACTCAAAATCACCTTTATTTCCACTAAAAAACACCTTTTTTTTCCAAAGCCCACCTTTATTTCCACTAAAAATCACCTTTATTTCCACTTAAAAACACTTTTATTTCCACTAAAAAACACCTTTATTTCCACTAAAAAACACCTTTATTTCCAGCAAAACCCACCTTTATTTCCACCAAAACCCACCTTTATTTCCACCAAAACCCACCTTTATTTCCACCAAAAAACACCTTTATTTCCACCAAAAAACACCTTTATTTCCACCAAAAAAAACCTTTATTTCCACTACAAAAACTCAACTTTACTTACTCTAAAAATACAACTTTACTTACACTAAAAAATCTCTTTACACTAAAAATACCTTTCCACTAAAAATCACCTTTATTTCCTCTAAAAATACTATTTTTACACTAAAAAAAAAGCTTTAAATGAATAAAGCCTCTTTTACAGTGTAAAAAAAACCCCAACAAGGCTACTTGTAAAAGGTGAGCATTTTTCTTTTGTTATCAAAGCATTCTCTGCTCTCCACATTCTGCTGAACCCCCTCCTCGGGTCCACACGCTCAGGTTCTCCTCTATGGAAGCTGCCTTGGGAAGGCAACAATTGGCAGCAGAGCTTTTGGGTGAGCTCAACCCAAAGCCTGTCGTGCATCCAAAGTTCTCCATCTAGGAACAGGTGGCCTCCAAGTTTCCCCCCTACCAAAAAGCATTCCAGAGTCACTCCTCAACCCGGGCCACCCTCTGCTCCCCAGAGCTAGGTGTGCTGGTTTGAGGCTAATTGGAATATTTGAATAGAGAAAATTATATTATAGGCTGTGAAAAGGAAACAATGGTGATGTCTACTTCACTCACAAGGCTTGCTGAGATGTTTAAGAAAAGAATACAAAACACAGATAAGCCACTTGGGCTTGATGTCAGTCTCTGGGGCACAGCGTCTCAGGTGGTCTAGCTTCTGGCCTCCTCCTCTCTGCCAAGTAACCTCACTAACCACTTCCCTTCTAACCCCCCTGGCCCATCCTCCAAACTCACTTTGTGTGTAAGCCAAACCTTGGGGTAAGGTATAGGGGTAGGGAGAAGGTGGAAGGGTGGTTGGGAGCCCCTCCTGGGGTCTCTGATTTCTGGGAGGGGAGTTGTGTTTCTGTATTACCTTTAGCTTGTATATTTCTGTAAATATTCCTGTCTATTGTGTATATCTCTGCTTGTACATTGTGCTGAGCTGTAAATAGAGCTTCAGTCCTTAACTTCCAGCCAGCTGAGTTCTAGTCTGGGTCATTTTACAAAGTGGGGGGGGCGGGAAACTCCCAAACCATCACATCATTTATTATTGGACTCCAAGTCGGACCACTGTCACTAGGGAAGAGGAGGGCATCGTCTGCGCGGAGCGAGCGGCGGAGCTGGGTGCCGCTCCAGATGGACTCCGAGGCTCTGCGCTTACACTTGGAGCTGGCTGGACAGCAGCCAGCTCCGGTCAGAAGTCACCAAGTTGTTTTAGCTGAGTACACGGCGCCTGTGTCTCGTCTCTGGGTGGGGTGGATGGGTTTGGGCTCAACGTGGTGCTAGGAGGGCCATCTGGCCCCCGGTGCGAAGTTAGCTCCCAAGCAGCTAGTTCAAAGCGTGGGCAGGAGGAACGTGTGCGTGTTTGCACAAGCATGTGGGAGCTGACCTTGATGAACTCTACCCATTTGTTCAACAAAAAACCCCAAAACCCGACCAAGTTTAGCACTAATGAAATTAAAGAGGCAATGACCTTTTACTCAGCTGCAGAGTGCAAAAGAGGAGCATGGGGCTAAGCAATGTCTCCTGTTTGCAGGCTCACAAAGTGTCAGGGGTTGGAAGGGACCTCTGGAGATCTTCCAGCCCAACCCTCCTGCCAGAGCAGGACCAGAGAACACAGAGCAAGACACACAGGAGCACATCCACACAGGGATTGAAAATCTCCAGAGAAGAAACTCCACAACCTCCCTGGAGAGCCTATTCCAGCACTCTGGGACCCTTACAGTAAAGAAGTTCTTCCCCATGTTGAGCTGGAACTTCCTGTGCTGCAGTTTCCACTCACTGCCCCTTGTCCTATCCCAGAGCACAAGTGAGCAGAGGTTGTCCCTGTCCCTTCCTTCCTAGAATAGAACAGAATCAACTTAGAATAGAATCAATAGAATAGAACAGAATCTTCCAACTAGGTTGGAAGAGACCTCCAAGATCATCCAGTCCAACCTATCAACCTCAGATAATTACAGACATTGCTCAGATCCCCTCTCAGCCTTTTCCTCTCCAGACTAAGCAGTCCCAGGGCTCTCAGACTCTCCTCACCAGGCAGGGCTCCAATCCTTTCATCACCCTCATAGCTCTCCCTTGGACTCTCTCCAGTAGCTCCCTTTCCCTCTTGAACTGGGTAGCCCAGAACCAGATGCAATATTCCAGGTGGGACCTCACCAGGGCAAAGAAGAGGGGGAGGAGAGCCTCCCTCAATCTGCTGCACACACTCTTCTTGGCCTTCTTGGCCCTCCTCTCTGTGTGCTTTGCCTCTCTATGTGAAGGAATTTCGTTATTCCTAGTTTGGACATCTCTACAGCAAGGTAAGAGCATCTTTGTTTGAGCTACAGCAGTTCCTAAGTTCCACCCACATGGTGTTTTTAATCAAAGGTGAGACCTGAGGTCAAGGAGCAACACAGGAAGCTGCACCTCAACAGGAGGAGACACTTCTGTATGGTGAGGGTGCCAGAGCCCTGGAGCAGGCTGCCCAGAAAGGGTGTGGAGTCTCCTGGATGCATTCCTGTGGGGGCTGCCCAAGGTGGCTCTGCTCAGGCAGGGGGGATGGACTGCATGATCTCTGCAGGCCCCCTCCAACCTCTAACATCCTGTGATTCTGTGACCCCTGTCTTTAGGCCATCACATGTAGTCACCTTATCTCTTCACACCTTTAGATCAGCTAATCAAAGGACAACTCCCCAGCCTATCCTCTAGGAGGACACTGCACTGCATCTGGCACAGAACTGCACTTAACACACACACAAATGCACACACTCCTGAACCTTAAGTGGAGCACCAAAGAAGTGGTGGGAAACTCAGAAGAGCTCTGGGCAGGAAATTATTTGGCGGTTCCAAGGTGGTGAGCCACATCTTCAAATATAACCAAAGCAGAACAAGAAGACCAAAACACACACTCTTAGAAGTCGATACCGCAAATGGGATGCAAGTTTTATCCACCCAGAACAGGCTGAGGGATGAGGAGATTGAGAGCAGCCCTGCAAAAAAGGACTTGGGGGTGCTGGTGGGTGAGAAGCTGGACAGGAGCCAGCAAGGGGCACTTGAAGCACAGAATGCCAAAGGTGTATCCAGGGCTGCACCAAAAGAAATGCAGCCAGAGGTGGAGAGAGGAGATTCTGCTCCTCTGCTCTGCACTAAGAGACCTCACCTGCAGGGCTGTGTCCAGCTCTGCAGCCCTCAACACAGCAAAGACATGGACCTCATGGAGCAGGTTCAGAGAAGGGCCGTGAAGAGGCCTTTGGATCTTAGGAGGAGCAACTGAGGGAGCTGGGGATGGTTAGTGTGAAACAGAGGAGGCTGAGGGCAGAGCTCATTGCTGTCTGCAGCTNGGTGGGGAGAAGGTGGAAGGGTGGTTGGGAGCCCCTCCTGGGGTCTCTGACTTCTGGGAGGGGAGTTGTGTTTCTGTATTACCTTTACTTTGTATATTTCTGTAAATATTGCTGTATATAGTGTATATATCTGCTTGTATATTGTGCTGAGCTGTAAATAGAGCTTCATCTAAACTTCCAGCCGACTGAGTTCTAGTCTGGGTCATTTTACAAAGTGTGGGGGGGTGGGTAACTCCCAAACCCACATCAACACCAGAACTGGAGAAAAGTTTCAAGGTGGAGGTCTCACAAGAGCAGAAATGAAAAGCTTAAAACCTGAAAGAATCCTAAATCTTGCAGATTGAACAGACAATTAAAGCAACAGAAGCCACCACACCTACCTTATGAACAGCTGGATGACACCATCACATATTGTTGAATACCAGACCCCACTGGATTGGGGGGTCTCCAGTGCTTTATTAATTAAAAGAAAATAATTTATTTTCTCTTTTGTAAAATGTTAAAAAAAAACCCAAAAAAATAAAAGCAGCAGAGAGTTTGTCTTTAAAATACAGTTGTCAAATATCAGGGGGTATATAAATGCTAACATTTACCCTAGGGGTATTCCAGGGCTAGAGTCTGTTACAAATAAAATCTTTATTCATATGAACAGCCACCTGGGGGGCAATGCTGAATGGTACACAGAATATTTATAGAGAGATATTTAAAATAATCTAGCAGTGCTATTAAAACAAACTGGAAGCTACTCTGCATTTGGGTCTCTCCATTTTACAGCTCAAACTTGTTCTTTTGGTGTGGGCTTACTTCCTGTGAAGGATGCTCCCTGAGATAGAAAATTACTTTGGCCTAGAGGGTTGTATAAAAACAACCTGCCAGACAAAAAAAAATTAATTCTTATTGAGGCTGTTTTGAAATTTAAAAGATTGTTCATAGAAAGGAGATAAAAACAATAGAAAGGCAATAGAAAGGAAAATAAAACCAAAAACATTTAAAAATAAATTATTTGTGAAAGAGAATGTTCAAATTTGGGAATTTTCCTTAATATACGAAGAAGGGAAAAAAAAAATAAAAAAAGATTCAAAAGGCCTTTTTTGGTTTGGTACATTCCAGAACTACTGAATAGTTCCTACATGCTATGGAAAACAGCTTTAGACAAAATCAAACATCTATAGACAGGGTTGGAGCAGCTCTACCATGAGGGCAGGCTGAGGGAGCTGAGATTGCTCAGACTGGAGAAGACTCCAGGGGGACCTTAGAGCTGCCTGCCAGTACCTGAAGGGATCCTGCAGGAGGGCTGCAAAGAGACTTTTCATGAAGGTGTCCAGAGGCAGGACAAGGGGGAATGGTTTGACTGGAGCTGAGGAAAAAGTTCTTCAGTAGGAGGGTGGAGAGAGTCAAGAATAGGCTGTTCAGGAAGGCTGTGGCTGCCTCCTCCCTGGGGTGTTGAAGCCCAGGTTGGATGAGGTCTTGAGCAGCTAAGTCTAGCTGAGAAGTGTCCCTGGGCATGGTGGGGAGGTTGGAGCAGATGAGCTCTGAGGTCTCTTCCAACCTAAGGCATTCTATGACTCTATGATTTAAAAGGAGTTTAAGCAGCCTGAAACAAGTTGGGAGACAAAGCAGAGAAGAGAAGACTGAGAGGAGATTTAATGAACGTTTCTAAGTATCTGAGGGCTGGGAGGCAGGAGAGGGGGACAGGCTCTGCTCTCTGCTCCCTGGGATAGGACAAGGAGCAATGGATGGAAGCTGCAGCACAGGAGGTTCCAGCTCAACACAAGGGGCAACTTCTTGACTGGAAGGGTCCCAGAGCACTGGCACAGGCTGCCCAGAGAGGCTGTGGAGTCTCCTTCTCTGGAGCCTTCCAAGGCTTGTCTGGATGTGTTCCTGTGTGCCCTGAGCTGGATTGTCTGGTCCCGCTCTGGCAGGGGGGTTGGACTGGATGAGCTCTTTGGGTCCCTTCCAACCCCTGACACCCTGTGAGCCTGTGAACACACCAGCTCTGCAGACTATCAGCAGTCTGAGCAGGTCAAGTTTCTGTGCTGGGCCTTCCTAATTTATGGAATGAATATGATAATATTCCACCAACTCTGTAACTGCTGAAAAACTTGTCTGCAGGAAGCAAACAATTCTGCCTGCTTTCAGTACATTTCAAACACTCTCATTTGGAAATCAGCACAAGGATGAAACTCCTTCGACTTAGGCAATGTTCAGACACCTTCTCTCCACGTAGGGAAGTGCCATCAGTGTCTCTGCAATTAGAAACACTCAGAAGTGTGGCTGCTCTGCATCAGTATTTCAGAGCATTTCAAGTGTAGGAGCCAACTAAGCCACCTTTAAAAACTCTCCTTATAGCCTTTCAAGTCAGAGGAACTCACCACATGGCTGATCTTCCCCATTCATCTTCCCCCTCCTTTAAGGAGATGAATGAAGGCATGAGATGGTTCAACAACAACTGCACAATGAAGCCACAAAAGCAGAAAAGCAACAGTTTCCTAGAGAAATAGAGCAGAGCCTTGGTGCTGGTGAACTTACACAAATCTGCAGTGCTGCAGATAAAATATTAAGTGGTCAGTACCTTCCACACAACTGCCCCTTGAAGGTTCAGGACATCTCAGGTCTCTTCTCCAGGCTGCACACCCCCAGCTCCCTCAGCCTGTCCTCACAGCAGAGCTGCTCCAGCCCTTGGAGCATCCTTGTGGCCTCCTCTGGCCTCACTCCACAGTTCTGTCTTTCTTATGCTGAGGACAGCAGCACTGGAGGCAGGACTGGAGGTGAGGTCTGAGCACAGCAGAGCCAAGGGGCAGAATGCCCTGTCTTGACCTGCGGAACACACTGCTCTGGCTGCAGCCCAGCACACAGCTGCCTGCTGGATGCATGAGGGCACTGCTGGCTCCTGGGGAGCTGCTCAGCAACCAACACTCCCAAGTCTCCTTCTCCAGAGCTACTCTCAGCCCACCCTGCACCCAGCCTGACTTTGTGCCCTTTCTCTATCATTAAAGGAACAAACAGAAATGAGGGATTTAGGAAATGTCACATTTGTGAAAATCACTTGTCAAAGAAAATCTTTAGTCTCCAAATCCTGTCAATGCTATCAATAATGCAAATTTGGTATTTCCCATGACCTCAAGGAGGAAGTTGAAATATTTCAACGTGGAGTTCACAACACACACTCCTGTTGGATTGCAATGAGTAGTCTCTCTTAAACTGCTACTTGTGAAGCAGATCTTTAGTGCTTGCTATCAAACCAGAAGCAGAAGAATCAATGTTTATTTTAATCAGTGTTTTTTTCCTAATATGAGAGAGTAGGCAGCCTCATTAGGTTGTCATCTGATGCACTCAGACTTTAAATTTCATAAAATACTTGAAACACTGCGTTACAAAACAAACACTTAAAAGCTGCAAGGAAAGTAGAAGGTCTTTCAAATCAGTTTCCTCTCACCAGTCACATCCTTTTGTGTGGCCTGCCCCAGTGATCCTGATTTGGCAGGTAGCTGGAGACAGAACAAGGGGGAATGGCCTCAAGATGAGGCTGGGGAGGTTTAGATTGGACATTAGGAAAAAGTTTTTGATGGAGAAAGTGGTCAGGGACTGGAATGAGCTGCCCAGTGAGGTGGTGGAGTCAGCCAGCCTGGCTGTGTTTAAGGGTGGTTTGGATGGGGTGCTTAGGGTTATGGTTTAAGGTGAATCTTGTAGAGTAGGGTTCTAGGTTGGACAATGGTTATCCTGAGGGGCTTTGCCAGCCTGCATGTTGCTGTGATTGTGTGAACTTGTGACAAGAGGAGAGGGCATGGCCTGAAGCTGTGCCAGGGCAGGTTTAGGTTGGATGTTTGGAAGCACTTCCTGATGGAAAGGGGAATTAGCTACTGGAATGGACTGCCCGGGGAAGTGGTGGAGTCCCTGTCTCTGGAGGTGTTTCAGGGATGGCACTCAGTGCCATGCTCTGGTCCATGTGGTGGTGTTAGCTCACAGGCCTATTCCAGCCTCAATAATTCTGTGCTTCACTGGAGGTCCCTTCCAACCCCTAACATTCTGTGATTCTGTGATTCCATGATCCTAAAATTCTGTCCTGCAGGTACACACTCTTTTTTTAAACATCACATCTTTGTCAGCTTTGACTACTTGATTCTGTCTGATCAAACCCTAACAGCAACAGCAAAGAACAAGCTTTCCTCTCTTGAAGCTGCTCTATTGGTTAGATCAGATTTATTTGCTGTCAGCTAAGGTTATATTTGCACATAAGTCTATGACAGATTGCAAGTTTATTAACTTCAAGTGGGTTTTCAAGCTGCTGGGTTGAGGGGTTTGGGTTTGGTTTTTTTTTGTTGTTGGGTTGTTGAGGGATTTTTTTGTGGAGTTTTGGGTTGTGTTTTTTTTCACGTCAGCATTCCCTCCCCCCAAGATGTGGGTTACTTGACAAATTGGAGTTAAGTTATCTTAGGTCAATGTAACTGTAAGTTAAACTAATGAAGTGTATGTCTATGAGTGATGTCTGATTAGTTTAATACAGTTAGTGCTGGACAGCTTGGGCTGCTGACCTTGAAGGAACACAGATAACATTGCCATGCGTTGGAGGATGTGGTTGTGATACAAGACAAATTTACATAACAGTTTGTCATCTACACTCCTCCAAAACAAAATCGTTGCAAAAGGAAAGCAATAGGGAACCAAAGCTAAATGCCTCACACTAAACACACCAGGGAAAATTAATTATAGCATTTGGCTTGGGATGGTAGCTTATTTTAAATGCAAGCCAGAAGCAGGCACAGAAAAGGTGTACATTTATATAGCCTGCTTTCCAAAAAGGATTAGACATTGTTTTGGGTAGCACTGTTCAAACACAGCCTTCTGGAGCACAAGATCTACTCTTGCAAAATCAGATTCCTTCCCCAGTTGACTGTGTCTGCTTGCTCTGGTAACAAACTTGGTTCTGAGCTGTAACCTGTCAGCACATCCTTTACAGAATCATCACAGAGTGTCAGGGGCTGGAAGGGACCTTGAAAGCTCATCCAGTCCAACTCCCCTGCCAGAGCAGGATGACCTATACCAGATCACAGAGGTGTGCTCAGTGTCCTGCTGAGGCTCATCCTGTGGCTGAGGCAGCTGAAACATCCCCTTGCACTCACAGCCTCTCTCACCAAGGTGCAAAGTCAGCTGAACTCTCATTTTCTCCCCANTTTGTTGTTGGGTTGTTGAGGGATTTTTTTGTGGAGTTTTGGGTTGTGTTTTTTTTCACGTCAGCATTCCCTCCCCCCAAGATGTGGGTTACTTGACAAATTGGAGTTAAGTTATCTTAGGTCAATGTAACTGTAAGTTAAACTAATGAAGTGTATGTCTATGAGTGATGTCTGATTAGTTTAATACAGTTAGTGCTGGACAGCTTGGGCTGCTGACCTTGAAGGAACACAGATAACATTGCCATGCGTTGGAGGATGTGGTTGTGATACAAGACAAATTTACATAACAGTTTGTCATCTACACTCCTCCAAAACAAAATCGTTGCAAAAGGAAAGCAATAGGGAACCAAAGCTAAATGCCTCACACTAAACACACCAGGGAAAATTAATTATAGCATTTGGCTTGGGATGGTAGCTTATTTTAAATGCAAGCCAGAAGCAGGCACAGAAAAGGTGTACATTTATATAGCCTGCTTTCCAAAAAGGATTAGACATTGTTTTGGGTAGCACTGTTCAAACACAGCCTTCTGGAGCACAAGATCTACTCTTGCAAAATCAGATTCCTTCCCCAGTTGACTGTGTCTGCTTGCTCTGGTAACAAACTTGGTTCTGAGCTGTAACCTGTCAGCACATCCTTTACAGAATCATCACAGAGTGTCAGGGGCTGGAAGGGACCTTGAAAGCTCATCCAGTCCAACTCCCCTGCCAGAGCAGGATGACCTATACCAGATCACAGAGGTGTGCTCAGTGTCCTGCCGAGGCTCATCCTGTGGCTGAGGCAGCTGAAACATCCCCTTGCACTCACAGCCTCTCTCACCAAGGTGCAAAGTCAGCTGAACTCTCATTTTCTCCCCAGGCCACGTTGCTGTGCCACATGCCCCAAGCAGAGCAGGCACCTCGTGGCACCGCTCCAGGCAATCATCTAACCACATCTCAACTGATCAGGTAGGCCAAGCAACATGGCTGGTTTTAAAGACAGCTTGGTTCTGGAGTGACTGATTCTCACTGCATGATAGCTATCTGGTGACCTAAACAGTCTGCTGTTATCAGTCCAGGTTCCAGCTGATAGACGTTTGCCACTTACATAAATGCCTAATTGACATCTACAGTTGCTGGCACATGACAGAACTGGACAATTACTAAGATAAAGCTGCTTCCTTAATCCTCAGGTCAGTCTGAGCAGCACCCTCTGATAAATCACACTTGCTAATAGATAAAGCAGAGGGTAAGTGAGGAAGCTTGCAGTGTTCACATCTGTGCCATCTCTCAACCTGGATCTGTGAGGCACAGTTTAAACCTTTTGGTATTACTCAGTCCATCTGATCATCTCAGAATAAGATGTACATCTACATTTACACATGAACAGCTATCCATAGAGACTCTCAAGGACCAGCAGTGCAAGACAAAATAGCCTAGCAAACCCTAAAACACAGTAGTAATTTCCCAGCTACACCCCAAGAAGTCAGAGCAAGAATTAAAACTTGCCTTGTCCATTGCAAGCCTCCATTTGCTTGCAAACGCTCCCTTGGAATGCACATAACCAAAGATTCACAGCTGGAGAGACCTTCTTGAAGGCCTCTCTCCAATTTCAGCTGGGAAATCACTCACTTCCTGGGTTACCTGTAATTGGTGCTTGCTGGCACTGTTTGCATGAAATAAAGAGCAGCAGTCCGTGCTTTCCAGTGCCACTTCTTGGCAGGCAGTGTACAGAGGACACAGTCATCTCCTAGCTCTTCTTGGAGAAGATCCATCAGCTGCTTGTGGGAGCCACCATAAAAGGCTTCAATGAGAAGCACACTCATTCTTCCTGGTCAGCTTCTGAAAATGAGGACAGAGAAATATTTAACTTCAGAACTACTTTTTTTTTTAATTATTATTATTATTATTATTATTTGAAAGAAAATCATATTGGAAAAAGCAGAAACATGCTGCAAGGCCCTCCAGAGCCTCCATTTCTCAGGTGACATTAAATCCTTCCTGTTATATGAATGAGTCTACTTCAGAAAAGGCTACTTAGCTATTGTGATGAGAAAAAATGATCACATCTATTAGTGTCAACCATTAAAAGATACCACTTGCAGTTGTTACATGAATCAAAATGTGCAGGACTTAAAAAACCAAAATCAAACCACTGCATTTTGAATTTTTGTTTGCTTGTTTGTTTTCAGTCAGATCTTAAAAGCTGTTTTATTTCACAGACTCAGTCACATGCAATTATCTTACAGGTTAGAAAGTGGCTTATTCATTTTCACATAGGTTTCCCTCCTTTTCCTGGTGATAGATAAACTAAAGAAAACTCCAAACACACTCAAATCTCTAAAGTTGCTAATAACAGTAAGTTGGGTGACTTAAAGCCAGAGAGGAGTCTGGGGAGATGCAGTCTCAGTATCCCCCCAGGACTGTCTCATGAATCACTAAGAGATCACAGAATCATAGAATGGTCAGGTTGGAAGGGACCTCAAGAATCATCTAGTTCCAGCCCCCTGCCACACAGAATCACAGACTGTCAGGGGCTGGAAGGGACCTCCAACGTTCATCCAGTCCCAACCCCCCCGCCAGAGCAGGATCACCTATACCAGATCACACAGGAACACATCCAGGCAGGTTTTGAATATCTCCAGAGAGGGAGACTCCACAACCCCCCCTGGGCAGCCTGTTCCAGGGCTCTGTCACCCTCACAGGGAAAAAAAAAATTCTTCCTCATGTTTAAATGAAACTTCCTATGCCTCAGCTTCCACCCAGTGCCCCTTGTCCTGTCATTGGGCATCACCCAGCAGAGCCTGGCTCCAGCCTCCTGGCACTCACCCTGCACACATTTATAACCCCCTCTCCCATCAATGCACTTGCACCCTGCAAGAGATTTAAACCATCTTATATCTGTGCTCCAAAATGTCTGGGAGGGAAGAGTACAGCAGGCTTGGGGCAGCTCTCAGATGAGAAGCCCCAGAGCTGCTCACAAACAGGATGCAAACCACACTGCCCAAAGTGAAGGGAAAGATGAAAACCCTGTGACTATTGCTCATCTCCTTCATGAGTCATGGACCTGGGGTACTGAAAAGCTGCTTTTCAGATGCTTGGAGCGCAGCAATCACATGCAAAAGCTGAAAACAAAGCCCTGAAAGGTATCCACCACCCATGACTGCCCCTCTGATGGCTTCTTTCTAAACATATCCTAAAAAAAAAGGAGGAATTTCCATGAGATTTATTTGCTCAGGCTTCGTGTTTGATGCTGTCTATTGCAAGATTGCACATCCATTTCCTGACCTGTAATTTCTAGTGGTTTCAGACTGTAATCCTTATCTTCTCAAAGCTAATGCTGACAAGAAGTGAGAATTCAACACAGAACTGCACACTCTCCAGAAAAATCTCAACCATCATCTCAACCTTGAAATTTAGTTACATTCAAGCTAAAAAATTAGATATCCTGTAATCAGAGGGGAGAAAGCAAGCAAAACCAAAACCAACTTGCAAGTGCACTGTAGCTATCCAAATATCAACTAGTCAGCAACAAAAATTGAAACACTGAATACATTTCATTGGGGGAGACAAATATAAGAAACTTCTAGGTGGTTGTGATTCATCAGCCCATCTGCTCTGCTCTGCTGACACCCCACCTGCAGCACTGCCTCCACTTCTGGGCCCCCCAGCGTAAGAGGGAGAGGGTCCAGAGGAGGACACAAAGTTGATCAGAGGGCTGGAGACCCTGCCCTATGCAGACAGGCTGAGAGAGATGTGGTTGTTCAGCCTGGAGAAGAGAAGGCTCCAGGGAGACCTCAGAGCAGCCTTTCACTAACTGGGGTCTACAAGGGCTTGTAGTCGTAGGACAAGAGGGAATGGACTGAAGCTTGAGGAGGGCAGATTTAGAATGGAGATTCCAAATGTGGAATTCTTATTTTTGAAATCACAGTTCTAAATTCTTCATTTCTAATCTAATTCTTAACTCTAAAATCCATATTTTGGGTACAACACATGAAGAGAGAGAAGAGGTTGGACTCAATCTCGAGAGGTCCCTTCCAACCCCTAACATTCTGTGACTGTGATTCAAGGAGCTGTGATTCTGTGATTAGGAAGTGAGGGTGGGGAGACACTGGAACAGGTTGCCCAGGGAGGTTGTAGATGCCCACTGCCTGGAGTTGTTCAAGGCCACGTTGGATGAGGCCTTGAGCAATCTGGGCTAGCAGAAAGTGTCCCTGCCCATGGCAGGGGAGTTGCAACTTGATCTTTATGGTCCTTTTATGGTCCCTTAATGAATCGTGCAAGCTGAAATGGTGATGTAGATCTCCTGGGTCACTACAGATCAAACAGCTAGAGAAAAAGTATTCTGTGCTCTGACCTTCTTGCCATAACCCAGCCTGGATTCAGGTTATAACCTGCTCTGGTAGTCCCATACTGTTTCAAATATATTTTTTTGTTGAACAAATATGTCTCTTTCAAAAGAAAAACTATCACCTTCTGGAAGCAAAGACTTCTCTCTATTTCAGAGCTGGTTCTTTTTTCAGGTAGCAAAGCAGATTCTGATCTCTTTCCCACTGACCTAATTTCAAGCAATCACACTTCTGAGATCCCTGACGTTGTCTGAATTTACAATAATGTAACCGAAATCAAACTCTCTCCTCTTGAAGCCCCTTTAGAGCCTGCAGGGTAATAACTGCTATAAAACCCCAAGCTGTGGTTCAGAATCTGCACTACTCACNACTTTGTCAATAGTCCCTCCCCAGCCTTCCTGTAGGCCCCTTCAGATCCTGGAAGGCTACTATAAGATCTCCTGGAAGCCTTCTCTTCTCCAGGCTGCAGAGCCCCAACTCTCTCAGCCTGTCCTCATAGCAGAGCTGCTGCAGACCTCTCATCATCTTGGTGGCCTCCTCTGGACCCACTCCAACACCTCCACGTCCTTCCTGTGCTGGGGGCTCCAGAACTACACACAGGACTCATTTGCTGTAACTCATCTTCAGCCCCATTCTAGTTTTGCTGGATACCTGGCACCAGCCCCTCCACAATGTCCCTTCAGGTAGTTGTAGACAGAAATCCACCTCAAAGGACTAAGGAGGGGGGAAGCATTTTGCAAACCCAGGCCCTAAAAAGATGGGGGCCCATGGAAAGTGGGAAAACACCAAGCGAGAGTCAGTCACTCAGGGAGATGCTGCATTCAATTTACCAATCATTACCAGCATCAGTAATAAAGCAGTTAGCTCACAAAGCACCTGATCAAATTGTACTTCATCAGCCTAGATCTGAACGTGGCTTTACCCCCAGCAGGTTTTGCTGACTCGACAGCCTGCTCTTTGGGTTCGCCTTGCACCGCTTTTCGCTGCTGCCTCCCCTGTGGGGACAGCGAACGACTCTGCACACTGATGGGAAGAGACTTGCAGTTCTCAGGTCGCCTTCGTGCTTAAAGCTCCTGACATTTAGCTTCTTCTGCATTTATCCTACCTCTAGGTCTATTAATATAAAAAAAGTGTTATGCAAATATTACACAAACATTGCCACACAATAAACTCCCCTCGGCTACTGACACCGGGAAGCTGGGCTGAAATCGTGGACGGGCCGTGGAGAGGCTGTTAGGTGGCTCCTCCTCTGCAGCTCTTCAGCAACAACACTCAACAGACCCCCACGGCAGCAGCAGCAGCAGCAGAGGGTGAAAATCAGCAGTGACACATTTTTCTGAGATGATCTGAAGCTCGAAGGCTTTCTTACAAAACCTCTCACTGCCCCAAAGAAATGTAGGTGCTCCTCACTAAAACTCTCACCAGCACGTGCAAGATTCTGCTGTTCTATGACCTTTACATGTTATTAGAAGCAATATGAATCAAAATCAGTACAGGAGAAATGTTCTCTAAGGAGCAGCATATGGCGTGCTTTGGTCTTCACAGAATCATGGAATGGCTCAGGTTGGAAAGGACCTCAGAGATCTTTCACTCCAACTTCCCCACCATGGGTAGGGACACCTCTCAACTAGACTTGGCTGCTCAAGGACTCATCCAATCCAGTCACAGCCTCCCTGGGCAGCCTATTCCACAGTCTCACCACCCTTGTGCTGAAGAATTTTTCCTAAGCTCTGCTGTGCCTCAGCTTCAAACCTTTCCCCCTTCTCCTGTCTCTAGACACCCTCAGGACAAGTCCCTCTGCAGCCTTCCCTTCAGGTACTGGCAGGCAGCTTTAAGGTCCCCCCCAGAGCCTTCTCCAAGCTGAACACCCCCAGCTCCCTCAGCCTATCCTCATAGCAGAGCTGCCCCAGCCAGGGTTTGTAGCCCTACTTTGTGGTATTACTTCATTGTTTTGTTGGGTTTTTTGGGGGGCTTTGTTGTTGTTGTTTCCATTTGGTTGTTTGGGTTTTTTTTTTCTCACAAGATGCTGCCTAAATATGAAATTCCTACACAATAATGGCAACAGAATATATGCCACATGAGCTCCAGGAGCTGACTAAGCTGAGGCAATGAAAAAGTCAATAAATCTTCTAGGTTTAAAAAGATACCCTGATAATGCAAAGGAAATTGTATTACATATAACTAATAATTCCTTGTATTTAAAAAGGCACAAAGGAGGTAGGACACAGTCATTTTACCTCATATTTCACCCAGATGACTTCCAGTTTTGTTCACATACGAAAATAACATCTATTATTTTTGCTTTATTTCCCTTGACCTAGCCAAGTTAAGGTAAATATGTACCATAGACTCCTCTGAGGTCTCAAAAAGACACAGCTGATAAATGGCCTGAGAACATTCACCCTATCTGATGGAATGCAATCCTCAATTAAATATAAATCACTCCAGGTATTCTTTTCCCCCCATTTCAAAGAAAACAACAAATACTAGAAAAACAGAGCTGCTTCCCCTTTCTCATTACAGTGTTTCCTCTCTGGAGCCAGCAATCCTGGGTGTTCCTGCAGCAGCTCAAGCCCAGCCGCAGGGCTGCGGCACCCCCGCGCTCTGACATGGGTTCCCCAGCCCGGGCTGTGTGTAACTGCACATTCTCCTGTTCAGACATTAATAAGAAACTAGCTAAAATTAAAAGAAAAATAAATTCCTTCTAAATAGTAACAGTGTCAAAACACCATGACTGATACAGAGGCACTACTCAGGCACCAGCATCCGCCCTTCTACCAGCAATAGTGTGGCCGGCAGGACCAGGGCACTTGATTTGTCCCACTGCTGGCCATTGCACCTCCAATGCTGGCTTCAGTTTTGCAACCTTCACTACAAGAACGGACATTTGGTGCTAGAACACATCCAAAGAAGAGCAAAGAAGCTGGTGAAGGGTCTAGAACACACGGAAAATGAGGAGTGGCTGAAGGAACTGTGCTGACAGTGGCATTGAGCGTACCCTCACCAAGTTTGTGGATGGCACCAAGCTNCCTCCAATGCTGGCTTCAGTTTTGCAACCTTCACTACAAGAACGGACATTTGGTGCTAGAACACATCCAAAGAAGAGCAAAGAAGCTGGTGAAGGGTCTAGAACACACGGAAAATGAGGAGTGGCTGAAGGAACTGTGCTGACAGTGGCATTGAGCACACCCTCACCAAGTTTGTGGATGGTACCAAGCTGTGTGGCATGGCTGGCAGCTGGAGGGCAGGGATCCAGCCAGAGGGACCTGGACAAGCTGCAGAGATGGCCACAAGCCAACCTCATGAGGTTCAGCAAGCCCAAGTGCAAGGTCCTGCAGCTGGGTCGAGGCAATCCCAAACACCAATATAGGCTGGGCAGGGACTGGCTGGAAAGCAGCCCTGAGGAGAGGGACTTGGGGGTGCTGGTGCAGGAGAAGCTCAACATGAGCCAGCAGTGTGCTCTGGCAGCCCAGAGAGCAACCAGAGCCTGGGCTGCAGCAAGAGCAGTGTGGGCAGCAGGGCCAGGGAAGTGATCCTGCCCCTCTACTCCCCACTGCTGAGACCCCACCTGGAGTGCTGCATCCAGTGCTGGAGTCCCTGGGACAAGA
>WBNM01005285.1:0-30106 GCA_013399055.1 Ramphastos sulfuratus
TCATCAGGCAGTGCTCCAGCCTTATCATCCTTGTGGCCCTTTGCTGGACCTTCTCCAACAGATCCTAGTCCCTCTTAAACTAGGGAGCCCAAAATTGAAGGTAGTACTCAAGATGAGGTCTCACCAGGGCAGAGCAGAGGGGGAGGAGAACCTCCCTTGATCTGCTGGACACACTCTTCTTAATACGTGCCAGGATCCCATTGGCCTTCTTGGCCACATCTAGTCCAAGCCCCGTGCCAGAACAGGATCACCTGGAGTAGGTCACACAGGAATGCATCCAGGCAGGTTTGGAATGTCTCTAGAGAAGACGACTCCACAACCTTCTGGGCAGCCTGTTTCAGGGCTGTGTCACCCTCACAGTGAAAAAGTTTTTTCTTACATTTATGTGGAACTTCCTCTGCTCCAGCTTGCACCCACTGCCTTTTGTCCTATTGTTAGGCATTCATCTCTTTCTCTGTATCAATCTTGCTGCAACTAGCAACTAGGAACAAAGGATCTGAGACTCTCTGCATGAAGCCTGGCCCCCTGCTAGTATTCATATCTGAGTTAGAGCAATCCTTTGATGACTTTGATTTTACATTATCAATAGACCTCAGTATGAAAGGAAAACTGCATAGCTTTGATGGAAAGGCTTCTTACTTGAGTGTGAGGTTGGTGTATGGCCTTGTGAGGAGTGGCTGCATTTATTTGTGTGTATTTTCTGTCCCATGTGGTGGGACATGAACTTACCATGTAGCCCATGGTGGGGTTGTTCAATGTAGAAAAGAGAAGACTCTGGGGCAACCTTATAACTGCCTTCCTATACCTAAAGGAAGGATGTGGAGGGACTTGTCATAAGGGTGTCTAGTGACAGAACAAGTGGGGATAGTTTTAAGCTGAGGGAGAGTAGGTTTAGACTGGATTTTGTGGAGAAGTTCTTTAGTATGAAGGTGGTGGGACTCTGGAATAGGTTGGCTAGGGAGGTTGTGGATGCCTCCTCCATTGGGCCGTTCAGGGCTGGGCTAAGATGTGTCCCTGCCCATGGCAAGGAGGTTGGAGTAAATGATCTCTGAGGTCCCTTCCACTCTAAACCATTCTATGATCTCATCATGCAGCCCCCAAGATACTCGTGTGCTAGAATGTCACACAATCCAAACCCATAACATGTTGCTTTTCTGGCAAACAAGATTGGATTGGGGGAAAAACTTGACTGGCCAAGCACTTGGGAATCCAGAGATACTTGGTGCAGGGTTGGGGGGATGATGTCTCTTCCAACTAGAGAGCATTCCTGAAGCAGGCCTTCCAAGGAGTATGTCTGCCTGTTGGTTTAGCACTCTTTCTAAGCTTTCTCTTTTTTTCTGCTAATCACCCATCTTTATGCTATTAGGACATAGACCTTGATGTCTTGGCTCTGGTCAATGACACTGTGGGAACCATGATGACTTGTGGCTATGATGATCCGCACTGTGAAGTTGGGCTCATAATTGGTAATTATTTCTGTTCACTAAGTGGTTGGTTTTATTCCCCACCCCACCTCATGTGTTTAATCCTAACAAATCTGGAGTGAAAAGGAGTATCCCAGTGCAAGATAGAGCAGGAAGAAAATGGGAAAAACAATGGTCAGATTTTCAAGCCTGGCTGCCTTCTGTAGAGCAGCTGGTTTTATGCTGATCACATTGCCATCAAATACCACAGTCCCCATTTTGTCTGGGCTCAGTTGTGACCAGCATACTAAACTTTTCTGCTGACTGTATAGAAAATCACCATTTGTCTGTTCAGAGAAAGCTGAATGATTCTCACGTCTGGTAGTTAGGATCAGCTACACTTCCTACAGTGCCTCCACTTCGTGATGGCTTTTTTAAGGCACATATAAGTAAATACGACAAAGAAAAACGTTTTTAAACAAGTCAGGCCTTAGATTCATTTCCAAATGTCTTTCACTCACTGTGGAATGATTATTGAACAAGTGCAGGTAGCTTGATAGTAGCATCCTCTACTGCAAGGTTATGTATATTTTCTTCCCAAGACAATACATTGTCTTATTCCCTAGCACGTGAACTTGAACCAGAGCAAACAGGTAACTTGTCCACGCTGTCTCCAACACGCGCAGGGACTGGCACCAATGCATGCTACATGGAGGACATGAGGCACATTGACCTGGTGGAAGGTGATGAAGGGAGGATGTGCATCAACACAGAGTGGGGTGCCTTTGGAGACGACGGCGCTTTGGATGACCTGCGCACAGAGTTTGATCGGGAGATCGATCTTGGATCTCTGAACCCTGGGAAGCAATTGTAAGTGATACCCTGGCTGATTTGCCTTGGCAGTCTGAGTTCTCTGAGTGCATCTCCAGCCTGTACCAGAACTCCCTTTGGAAAAGGAATTGGACTAAGTGAGCACAAGTTGACTTGTTGCTGGACCTGTCCTATCCAGACCTTTCTATTCTGCGACTGGTGGGTAGCTTTGACACTTCCCTGTCTCACTGGCCAAGGGGTTGCTGCTGCAGTTAAAAACAGGTGGTTACTCTGGTGTGATGCTTCAGAGGGGTCAAGAGAGGACAAAGGTAAATGAAGGGCATATTGAAAGCCTGGTAGATCAAAACTGCTTCTACTAGTTCAGCTGCTTGCAAGTCTTTTGAAAATTCTCTTTTAATCACTCACTTATCTTGAGGAACTGTTTCTGGGTCCCAGGAACTCAAAATGGTATCCCGTCTATAACTTAGCTCCCAAACCCCAGTTGCATGTGCTTAAATGTCCTTAACCTGCATAGGAACGTAACATGCTCATGCTTGAAATTTTTGTAGCTCTGGCTTGCTGGTAAGCACCTGTAATCCTTCCTGTGGCCCATTTCAGGTTTGAGAAGATGATCAGCAGCCTCTATCTGGGGGAACTTGTAAGGCTCGTACTCCTAAAAATGACTAAGGAAGGTCTGCTCTTCAATGGGAAGGTGTCAACAGCTCTGCTCACCAAGGGCAAGATTGAAATGAAACATGTCTGTGCAATGGAAAAGTAAGAACCTGCAATATGTCATTTAAGGGTGGCTGTTAGTCTTTCAGAAGCACATGAACATTACCATTTGTCAGTACCAGGAACCATCCTGAACTGTTCAACTTGATTTAGCTTTTGTCTAGGAGAAAAGTCAATCTTTCTGTAAGCAGCAATTGGTGGGAGATAAAGTTTTAGCTAAGTGCCTCAGCAGCAAATGTCTTGATAAAATGCAGGTTCTTTAAACAACCTCTTTGGAGACCTGGGCACCTGGGGTGATTGTTGCAGTTTTCAGCTGCTATGGGAATACTGGGGTTGTGGAGATGCAGGACAGACTCTGGGTCAGCTGATGGATGACTACATGCAAAATGGACAGCTTCTCATGTTTTGAAGAGGAATTTTTGTCCTTACTTTTACTCCAGGAATCATTGTTGTCTTGAGTGGGGCTGTGCATGTATTCTTGTGCTCTCCTTCTGCAGACTAAAGGCAAGGGAATAGATTGAAGCTTGAGGGGGGCAGATTTAGATTGGATATTAGGATGAAATTCTTTACAGTGAGGGTGGTGAGACACTGGAACAGGTTGCCCAGGGAGGTTGTGGGTGCCTCCTCCCTGGAGGTATTCAAGGCCAGATTGGATGAGGCCTTGAGCAACCTGGTCTAGTGGAAGATGTCCCTGCCCATGGCAGTGGGGTTGGAACTAGGTGATCTTTAAGGTCACTTCCAACCCAAACCATTCTAGGATTCTTGGCTGCCTAATTGGCATGTCTTAAACTGAACCCCAGGAAGCAGCTTCTTGAAAATCTGATTTCTCCCACTTTTTAGAATACTGTGGGAAAGAAATCACTGGTTTACAGAAACCAGTGATGATGTTGCCTTGACGGATTGTGCCCTGGTCTCCTCTCATTTCTTTTTTAGGCCAACACGCAGTTATTGATTTATGTGTTGCCTTAATATCCTTGCATTAGGTGATGTGTTCTTTTGGTTTTGGGATAGATATAAGGAAGGCCTGAGCAACACAAAAGAGATCCTTACAGAGCTGAACCTGTTTCCCTCTGAGGAGGATTGCATTGCTGTTCAGCACGTCTGCACCATCATTTCCTTCCGCTCGGCCAACCTCTGTGCTGCTGCCCTCGCAGCCATACTGACCCGACTGAGAGAGAATAAAAAGCTGTTAAGGATGCGAACCACTGTTGGGATTGATGGAGGGCTCTATAAATTCCACCCTCAGTAAGTAGCTAAAGAGGATTTGGTAATTGCTGGCCACATGTTGATGTTGCAGGGTCTCCATCTGCACGTGTATGTGTGGCTTTTCAGGGAGCTGCTGGTTTCGCTGCAGGACTGGGGCGAGGTCTGGTGGAGTGCAGAGGATCAGACCGGCTTAGTTATTACAAAGCTGTCTTAGGAGCTTTAGGACTTGGGGTGGGAACAACATGACACATGGGATAATGGTGTCTAGGAAAGAAATTCCTCAAATAAGTGCTGGGCCTCCAGGCACATGTAATTCACAGTGGGTTTTTACTTTCCCTGCACCATGTCACACACCCTGCTTTGAATCTATGCTTTCCCAAACTGGAAGCTTTCTCAAACGTTTTTCCCAGACTGTATGGTAGTCTGATGCCAGATGGAGACTCTTACCCTCTGTGATTGTGACTCTTTGCTCTTGCCTGGCTTTTCTCCAGTGTCCCTCTCACTGTGCGCTGGCACTTGTTTAGAGATATCTTCATGTTCCTGTAAGCCTGCAGATGCTGCAGAACAGCCAGAAACCAGGATCATTGTACCCATCTCCTAGACTGATTTCTAACCTTGTGCTCCTCTCGGCTGTGCTTCTGCACTCGTGCTGTTGGATGTGCACACATGAAGTAAACCATGACAAGAAACTCTTCTGTTCCTGTAGGTATGCCAAACGCTTGCACAAGGTGGTGAGAAGGCTGGTGCCCAACTGTGATGTTCGCTTTGTCCTCTCTGTGAGAGGCAGCGGGACAGGGGCTGCCATGGTCACGGCAGTGGGATACAGGCTGGCCGCTCAGCGCAAGCAAATCGATGCTTCTCTCGCACCATTTCTGCTGTCCCTGGACACCCTAAGAGAAGTAAAGGACAAAATGAGGACTGAGCTGGAGTATGGGTTAAAGCGAGAGACACAAGCCAGTGCCTCAGTGAAGATGTTACCCACGTATGTCTGTGGGACACCAGATGGAACAGGTGAAGTCATTTCCTGATCACCTGGAGGTGGTTCACGGAAGTTGCTTGTCTGTTTTCCAGGGGGAACTTGCCAGTTATTTTGGTGGTGTATGCTGGCAAACTGCTGCTTCCTGCAATGTGGTCTGGCTGGCCCTTCAGCCCCACGCTAGCATGCTGATGGGATAAATTCCATAGGGAGTGGTGTGCTGTCACTGGCACAGATGACGTTTCTCGGGGACATGTGTCAAGAGTATGCCATTCTGACTGACAAACATGCAAGGAGCAGCTCCCAAATGAAATAACCTTTCTTCTCTTACAGAGAAAGGAAAGTTCCTTGCCCTTGACCTTGGTGGGACAAACTTCAGGGTTCTGCTGGTCAAAATCAGAAGTGGGAGAAGAAGATCAGTGCAAATGTATAACAAAATCTTTGCTATTCCTTTGGAGATCATGCAAGGGACGGGGGAAGAGGTAACCTCCACTGAATGTTTAACCAAGCCAGCCAAGGCCCATTGCATGGCATCCCTGTGAGATTTAAATGTGTTTTCTTTCCTTCCAGCTCTTCGATCATATTGTCCAGTGCATAGCAGACTTTCTGGAGTATATGGGGCTTAAAGGTGCTCGACTGCCTCTGGGCTTCACCTTCTCCTTTCCATGCAGGCAAGCCAGCATTGATAAGGTAAGAACTGCAGCACAAAATGGGTCAAATGGCAGTTGTGCATCGGCTTGGTAAATGATATCATTTTGGGTGAGGAAACTTCCTGGTTTGGATCTCCAAAGATCTTTTGAAAGCAAAAAGATCTTCTAAATCTTTTCTTCCAAGTAGGCCTTTATGAGGTTGAGAAGATGTATGTGTGTGTGTGTATGGAGATATATATATATATATGTGCACATCTATGTGTACAAATTACCCTTTGGAGAGAAGATTTCACCTGGTTTATATTGGGTTTATTACTCTACTGTGCAAATTAGTTGTTTCATCAGGAAGTTGTCATATGCATATGGGAGGTAGAAGTTTTGCCTCTTGTATCTGGTGAGATGTGGATGTTACTTCTTTTTATTCTATAAAGATTAAACCCTTATGATAGCAAAGAACTACGTATTTTTAATATCCCAGGAATGCCTTATGCTGCCTTAACTCTTCAATGCAAAGAGATAACAGACACCACCTCCTACTTGCTCAGCTGCAGTTCCAGGGTGTTTTCATGACTGTGCTGCACAGCTCTGACTGTGTTAACTTCTGCACTACATTAGATTCTTTTTATTGAGTGTCAGTGGGCAGAACTGAGCTTACTTGTTCAGAAAAGCTTGGGTTTGCAATAAAGATCATATCTTCATCTTTGCAGATCTGCAGTTATTAAAAAATATATTAAAAAAACCCCAAAACGCAATAGAAATCTCAAGTATTCTGATGCATTTCCAAAGAAGGGAGAGTTGTGCTGCTTAATTCTAGTCAAATATGTAGGATATTGGGCAACTAAGTGGCTGTTATTTTTATTGGATGTTTTCATGTCCTGATGGGTTTCACAACTGCTTCTAAGTGAGGAAACTAGCTTGCTCTGTCTCAGCTTTCAGATCACAGTTGAGAGTATAGCAATAGAGTTTGGCTGTTTGTGGGGAGACCCCTCAACATGCTTTCCAAACCTACAGTATATTACTTAGGTCTTGAGGAGGAAACAAATTCCACAGCAGTGGTGGCAAACTCTGCACTAGACTCTCACAGTAACATGTCCAATGAAGTACATAATTAAAACACGACACAAAAGGGGAGGGGTAATTGTTGGACACAAGAGAAGACTCATGATGCTTGAAATGTAGACTTTTCTCTGTCTTTACCTTTTTGTCTGCTTCCATTTCAGGGAACGCTTGTGGGATGGACAAAAGGTTTCAAGGCCACAGACTGTGAGGGGGAAGATGTTGTTGATATGCTGAGAGAGGCTATCAGGAGAAGAAACGTGAGCGGTCCTTTTCTGCTCTGTTTGGTGTATCTAATGCACCCTCCTTCCTCCTCTGGGACCCTGCTACTGACTGTGACTTGTGTTTTAGGAGTTTGACTTGGACATTGTAGCAGTGGTGAATGACACCGTTGGGACAATGATGACATGCGGATATGAGGATCCCAACTGTGAGATTGGCCTTATTGCAGGTACAGTGACACCAAAGTGACCACTCTGAGAAGAGAGCATGTATGCAGATGCTGGGCTTCACAGCCTACTTTGGAATTTGTAAAACAGCCCCTTTTATTTGACTCTGGTATATGGTGCTAATAGCCACTTGGGGTTCTTGGCAGATTGGTGTGGTCTTCAGTAGAGAACATCATAACACCTGCAGCAGGCACCATCTTGAATCTGCTGGACTTCAGATCATATCTCTGGTGGCACCTAGCAAGTGTATATGCAGTAAAAGCATCTGAGAATGGCACAGCATGAATCCTTGTTTTGACAAGTGTATTGGTATTTACTGTGTAGCCAGGTCACAGGCTGTGCAACATCTGAATGAATTCTTTTGCGGCTTTCTAGGTGATTCCCCCAGCAGCTACCTCCAAGGTTTCAGCCATCAAAGCATGTAAGATCTGAAGCCTCAGTAGGAAATTAGATTCTTCTGGCTGGCTAAGTGCACCAGATATCTCTTTCTGTTTGGAGAACAGCTCCTCATATCAGTTAATGCAACCCAAGTGATGAGGCCCTGTTCACCAGATCGCTTCAGACTTGGTACTTGCTTGACTAGCTGCTAGGCTCTGGCCAGTGTTTGGTTTTGGGAGCAGGCTGTCATGCAAGGTTATTTGTGCTGCATTGCAACCAGACTGGCGGCAATGATGGATGAGCACTTGCCAGTGACTGCCAAAGCAATTTCCCACCTGCAAGAAATGGAGAGATCTTTGAAACTTGGGTTGTGGGGGATAGATCTTTTAAGATGATCACTGCATTCATCTTCCATCTGCTTCAACTGCTGTTTCACTTTTTCTGGCTGAAGCCTTGTAATTTATTTCCTCCTAGGAACAGGCAGCAATGTGTGCTACATGGAGGACATGAAAAACATAGAAATAGTGGAAGGGAATGAAGGGAAAATGTGCATTAACACTGAATGGGGAGGATTTGGTGACAATGGCTGCATCGACAACATCAGAACAAAATATGATAGAGAAGTAGATGAAGGTTCACTAAACCCAGGGAAACAGAGGTAAATATGATGGTACTGGTGCTAAGAGCCCAAGCAAGTCAGTCTTTTGAGATGCTCTGGCTGATTTTTAAAATGTGCTTTATGAATGAATAATCAGAAAGGCAATTTTAATATTGCATCTCTTTCGTTGCATGGTAAGTAATGCAGATACCCAGAAAAAAAATCGGAGACATGCATTGTTTCTGTTACCAAAGCACTGTTCTCCTCTGAGGACGATTAGCAAACAGTGCAGCTCTTCTTTTAGGTGTAGGCCTTGCTGTGTTTCTCCTCTTGGAGTGTTTTCTGAAAGGTAAAATGCAGTTTGTGCAAGATGATAAACTGAACTTGACCATTCTTTGTTTGGTAAAGACAGCATTGATTACACATGACTCACTGATAAATGCATGAATGGGACAGGGAAATGTTTTGCCTCCGTGTGAGCTCTGGCTTTAACGCTGTGTTCTGTTTAATATTGCAAGGTTTTATTCTAGTTCTGTTACTTTTTAACATCAGGAAATACGTTGTTTGCACTTGAAGTCACAGCAACCGAGTTTTGATGACTGCAAGGGGGAGTTCAATGGCTATGCTCTGCAAGCTTTTCCTCCTTTTTTGAGAGTTGATAGGGCTCCTACTATGTATGCATTTAACACTCATCTTTTTAAAATCACTTGTTTGTTTGTTTGTTTGTTTTTATTATTACATAACAGATATGAAAAAATGACCAGTGGAATGTACCTAGGTGAAATAGTGAGACAAATTTTGATTGACTTAACCAAACAAGGGCTGCTGTTCAGAGGACAGATTTCGGAATCGCTCAGGAAAAAAGGCATATTTGAAACAAAATTCCTGTCTCAGATTGAGAGGTAAAGTTGTTAGGTTTACTCGGTTTAAATCCCTTAGGCCTTCTGGAATCTCTCTGGAGCCCTTTCTTTCAAGAAGTCAATTCTAGTTTTCTACTGTGTGCACCTCCTGCCCCATCTCCAGAATAAAAGCCAAAATCAAGGAACTGGGGAAGTTCCAGAATTATTCTGTAATGGTGTGAATTATCTGTTCCTGTCCACACAGCTGTGCTATCTTGGATGCCTTAGCGTCCTGTATCATTATACTTCAAATGTTTCTTGTAGGACTTAAAATAGTACTTACTTATAAAGTCCTTGATGTACAAATACTCAATGAATATGTGACTACCTCTGTGTATCTGCACATGATTGCAATGGTCTTCCAGGCTATTTGGAAACTCTTTCTACTGATGAAAACCTTGAAAGATAGTGTCTCAGCCTTGAGATTAAAAAAATTACATGGTCAGGTAGTTGACATGGCTCAGCTCCTTCGTGACTTTGGGAGTTAGATGAATAACTACTGTTTATGCCTTCTGGAAACATAGTCTAATATACTAAAGGGTGTGCCAGCAGCAAGATTTCAATCTGAACGCTGACTGGGTTGTTAAAGTGGAAGTGGTCCCATATCCTTGGAATTATGGCTGAGTCCCAGCTGTAGGACTGGTATTTGCACGCTTGCTGAAACTTCCCCTCATGCCGTGCTGCTGTATGTGCTTCCCTCTGTGCAGTGACCGGCTCGCCCTCCTCCAAGTCCGTCGAATTCTGCAGCAGCTCGGCCTGGACAGCACGTGTGAAGACAGCATCATTGTGAAAGAGGTGTGTGGAGCTGTTTCAAGAAGAGCTGCTCAGCTCTGTGGGGCAGGACTGGCAGCTATTGTAGAGAAGAAGAGAGAAAACCGAGGTGTGGAGCACCTGCAAATCACTGTTGGGGTAGATGGAACTCTGTACAAGCTGCATCCACAGTGAGTACCTTGGAACCACTTCCTTGTACTGGCTCTCTGTCAAGATAGTAATAAATAAGAGAGGGGATTAAGATCTAACATATTTCCCTGCACCCTGACGTTTCCCTTGCCTAGCCAAAAGATGAAAAATTGCCAAGTCAAGTCCAGATAGCGCCGGCAGGCTCTTTTCTCTAGGGCGTTGGGTGAACTTGCTCTTAAAATATTTATTTTCCAATGTTTGCAGGGATTTTTACAGTGTGATAGTTTGGGAGTTACCCACCCCCCCGCTACCCCCACTATGAAAAATCACCCAGACTAGACTCAGCTGTCTGGAAGTTAAGGACTGAAGCTCTATTTACAGCTTAACACCATTTACAAGCAGATATATACACAATAGACATGAATAGTTACAGAAATATACCAGTTAAAGGTAATACAGAAACACAATACCCCTCCCAGAAATCAGAGTCCCCAGGAGGGGCTCCCAGCCACCCTTCCAGCTTCTTTCCACCCCTCTACCTTACCCCAGGTTTTGCCTTATGCGCAAGGTGAGTTTGGAGGATAGGCCAGGGAGGTTAGAAGCAGAGTGATTAGTTAGGTTACAGAGCAGAAAGCAGAAGACACAGCAGCTCCCAGAGAGAGCGAGACTCTCTGTCTTATCTGTATTTGTGTCCTTGCTCTTATACATCTCAGCAAGCCTATGAGTGAAGTAGACATCCCCATTGTTTTCTTTTCACAGCCTATAATCTAATTCTTTTCATTAAAATATTCAAATTAACCTCAAACCAGCACATGCAGTAACTGAGTGTCCCAGATGGAAAGCTGTGTTGAATTGTTGGAGTTGGGTCAGTATTTTGTGAGCAAGGTGTAGAAGTAGATGCATTAGCTTTTGAGCTGAGAGAAGAGAGCTTCCTCTGATCTCTAAAGGCAAGAGGAAAGTCTGCCATCATGCTGAACAAAACTAAAGTGGAGTAATAGAAATTAAAATCTAATTAATTGTCTAATTAAAGAGAAACTTGTCCCTTTAATGAGCAGAATGAAAAGCAAATGGAAAGAGAACATGTGGAGAGCCAGCAGAAGATGTTGACTTAGGTTATGGTTCCTTGCTAACAGATAAATACAAAGATCTGAGACCAGAATGCAGCTGCTAAAATGTTCTGTTGTTCTCTCCTTTTCCTTCCAGCTTTTCTAGAGTCCTGCAGGAAACAGTGAAGGAACTGGCACCTCAGTGTGATGTGACTTTCATGCTTTCTGAAGATGGAAGTGGGAAGGGAGCTGCCCTCATTACTGCAGTAGCAAAACGGTTGCATAATGTTGGACAGAAGTGAAAATGAGAGGTCAAATCATTTCAGCACTGCCAGGCGTGTGCACTAGAGTTGCTGAGCGGTGATTCAAGATAGCTTGGCTAGGCACCAGTACACAGGTACCTGTTTTCAGGGAGCAGCTGTTTTTGACCAACCAGGCTTGTGGAATTTTGTCCTTTGTTAACTTGGATGAAGTGCTGCTGCTCCCCACTGGCATTGTGTCTTGGCATACTGCAACCTACTCGGTTATGTACTTCCTGCAATGCATCTGTAATGCACATGGGAGAGTGAAAACAAAATAAACCCCAAATGTGTCTTTTTACAATGGTTCGATTAAGCTTCTGTATTACAAGTGAAGTTTATCACCAGTTTCTTAGGATTTTTGTGTGTTCTAGTTTTTGCTTGGCCTGGCTCGAGGAATGTTGAGATCCTGTTGTTGCACCTGTCTAGAGGGCATATTTCTTCAGTGCTTCAAAGGTTTTACAATAAATCAACAGGTAAAATAAATGTAATGGACTTTGGTCAGTGATGCTTCCCCCTCTGCTACCTTGGTTGCAAGTGTATTGTGACGTAAAACTTCCCTGGGTGCAGCAGGCATGTTTAATAGATGAATGTAAAGGACAAAAATGTGATTCTACAAAATACCAGATGTGTCAAAAATATATGAGTGCATCTGAATGCACATAAACCTCAATCCACGCTGCATGGATTCTGGCTGTGACTGAATTCTTTTGATGCTGGGGGCAAGAGAGAATGTAGGAGCTGCTACAGGGTCTCCTACGTCTGTGTCAGGGGTACAGAGAGATGATCAAGTCTGTCCTTGGGTCACCAAAATAGCTGTGTAGAGGAAAAAAGAAAAGTCACCTGAATTTCTCCTGTTTTCCTTCCTATCTGCTTGCCTGTTCATGAGAGGATAGTTTCCAGTTTGTACAGAGGAGTTTATCCTTGATTTTTGTTCTCTGCTATGTGCTGCTCTGCCTAGCTGTAGTCTGTAAATAAATCTGTGGTGCTGTGCACCTTTGCTTCCCTGTCTAGTGCCTCTTCTGAGTTGTGGGAAGAGCATGCAGGCAAGTGGAAGTTTTCTTTAAACCAGTCTGTAACCCTTCTCAGCAGACAACTGGCTTGTGGATAGAGCATGTGCCCTTGAGTGACCAAATGTTCCTCACCTGATTTGATAGAACCATAGAATGGTTTGGGTTGGAAAGGACCTCCAAAGGTCATCTAGTCCAACCTCGCTGCAGTGAGGAGGGACACCCTCTGCTACCTCAGGTTGCTCAGAGTCTTGTTGAGCCTGACCTTGAACATCTCCAGGGATGGGGCCTCAACTACTTTCTGGGCAACTTGTTCCAGTGTTCCCCCAGCCTCATGGTAAAGAACTTGTTCCTAACATCCAATTTAAATCTCCTCTTCTCTAATTTCAAACCACTGCCTCTCATCCTATCACTGCAGCTTTTGTAAACAGTCCCTTTGCAGCCTTCTTGTAGGCCCCCTTCAGGCTGCTATTAGGTCTCCCTGGAGCCTTCTCTTCTCCAAGCTGAACAACCCTAGCTCCCTAAGCCTGTCCTCATAGCAGGGGTGTTCCAACCCCTCTTTGGACCTGCTCCATCAGGTCCATGTCCTTCCTGTGTTGGGAGCTCCAGAGCTGGATGCAGTACTCCAGGTGAGGTCTCACCAGAGCAGAGCGGCAGAATCACCTCTCTTGACCTGCTGGCCACGATGCTTTTGATACAGCCTAGGATGCCATTGGCCTTCTGGGCTGGAAACACACACTGTTGGCTCTTGTCCAGCTTCTCATCCACCAGCACCCCCAAATATGGTACTGAGAAGCCACAAATCTGTAGCCTGCTATTCTCTGTTCTCCAGTATTTATGTATCTTCTTTAATCTTCTTGGATATTTGCTTCCTCTCAGGCTGGCAGCAGAAAGTGAGGCCAAGAAATATGCTTTAAGCCTAGCTAGGTCAAAAGTGACTATCATACAGGGGATAAGTAGTTGGGTTTGTTCAATAATCTGCAATGAGACTGTCAGGTTTAAATTTAGCAATGGCAAAATCAAAACCTCAAGCTACAGACCTTTCCTCTTTTGTAGTTTTGAAAAGAAACATGTCAACATGTTCTGTGTCTGTGTTGGAGTCACCAAACAGGTTTAAAAACAAACAAACAAACAACAAAAAACCAAAACAGAGTACTTGGAGATAGTTTTTACTTCTAAATGAATTCCTCATGGTGCTGGAGTGCACCATGCTGAGCAGCTGGGAAAAGACAAGTTGTGAACTTGTATTACATGTGATGTTTTCCTCCTGTCAAGAAACTTAATGTTTGCCTTCTTTATATTTCAGAATCCACAGAGCCACAGAAAGCAAAGCTTGGGAGGCCAGAGTTATTTGAAACAGATGATTTTTTTTTTTTCCCCCTTGGTGATGAACTGGTTAAATTTGGGCATAGAAATAAAACTCATCTGGTCTTGTGGCTAGGTGGCGCCTGGAGTAGTCTAGGATAGCTCTTCTGCACTGGCTGTTTCTCCCCTCAGTACTCTGAAATCTTGTGCTACCTATGTAGTTCTTTGTGTCCTTTTTGGGAAGTGGACTGTGCTAACCTGCTGAAGTGCATCTGTGGAGGAAGCATGTCCCTGTACACCTGGATTGAGGTGATCCAGACTTGTCCCAGGATGGCCTCGTGAGTATGGTGCAGAGTGTCTTCTGTACCTATATTCTAAAGTTTGTTCTGCACAACAGGAATGCAGATCAGTAACAAAACAAGGTAACCCCCTTGCATGGATCCCTGTTTTAAATTTAGAAATTAGTCCTGTATTGCTTTGATTTTTTTTCTTTCTAGTCTTCCCTGTCAGCACTCATCCAGACTCAGTTTACCCCTCAGCTGCAGTTACTCCTTTCCTGCAGTAGATTAAGCCCACACAATAATATTGTTTTGCATCTGCAATTTTTTCCCCAGTGAGTCTGTGGGTGTCGTGGAATCTGATCACATGAACCTGAAACTGCTCACAGGGTGCTCAGTGACCTACAGCTCTTGTCAAGGTCCCCAAGGCCCAGGACATGCACGCTCTTGCCTTTTCTGCAGGCTGAAGCACACAGGCAGCTCCCACACAGCTCTGATACACATCTGCTGGGCAAGGAGATGGCATCCCTGCTGGGAAGGCTGCTGCTTTTTGAGGGGGAATGAGCAAAGGCTGACTGGGCAGCCCTGCACCAGGGGAGACTTGATTACTGCAGATTTTTTCCAGGGGTACAGACTTGTAGCTTCCCAGGAATCCCACAAACACACTGATGTTTTGGCTGACTAACTAAACCAGAACATTCTCCATCTGGGTAATGATCCAGCATCACGTTCCTGATTATGTCAACATGTGGAAACTCAAGGACTGTTGCAAAATTACAATCTGTTTGGTATAGATTTCAAGCTGCTGAACCAAATCCCTTCCATGCACATCTCATGTGGTGATTTGGTTCAAAGCCTCAGCTTGAAATAAAAGTAGAGGCCTTCCATTGAATGTAACACAGTATCTAGTACAGTACACAGTATCTAGTAGGACGTGGCACTTGGTGCCACGGTCTAGTCTTGAGGTCTGTGGTAATGGGTTGGACTTGATGATCTTTGAGGTCTCTTCCAACCTTGCTATACTGTGATACTGTTCCTCACATGAAGTTGTTAGTTTAAAATAAAATGAGATTCTTCAGGTTTCATATCTTAGATGTACCTTTTCCACTGTGTTTTTGATAGCTTTATGATGCTTCATTTCCATTGTGTTTGGTGGGTCTCCCCTTCAGTCAACACGTTAGGTGGTGCTTGCATTTACTGATGTTTGCTTTGATAGTCCTTAAAGACATGAACATCCTTCTTCAGGTTTAGGTCCTACATTTGACTTGGCAAGTTGAAAGGTCTTTAAATCAGAGGTGCAAGAGAAGTATTACTGGATGGAGGTACCAGGGTTTTCAGAAACCCCCAGTAGATGGTTGCAGTTATCTTCTCATCTGCCAGGAAAAGATGATCCTATCTATGTTCATTTTGCCTGCTAGAGAGACATTTTGGTGGCTACAGATTTGGACAGCACTGGTGCTTGTCTCATAATCCGGAGAAAATGCAGTAGCAGCTTGGTGGTGACATAGTCCCTTTGTCACACTGACAAAATTCAAAAATAAATATGGGATCACATGTAAGTCCTTCAGAAATCCCGATTAGCATAATCTCGCTTCTTGGGAAGTCAATAGCATCTAGGATTAGCAGATTATTGGAAAGGAGTTCCAGGCTGAAATGTAGGTGAAAAGTATTGTTGTGATTTGTTTCTTTGTGCCCGGTGAAGTGAGCTGGCTTTTGTTCGAGGCTCTCAGATGCCATGTCACCATAGGAGTGTGTGTGTGGGGAGGGAGGGAGGCAGGCAGGCAGGCAGAAGGGGAGATGTAGTTGTCCAGCTATAGGCAAACTTAGAGTTACTCTAGAAAGGACCTCCACTGCTTTGGACTGTCATTGAGGGCTTAGCCAGGTCATTTCTCAGACTTGTCAAGTAATACATACCACACACACACATGAACAACTACAAACCAATTCCAGAAGCCGCCTTCCTCTACTTGAATATCGATGGTCTGTTGGAGTGAGAGTAGGAAGGGAAATCAGATGTCTGCTTTGTCTCAGCCTTGCATTCATCCTGTAAAGCTGATGTAAAGCAAGATATCAAAACACTGAAAGTTTAATGTTTAATTTCCCCTCTCTCATTGATACTATCACATTGCAGGTGTATGCTGAAAGTGCTGTAAACATGCTGGGTCATGTCTGTCTGAGAGGGGAAATGCCAAAATAATTTGATATCGTTGCATGCTTTTAATATCCTTCAGGTGCTTCATCTGCACTCTGTGTTCAAGGGCCTCACACAGCCCAGGAACTCCTAGAGAGAGTAAAAGCTGTGTGCTGTGAAAAGGGAATAGATATGGTAAGAAACCTGGTAAACATGAGCTCCCCCAGAATACCCTTGCCTCTGGCACAAGGAATTGGCTATGGAAAAATGGACAAAAAGCTCCAGGCTGGAGAGTTCCCTGTGCAGATGTTGAAGACTCAAATGCTGAGGAACCTCAGCAAGCAGGATCTTGCTGGGAATGAAAGAAGCTCCCTTTCACCTTTGATCTTTCCTGAATAGTTACAAAAAAACCCTACATAATCAACCCAAAAAGCCTCTCAAACAATTTTTTCTTATTTTTGTCTAGAAAAACAGAAAATAAAACTAAACAAAAAACCAAACCAAAGCTATATTAAAAAAAAAAGAGAGAGATAGAGGGAGACTGAGACTGTTTCACTGCCACTATGTTTTCTTTTCTCCTTTTATTGGTAAGGATAAAGGCTGTTTGGAGACCAGGGAAGAGATGTGTGAAGAGTGTGGCACATCAGCAGTCCAAGCTTCCCCAAAAACTTGTTGCTGCATATCAGAACAACTTTAAAGTAAGTGGAGAAGAGGGATGACAGCAATACAAGATGTGATATATTAAAAGCAGTGAATTGCAAGGACTGCTTAAAGATGTAACTGAGTTAACCTTTTTTTTTTTTTTTTAATTCTGTGGGCAGGATAAAAGAGGAGGGAGGCAATGGGTTGCTACCTATCTGACATCCGTTTTGTTTTTGGACTTGGAGATGAGATGTAGCTCCCAGTCCCAGACATTTTGGAAACACCAGGCTTCAGTTCTGGAAACCACCAGTGGTGTTGATTCCATGTGCTCTTCTGGAGGGCTATTTCTATTGTTCTTAATTTGCTGCTTGCTATTTGGATGTCCAGCTTGCCAAAGGTTTCTGTGCACCTGGAAAGTCCCTGTTCTCACAGGAGTGGCTTGGCCAGTGAGAAATCATACAGTGATGCTGGACCATCTGTTTAGCTGTGGGACTGGGACCGCTGCCTGCAGAGCCAATGTGGAGGACTGACCAGGTTTTGTCCTCTCCTGGGAGCCAGAAAAAGCTGTCCTCTGTTGCCACAGAGAGATGGAGAGCAGGGATATGTGGAGGGGCTAAGAGCCATGGGGCTGAATTTAGCACAGGGTAAGCGGAGGGGAAAAGGTACCTTATGGGGTGAGTTGAGATGCTGGGGCTGCAGCTGCATGAGAGTGCAAGTAAAGCTTGGTTAGGATGCTGAGAGCCCCGATTGGAATGTAAGCAGTTAATGGAACAGATCAGCTGGTGATAGACAACTTGGTCATAGAGGGAAGCTCCCTGCAGGAGGAGAAAGTGGATGGTGGAAGGGCAGGGAGAGAAAGTCAGTGAGAGTCTGAGCAGGTAAACATGGAAGATGCTTTCCCAGCAGGCACGTCCTGAATACCTCAAAGCGGAAAGTTACGGACGCTGATTTGGGAGCTGCAGCTGATTCTGGAAACAAATAGGATAAATACTGGCATGAGGAAAAAAAAAAAAAAATGTTGAAATGCCTGAAGGGCACATCTGCTGTGGCCAGCGATTCTGCAGGAAATGCACTGGAACCAGAGAGGGGAGAGGAAGCTGGACGTAAACACTGCTCCCAGTGAAGCCAAACACAAGCCACGGGCCTGGGACAGCTTGCTGAGAATTTAGCTTACCTTCCTTGGCTCTCTGGTGAAGTAGCTGAGTTTAACCTAGGCCCAAGTCTGACTGTGCTGTGCGAATTGTAAAGGTGTTCTGCATTCCGAGCTTCGAAATTCTGTTCTAGAGACTTTTCTGCTGCTTTCAAGTGTGTGTTTGCAGAGCAAGGCAGCAGGGCTGTAAGTCTAAAGCCCAGTCTGTTAGTCTGAAATGTGAATAATTGCATGGTCATTAAATTTTGCACAAAAAGGAATTGACTCTAAAAGCAGCTGATATGTTATCATGATTAGAGCAGTAGCAATGCCTTCTTTCATCACAATGAAGTTACATTGTTAGAGAGCATAATTGACATTTTTTATTGAAAGATTAAGAAGAATTTGTTTACAGCTTGCAAACAAAGAGGTTTTAATTCAACAAACTGCAGCAGGAATAAGCAGTAAGTGGCATTTTCATCTGCTGGCCGGCTAACGCTTTAGCTGCAGAATGCTGTGGATAGAGAAGTATGAAGGAATTTGCAGCTCCATATCTGCCCAGTAAAGCGTGCACCACGCTGGCAAATACCAGAAAGCTGACGAGGAGAAACCTTGAGTGCAAAGAAACAAAGGGCTATAGTTAATATTAGCACCTTTTAGGAAGACCCCCACGGTTTCTGGAGATCAGCTTCATGACGCCTGTTGTGCAAAGGTCAAGGGATGGCATTTCTGAGGATGCTTGTGCCACCGAGCCCTCGGGATAACACCTGTCAACTCAACTGGGTGCTAAAGTAGGTATCTGGGTTATTTTTGCTTCTCTGGGTTTATTGCTTCATGGTCTAGTAGACTCAGGAGCTAAGTGGTACTGGCATTTCAAAGTGGCATGTTGTGATTGGAAGGGGGTGCTGTGTAAGTGTTTGGAAAGCAGATTCAAATGAAGCAGCATCGTCATCCAACTGCAGAGAGGCTCTTTTGCTCTTTTAAATGTATTTGGGATCCTGTTTGTGCTGGTGGTTGTGTCTTATTGTCCAGACTGCTCTCCAGATAAAGCCAAGGGTATGTGAAAAATTAAGTTTTATTTTTAAGCAAATTTCCTCTTTTGCAGTTGCAAATCGTTTGGATTTATTGTCCCAGCTCTTGTCAAGGTTTAAGGAGTCAAAGTTGAACCCTCTTGTTGTGACTATGCAGTGCTGCAGAGGGAGGCAAAAAAATTACATGTAGGGTACTTGGGATGCTGATGATGCTCTGCCAGGAGGGTGCTCATCCCACCACCCTGGATGGCATCTGCTAATCCATGTGCAATGACACTGCTGGGCAGGGGGCAGGGAGGGGGTGACCAGGCTGATGCTGAAAAGCAGGACACCTCCTCACCTACAACTTAACCTGCATCCTTGCAGCTTCATACTGGTGACCTGAGTTAGTAGCATTTAAAGGAAGGTCAGAAAACAGCTGAGGGTATTTCTGGGTCTCAAATGTTGACTGATAGCCACAAGCTGTTCTTGCCATTGTCCAAAGCTTGGTCACAGATAAGAGTTGTGATGAAATAATTTCTTTGTATTGATGTCAAACACCAAAGCAGAAATATGTGTAACTCTTCTGGGGGTCAGAAATGCCCTGAGCAAGACCATGCCCCTGTCAGTGCTGGATCAGGCCCCACACAGGACTGGTGAACTCATAGCAACTGTCAAAGGCTCTGGCAGGGGACAAGCTGTAGTGGCCTAAGATGTTTGAGTTTTTGTGAGGATGCTTTTGCTTTGCCAAAAAGGTGATACCTTCCCCAGGGAATGAAGAACAAGACAAGCAGGACAGGATGGTGAATTGCTGCTGTAAGTTGGAGCCAGAGTTGTTGACCAGGAAGTCCATAGAGCTGGGCTGCCTTTAAAGCAGCAAGATGGCAATGAAAACTGTTTCATTTAGGTTTACAAAAAAAAGTGATTCTCCATCACTCATCTCTTGTAGCTGCACTGTGAAGCCAGACTCTCAGGCTTACTACTAGGAATGGCTCAGAGTGATGAAGAATCCTAGATAATTAAACTATGAATTTTCTTCCTGACACATGAAGTTTTTAAAAACTGTTTATTCTCTCTCTACTGTTTTCTGGTGTGTGTGTAAAAATCTGAGAAAGAAAATAGGAGTCCAGAATCTCTTTTAGGTTTGGATTTGACCTGATGTGGTGGGTTGTCCTTGGCTGTTTACCTGTCACTCACCAACCCAGCTGCTCTCAGTCTCCAACTCAGCAGGATGGGGATAAAAAGAGAAGGAAAAAGCTGGTTTGTGGGGACATAGATAGAAGAGCACTCACTGGTCACCATCACAGGCAAACAGACTTCACCTTGAGAAAACTAATTTAAAAAAAAAAGTGGAGGGTGATGAACAAAGACAAAATTAAAATAACATCTTTCCCTGTGTAGAAGGGTTAGCAGTGGGCACCAGTACCCACCAGTATGGATACCTGTCCCACTGCAGTCATCTTCTGGGCTGCAGGGAAATCCGGCTCAGGGTAGCTCCCACCTCTCCTCACAGTGACTCCTTAGTCCTCCTGCTGCCCCAGAGCACGGGCACCCAAAAAGACCTGAGAAAGCTAGAGTGGCATGAGGGGGGACAAGTGTTGGGGTGGGGAGGGAGGAGGACCCCAAGCAGACTATGTAGATGCACTAGGGCTGGCCTTGTTTGGTTTCTGATCCTATCCTCAAATGTTCTGTGACAACAGCCTGTAAAATTGCAGAAGCCAAAATTTTGCTTGGAGATGCCATTTGCATCTGCTTCCAGTCTCTGTTAAGACAGATTTGGACATCATCCCAAGAAATACTATCATCAAATTATCACAGAACAGCTCAGAATCTGTGATTGCTCCTGGGCGATGCCCAGCTTCAAACCCAGCGGTTGTGACCATCTTTCTGTACTGATTTTTGATGTATTTTGTTTTTTTCAAGACTTGATGCTTTTAAGCTGAGGGAGAGTAGGTTTAGACTGGGTCTTAGGAAGAAGTTCTCCAGTACGAGGGTGGAGAGACTCTGGAAGAGGTTGCTCAGGGAGGTTGTGGATGCCTCCTCCCTGGGGGTGTTCAAAGCCAGGCTGCATGAGCAGCTGAGTCTAGTTGAGAGGTGTCTCTGCCCATGGCAGGGAAGTTGGAGTAGATCAGCTCCAAGGTACCTTCCAACCTAGCCCATTCTATGATGATCTGTAGTACCCCAGCTGCTGGAAGGGTTTTTTAAGAGAGCACCTGACCATGGGCTGCCTGGGTTTCAAAGGCATACTGAGGTTGGGGAGATATGCCGACCTACAGTTCTGCTTCCTTTCTTGTTGCCAGCCCCCTGTGATGACAATGTGACATGACAAGAGCTGCTCCTGCTATGGCCACACGGACGGAGCCCAACACCCTCGATGTGCCTGGCTATTGCTGCTCCCCATTGTGCAAAGTAAGTGCCTGCTTCACATCTCTTCTGAGATCAAGGGCAGGGCGGTCAGCTTAACACCGGGGAGAGCTCTGTGCTGTGAGGATATTAACCTGGCAGGAAAGTCTTTCTCACACTGGTTCTTGCTGGAAAATGAGCACTAACCTATAAGGAATGACTGCAAACTTGCGGGTTTGGGACTTGTGATGCAAACTGATTTTTGCCTGGCATCAAGTGCTGGATTAAGGAGAAAGGCACATACTTAATGGAAACTGGCTTCTTAGCTTGAATTAAGAGGTATCACCTTGTTTTGTAGCAGTGGGCAGCCAAAAGAGAGGGGCAGGTGCTGTTCTCCATGCTGAAAGAGCAAGCTCTTCATCACAGTTTTACTACTGGCATAGCAAAGATGTACTATAGTTTAAAGGCAGTGATTTGGACTGTGCTGCTCATATGTTTTTGGGATGGTGTGCATGGGAACCAGCTCTATGCTGAAGGCAAACTGCTTCCAGCAAGGATGAAGGATGGGCTTTGTTCTTGTAAGTCTTCCCACACAGTAGGGGTGTTAGAGCTAAGCTTCAACGAAGGAGCTCTACCATCCAAGGAGCTGAAAGGAGGCTTAGGAAAGCTGTCTCTGTGTAGTACAATAGGATCAGATTGTATTTTCCTTCATTTAAGTAATTGTAACTGCCTCCTCCTCACTTAAGGGAATTGCTGGTTATACAGACATCCTTTAACTAATGTTGAACTGCCTCTTCTCAAACTGAAATATTTGAACCGAACAACTGCAAACACTTTAAACTTATCCCTTGGCTTCTGAAACTTCAAACTGGTTTGGAGTCTACATTTTACCTTTTGCATCGATGCTGTTCCTTCTAACTTTTTTTTTTTTTTTTTTTTCCCTGGCAGAGAAGATTTGGTAAAGTATTAGAAATCTGCATTTGTGCTCGTTTCCATTTGCTGGAGTGAAGACATGTTTTATGAAATCAAACAAGTGCTGCACTTCCTCGTCATGAAGGGCAAATCATTGACATTAAGTTCATCACCTTAACACCATTGCCCTTTTATTGCCTTAGAAACTGGGTTTGTTGATATTCTTTTGTGTGCATATAAATATGTGTATGTGTGCATTGTTGCTTCATATGTGTATAGCCTGCAATAATGGCTTACTACCAATGCACCAGGAAAAGGAGTTTCTTGATGCAGCAGTTCTCCCTCCATGAAAAACATGTTAAAGTAATGCAGGACCCCAAGGTGAAACAGGAAACTGGGGTGGCTATTGCTTGCCTTTCCAGAGATGTGACATAAATTGGAATTCCAGCACTGAGTAGAGAGGAGTGGGGGAATACCCAGGACAGGAGGGGAAAGAAAGGGATGTTTGGATAGGTTACACTTGTATTTTATTTTTAGTGTGTGAGGGAAGAGCAGAGTGGACTTGTATGTGTAATGGACAGGCTGGATCTCTGTTGGAAAGCACAGTGGGATGGAGATATCTCTCGACTCAATTTACTGTAACTTGTGTTAATACATGACCCATCACTTCGCATGGACAGGAATGCAGAGAGTTTGTGGAGTCTCCTCTGGAGACTTTCAAAACCTGCCTAGATGTGCTCCTGTGTGTCCTGCCCTAGGTGATCCTGCTTTGGCGGGAGCTTGAACTCAGTGATCTCTGGAGATTCCTTCCAACCCCTGACATTCTGTGATTCTCCTGTTCTGCACTGGCTGCTTGCTTTTTTCTTAACTTGACATTGCTTTAACCACGCTCCTTTGGCTGGGATGGGTAGGTGATGGCAGTATGGCTACTGGCAATGTGTGTGCAGGTTTATAACTGCACCCCACAGGTCTAGCAGCAATGCAGCCATGCCATCTATGCGGACTCATCTCTGGGCTGGGGGAGATGCCTGTAATCATCCACCAAGCATTTCTGCACAGCAGTGACTGCTTTCTCTGCTGGGTAATGAAAGCTTTTTGGGAAACAGTTGCCTGCTTTATCCATCGACCCCACAGCAAAAGGGGCTGTCTCTTTGAGTTAGTCCCCATGCTGCATTTGGAGATGCCTGCAGCCCGGGGGAGACCATGCTGTGTGAAAGCTGCCCCTTTGCCATAGCTGCCACATGCTGGAGCTGTCAGGTGCACTGCTATGGGGAAGGAATTAATCTTGGGACAGTGCTGGGGGTTTTGAGTTGCTTTTAAACACTATGAAGTGTCAGAGAGCAGGTTCAACTTTGTGGGCCATAGGGAAACACCTCTCCTCATTCCACTGCACCTCTGGCCATCGGGGGAGGCTTGGATACATGCAGTGATACTCATCCTCCCTGCAAGTTGTGGCACCTTAGTTGCGCTGCCTTTAATGCCGTCTCATGTGCTTTGGGGTTTTCTTTATTGAAATACCGCACAAGAAACCACTAAAGAAATCAGAATTTCTAGCAACTTCCTCAGCTGCACAAAGCGGCTTTGCTGTGCAGTGCAGCATCTAGAGGCTGTTTTTTGGGGGGGGCCTCCTAGGAGCTCCTTCCTCTCTTCTGAATGTACATGAGGAGTTGGGGAAGTTCTTTGAGTTGTAGCTCATGCAGCTCATAGGTTTTGGAAGTATCAATTAACTAAAGATGGGATAATTGGATTTGCTTGCTGCGTAATGAAGCCTGCCATCACTAAGAGGTTTAAAAAAATCAGCAGCCAGGCCTCTCAAATAATGGGGCTTTATCATAAGCCATGGCTTTTGGGCTGGTGTCTGTCTGCTTTCTGGTTTACAACTCTTGCTTTTGTGGGGGTCACGTTCTCTGCATCCCTCTGATGTTGAAGGATGGCAACTACATTAAAGAAATAAAAGCAAACATAGCTGCGTGATGCCCAGATGTGAGGGGCTGAGACAAGGAGCATCTCCATCTGTGCCAGAGGTTTCTGTTCTCATGTAGACAACACTCTGCTGGATTTGCTTCTTTTCTCTGCTCTCCTCCTACGATAGCTGTTTGTGATACTTGATTACACAGTGCACGGCTGACAGAAAATACTGTCTCCTTCTTGGAGGTCACTGGGATTTAAGTCTGGAAAGCCACAGCCCAGCCTGGTGTCGTTTGCCCCTCAAACGCTCAGCCCAGTGTGTGGTGCTAAATCCTTCCAAAAGGACTTTACTAAAACATAGCTAGCCCTCTCCCTGGAGCAACTCCAACAAAAGAGGGCTGACTCCCCCCAAAACAAAGGTGATCTTTGTGCCTGAAAGATGACTGGGTATTGTGGCAACCCTCTAGAGAAGCAGAGGACAAAGTATATGGGATGATTTCCTGCATTCTCCTCAACATCATACAGACTGTGTGCCCTGTTCCCCTCACTGGGGAATCCAATGGGGATAGTGTTGGGGCTGGGCACAGACCTGTGTGTGCTGTGCCCTTGCCAGCTGCTGTGGCATGTGAAAATAGTGGGGCGTGTGTGTGGTGGTGATGCTGCCTGACAGTCTGGGTATGCTGCCAGGCATTCAAAGTGCTGTTTGCTTTTGCATAAAAGTATTTGACTTTAATGATAAGTTATAATTTTGATAATATATAAAAATAAATGTATTTGTATATCACATGTATAAAATAAATATTAAACTACATTATAAATTAAAAAGAAAACCCAGCTGTTAGCTAGTAGGTACTACTGGCAGTCCTCAGCCTTTGTCACCAGGGCTGGAGAAGGGAGGTCCTGCTTCCCTGGGGCCAGAGGTGGCCACTTCTCTCTGACCATCTTCTCTCCAACCACTCTGGCTGGAGCAGTGCCTGGCAGTCTCACACAGTCCCTGGCTTCAAGCTGTGCTGGTGTTTTGAGCGCATGCAAAACCTGCAGCACTATCCTGGCTAGGACTGTTAGCTTCGTGAGACGTGCTGACCCTGCCTGGCTCCATGATTCCCAGGGGAAGAGCTCATCTGTTGAAAATCTACTCCTGGTGTCCTGTACCAGGAGCATAAAAACCACTTTATAAGCACATGCTGCTCCATCTGCAAGCTGCATGGCCTTTGCTGGGCATGGAACGAGGTCCCCTCGAGGCATTCCTGGCTAATCTTGTTTCTTCGCAGGGGAAACATGAGCTGGAGCATCGTGGCTGGCTGTATGGTAGAGCCTGCTCGCTGTGCCTCCAGGCAAGGTGAAATTGCATAATACATTTAAGCTCGTCCGGCCGAATTGCTCATCAAATCGATATCTTTGCTGCTGTTAGATTGTCTTTGTAGCTTCTGCATCAAGTTCAGCACAAATGTACATTGATTTGTTCTGTGCAAACAGTTTCCTACTTTGGAATCACAGAATGGTGGGGTTTGGAAGGAACCTCTTGAGATCATCTAATCCAACCCAACTGCTAAAGCAAGTTTGCCAGAGCAGGCTGAACAGGAGTGGAAGCTTCAAAAGCTGCTTAAAAATTCCCTTGTTAGTCAGAGGTGGTCATGAACTGGAAATGTACTGTTTCTTAGAGACAGTGCTAGAGAGGAGTAGATTTAGACTGGATGTTAGGAACAAGTTCTGCACTGTGAGGGTGAAGGAACACTGGAACTGGTAGCCCAGGGAGGTAGTTGAGGCCTCATCTCTGGAGATACTCAAGGGTCAGGGTCAGGCTCAACAAGGCTCTGAGCAACCTGATCTAGTGGAAGATGTCCCTACTCACTGCAGGGGTGTCAGACTAGATGACCTTTGGAGGTTCCTCTCAAACCAAACCATTCTATGAATCTTTCTGTCCCTTTGCATTAAGTATTGGGGAAGAAAAATGTGGTGTGGATGAAAGTGGATTTGATCATTTTTCAGGCCCTTAGAACATAAGTAAAAAGTTTGTTGCTTCCTTACAAAAGTAGAAAGCAGCTAGCAAGTAAGTACATTAAAAAACTATGTGCTGGCTCTGATTAAAACCAAAATCCCCTTATTGCATGGGAGCCCAATCTGAACACAAACTTGTACAGAGCAGCACACAGTTAATGAAGGAATAGGCAAAGCAAGAGGAAAAAATGCACTCAGGAGAACTGATGCACTGAATTTCTTCAGTCAGCTGAAACACTTCAGCACAACTAAACCTGGACAATAAGATTAGAGCACAATGAAAATAGCTGCAAGTCATCAGGTGTCACATTGTCATTTGTCTTAAAGGAAGGTGGCTTTCAGAGTAGCCTGCTGGGTGCCTGGCAGTGTGCATTAGGTGCTGGTAATTAATTGGCTGCTGAATTGATCTTTTCCAGTAAAGCAGAAGGGAAAACCCAGGGCTGCATGGCAAGGAGATACAGAAGCTCACAGAGGCAGCTCTCTCCTTTGGTGCTGCAGGGCTGGTCGGTTGTGCTGGGCAGCCCATGCTCAGCTCTTCCTGGGCTCTCCAAATATAACTCCTGTGTGCCGGCTGCTGGCTTGGCAATGCAAAGAGGACTTGCAAATGGTTTGGGTGTCCATGAGGATATTTAACTACCCTTCCAACTCTAGGTAGGAGGAAAGCTTATTCATCCCAGCACTGGCTACAGAATCAAAGATGGTTGTGCACTCCTACTTATCTTTGCAAGGAGCAGTTTAAAAATACTAAATGTTTAAACAAGGCAGCTGTTTTCCCTTGGGTGGGCTTTTGCTTCTTCTCTAACGGCTTTTAGGTTAAAAAGGGTTGGTTGGTTGGTTTGTTTTTCCTGAATACCATGCTCAGCAGCTGAGGATAAACCTAATCACTTGCAACACTTGTTTTAACCATTCCTTAACTCTTCCTGACTTTGTCATATGAACTACCTCCTGCTTAAGTGTAGACTTTATGCTTATAATTTATTTGGGATTCTGTAATGTGTGTGGGTTTTATTTTCATTGCACCAAGAGAGCTTCAGAGTAGTGATGTGCTGAACTTACTGCTTAAAGGAAACTCCTTTACAATGTTCCTGGTGAGTTTTGAAATGTGCTGTAGTGAAAACGGTCACTGGAGATAAAAGCCACATGAATGATTCGTGACACTTTCAATTCACTTCTGTAGCACAATTCTGGCAGATGAAGAAAATAAACTTGTCTTCCTCTTGCATGTCATTAAGGCAGGTGACATGTTAAAGAGAAGACCACTGTAGTTTCAACCACTTGGAATATTTAGGGCTTCCCAGAGTTTTAGCTGGCTGTTTCAAATTCCTTGAGAGCCAAAGGGGATGGTCTGAATTGTTTTCCTTTGATCAAAGATAAGTTGAAAACAACTTGAGCCAACCAAGTAGTTTTAACTGAGCAAACACTCCTGGGGAAGGTAACTGAGGAGAGTATTGTGTATTTAGGTGTTTAGATGTCTGAGCTGGAGGGGATAGAGAGTAGGACTTGTAAACCTTGTATAGTGTCAGGTCCAGTAAGGCAGAGCCTGTGGGCATCGAGCAGTGCCAGGCTGTGTTCATACAGCAACAAAAGGCCCATGTAAATGCACATGTGCAGGAAGAGGCTTTTTGCTTCTGACTCTTGATCTGGGCTGCTGCAAGGCAAATTTTGGATGAAGACATCTCTAGCAGCCAGGACTCCAGTGCCCATGCTGGGGACGCAGGGACAGGGATGTCTTTTTGGTGTGGTTTGCTGTCCCCTAGGAGCAGTGGTTGATGTCATGGGGTGTGGGGTGGGGGGGTTGGTGTCCTAATTAAGCTCAGCAGCCTCAGGGTTTGTGGTTGTTAATGAAGAGGGAGTTGATGACGTATATCCAGTAGGAGAACTGTGTACATCAGCGTAGGGATTTTGGCATTCTCTGGAATAACTTATCCAGCTCCGTCTGCTGTGATAGATAGAAATGAATTCAGGCTGCAGCCACTATGGGAAAGAGCTGCTAAAGCAGCCTGGGCTTTTCAGGGAAAGCAGAAAGCAAAAGCTGAGGAGGTATATGGTTACTTTCCCTTGTATTTATAGAAATCAAACAGCAGAGAGTGAGGAGAGCAATTTCAGCTGAAAGACAAGGATTAGCGGCTGACAGATGGATTGAAAACAGGAGCAGCCTGGGCTGGGAATTAAAGATAATTTCTAACTGTCAGAAGAGGAGGAGCGTGGCTGAACAGTGAATTACGTCAGAGTGAGGGCTCAGCAAGCCTGTGCAAGGTGACGCTGCTGGACGCTGTTGGGACGATGCCACTCAGCCCCACGCTGCGGTACCACCCACGAGCTCCAACTGCGCTCGGTCGCAGGGCGATGCTGCTGTGCCTGGAGCTTGTTAGCGTGCCAAACAAGCAAGCAGGAGTAACACAGGCATATCAGTGAAACTGATTGCTGCAAGTCTCACCGAGAATGAGCTTAAAGCTAACGCCGTGAGGTGGAGAAGGAAATCCTGCCCACCCTGCTTGCAGCCACTCGGGCAGCCTAAAGGAGGATGTGGCTGCCAGAGCAACTCTCGATTTTTTTGGCCGGTGCAACCATTTAATTAAAGTGGCACTGAAAAGGAAGCCGGAAACTCAAGAAGCAGGTTTTCAATCACTTGGACTTCGGTAGACAATCTCTATGCAAATCACGCCTCCGGCATCATCGCTGTTCGCATGGGTGTGTGCTCCTGTTCCCAAGGACAGACACGACACAGGCGGAAACCTGTGTCACCTTGGCATCTGTGTTTGGCTTTTGGCTTTTTCTGAGGGACATTGTGTCCCTTTCCTCATAGAATCACACAATTGCTTCAGTTCAGTAAGACTTTTAAGACTGAGTCCAACAATTATCTAATTCCACCAAGTCTGATGCTAAACTTGCCCTTGGCATCACAACTGAAACATGTTCAGGGATGGGGGTTCAACCAGCCACCTGGGGAGCCTGTTCCGCTGTTTAAGAACTCCTTCAGTGAAGAAGTTTATTCTAATATCCAACCTAAACCTCCTCTGGTGCTACTGGAGGCCAATTTATCTTGTCCTATTATATGTTGTTAGGGAGAAGAGATTGACCTTTACCTGGTTACAACCTCCTTTCAGGGGACTGTAGAGACTGACTTGGTCTCCCCTCAGCTTCCTTTTCTTGAAGCTAAACAGCCCCGGTTCACTCAGGCACTCCTCACAAGACCTGTTCTCCAGACCCTTTACCATCTTTGTTGCCCACCTCTGAATCTGTTCCTGGACTGTAGAACCCTCAGAGGCTTCACAGAGGTGGGTGAAGGCTTCATGCCTCCTTGAGGTGCTGGGGAATGCGCCCCAACGGAGCAGAAATGTGGGCAGCATGGACGGGGAGGAGAGGTCCTGTCCGTCAGTGCATTTGATGGGGGATCCCCAAAAATACAACTGCCAGAGTGATTATGTGGTTTTGCGGCCAGGCTGGGTCCTGCTGCCTCTGGAGGAGGTATAGCTGCACCCGGGCAGGGCAAGCTCAGAGTTAATGGAGGTTCCCGCAGCTTCGCTCTTTTCTCAAAGGCTTCTGAGCGCAGAGGCTCTTCTGACAACACCTTTGGGTTCGGTGCGTTTGGGTTTTTGTTTGCAGTTTGCTCTTCTCGTCCTGCAGGGGCAGCGGCCTGTCTCAAAGGCTGCTGTAAAGCTCCCTTTTGAAGTCGAGCAGGCTATTGCCCCTCCACTCCCCGCCCCGTTCACCAGAAACAATGCCGGGAGGGCCGGAGAGCGGCGGGCAGTGGGAGCGGCGCTGTGGGCGGGCCCGGGGCAGGAGGCGGAGCAAGGGGCGGGGCTGCGGCGGTGGCGCGGCGCGGCCATCCCCGGGCGCCGCATCGCTGCGTGCGCGGAGCCGCCCGCTGCAGCCGCCAGGATGATCGCCGCCCAGCTCCTGGCCTACTACTTCACGGAGCTGAAGGAGGATCAGGTCAAAAAGGTAAGATGGAGACCCCCATGCGGTGGGCCTCGCCTCCCCCTCTCTTCAGGCCACATCGTCCTTTTTTTTTTTTTTTTTTTTAATTTTAATTTT
>WBNM01005285.1:30127-98340 GCA_013399055.1 Ramphastos sulfuratus
TTCTCCTGGTCTTGTTGCTTTGTACCCACAGCGAGCCAGCTGTGTGGAAAAAAGGGGAATAAACTTGTTTTTAAGTCCAAGCAGGCGGCCCCTTCGGTGCATCCCCGGTGCGGGGTGTGGAGGCTGCCGGACGTGGGTGATGCTCAGCGGCCTGCTGCGGGTCAGGCCGCAGAATCGGAGCTCAGCAAAACCAACCGGGGGCTGGGGGGCTCAGGCCATGAGGATGCTGCTGGTGGTGATGGGCTTCCATGCACCAACATCCCCGCAGAGGGAAGGTTCCCTTCTTCCCCAGGGTGCCTGTGGATAATTGCCAGTGTGGCACGGGGTTAATGAAGATGAGGAGCGGGCAGCAGTTTTGGTGTTGTGTCACTGCAGGTTCTGAATTGACAGGAAGTGGTTGTCAGCTGTGCTGAAAAAGAAGAAGTCTTTCCGTTGGCTTCTTTCCCTTCATCATTCGGTGGTTGCTGCTGTGTGGTTGGCATAGCCCCGGGATCCAGCACTGCCCCAGGGAAGGGATGCAGAGCAGGGATAAACAAGAACGTGGCAGTTGGGTCTGAACTGAGCATGCTGCAGAGCCGCAGGGAGCAGAGAGCCTGGGGCTAAGGTTGTGGAGACAGACACTGGAAAGATAATTGCCCTGAGCCCTGTCATGGAGCAGAGCTGATGTCGGGAATCAGAGGCTTCCTCACTGCCATCTCCTCTGGTTGGCTGCGTGACACATGGCCAAGTGCCTGTTGAGGGCATCCCTAAAATATTTTGGGGGAAGCTCAGCGACTTGTAGTGGCCTCAGGGCTTGTCCTGACAGGAGAGCACCTCTTCCTTTTGGGCTTTTGGCTGTACCTAAGGAGAGAGACCTTGGTTCCTGCGTGTGGGTGACCCATCCTGCCTCACTCATGCCCACTTCTCTTGCTGGATAAAGCCTCAGACAGCACTCCGTACTTTCCACGTTTACTTTCATGTCTGCTTTACTGCTCATCAGTTCTTAGGAGGAACTGAAGGCTGCACGCAGCCTCCAGCTTTCTGCACCTTCTGACCCCTTGTATGTGGCTCTTCCTTCTCCCCAGTTTCCCTATTTTTCCTTTCCTGGCAGATTTGTAAGTGCTGCTGCTGGCGCCAGGCGTGCATGCTTGGGTAAGGCCTTCTCTGTCTGGCTCTGCCTGTTATATTTAGAAACCCAAGATAAGCACAAGGGTGCTGGGCTGGCTGAGGAGCAGCAGAAAGGCTGTGTGGGGACAGCGCAGTGGTGGGAACATGCAGGCATGAGGGGCAACTCTGTGGTGTTCCCAGGGGTTATTTATTGCAGACTGCTTTGGCACCATGAGGCTGCTATTGTCTGCCGCCACAGCTCCTCGTTTGGCCAGGGAGCTAGCTGTAAAGTGTTCTTATGGATCAATCTGGTTTTGTCTGAAAAAGAAAAAAACAAATTAAATAAAAAAAAAACAAAACAAAAAAAAACCCCAGCAAAACAAACAAACAAATAAAAAAAATCCCCCCAAACCAGAAATAAAACCCAGGCTACTGGTTTTGGAGGATGTCAGACATCTTTTCCTGTTTATATCCCTTTGGAGCGGATATTGGGCCCACTCACTTTTGGCAGCTCTTCAGGGAGGGTGTCTGCGGCAGTCAAGAAGCTCTGCCCCCACTGCTCTGCTGCCCCGAGGCCACTGGGAGCTTGCGGACTCCACTGCCTGGTTTCCCGCAGGGCAAAGGGGTTCGTGCCCCATCGCAGCGTGCCGCCGGTGAGGTCCACGCTCCATCCCAGCGTGCCGTTTATGGGAATACGTGCCTGCATGGCTTCAGTTCAGGTCCCTCCCTCTCCTCTCTGCTTCCGGGAGAGCAGCACTTTAAGCTGGTACGTGCTTGCAGCAAGGGGCTGCTGACCAAGGCGTTGCCCCAGCTCACCGCTCAGGTCCATGGACCTTCTGGCCACAGCAGATGCTCCTCTGGCTCACTGGCCCATGGCAGTGATCGGCTTGGCGTTTGGAGGCACAGGTGGCAGGTCACCTTGAGGATGCTGCTGTGGATCACAGGAGGGCTGTGCAGGGGTTAAAAGTACCACTGAGGTGAATTTGGGAAGGGATTTGTGCACTGCACTAAGGCTGGGCATCCTTCTTCCCTTGTGTGATCCTCTTTTCTTCTGATTCTCATCCCTGCATGGCACTGATGACCATTGTGGCATTTCTGTGGTGGGAACGCTGACGAGGGGTACCGATGGGGCTCGTAGCTTCAGGCCCTCAGGATAGGATCTAAGAACCAGTGCTTCCATATTGATTTTGCTGGAGTTTGAACACTTCCTTAAGCCTGAGAGTATTTTTTTTCAAATTTTGCAGTTTATGGAACATTTTTCAAGAAGAGTCATAGCAAGCAGAATGAGTAGGCAAGGTGTGGATGTGTAGTGCTGAAGGTGCGTGTTGTCCATCATATGCTGACAGCCCTGTGGCCCTGCAGCCCCTGCAAAGGGACGTGCTGTGCACGTACACATGTGACTGTGATGTGCAGAAGCAAGCTGGTGATGTGTGGTCATAGAACCATTTGAGGTTGGAAGAGACCTTCAAGGTCAACAAGTCCAACAGCTCACTTAGAATCACTTAGATTCAGTACTACTGAATCACTACCACCATGTCCCTCAGCATCATATCCATGTGTCTTTTAAACCTTCAGAGATGGTGACTCCACCACTTCTTTGGGCAGCCTGTTCCAATGCCTGATCCTTTCGGTGAAGGAATTTTTCTGATTATCCAACCTGAACTTCCCTTGGGACAACTTGAGGCTATTTTCTCTTGTTCTGTCACCTGTAGCATGTGAGAAGAGACTGACCCCCACCTTGCTCCAACCTCCTTTGAGGTTGTTGTAGAGGGCAATGTGATCTCCCCTCAGCCTCTTTTTCTGAAGACTAAGATAAATACCCTATGACTAAGATTATGATACCCTATACCATATAAAAACATACATGTGGCTTTACTCCAGGCAGGATAAATTCTCCAGATGATTTTAAAAACATCCATTCCCTGAGTCTTTGTGATCCTCTGGGATGGTAGCAGGAGCTCAGCATCCTCACTGTGACAAGAGTACTTTGCACTGCCCACACCAAAGCCTTGGTTTCTCTAAGAGGCTGACTCCTATCCTCAGGGATATGGGTATCATGAAGCTTCACTGGCATCAGTGCTGCTGATCTGTGTGCAGGAGAGCTGTTGTAAAACTACCTTTCAGTACCTTTTGTTTTCAACAGGTTTGTACCTGCAGGAGCTGGCCCCAGCAAAGGGAGCCTTTAGGTGTTGCCTGGTTTCTCTCTGTCACGGCAACAGTACTTTCTTATCCTGTTACCTTAGGGTAGAGTAAAAAAACACTTTGTAATCACAGCGTGGCACGTGAATGTCATTTAACCTTGAAAAGATTGGGATGGGATATAAAATGCAACAACTGGCATCAAAAAAAGCCCTGTAGTGCTGACCTGCCTAGTATAAAGGCTTTTTAGGAACCAATCTGATAAATCGTAAGTAAGCACAAACAGTTTCAGGGTGTCTAAACTACTTGTTTTAACAAGCCCTGGCTCCTGGTGGATCTTCCTGAAGCTGAAAAGAGTATGGAGTACGACTAGCTCTGCAGGAAAAACGTTTATGTGGTGAAAGCTTTTGGTACAAAGGCTGTGTCAGTAAAATAGGTGCTAGTGATTTCTGAAATGCTTGTGGGAGTGCTCTCTTCTTGGATACCATTGACTGTTGTCAGTGTCCGGGGAGTGAGGCATGCATTTAAGGAATGCCCCTTAGTGCTGCTTGTTCCATTATGCACTCACAATTATTCACAACTTCCTGTGGAGGTGGCTGCCATGCCTGGATTTTTCAGAAACTTCTTACGCCCAAGCATAGAAACCATCTTTCCTATGTGATCAAGAAAAAATGATGTGCATATGGTTCAGATTATGAAATCCTATTTTTAAAAGATTGCTCACAGATTCTGTCTGGTTGGATTTTTTGTTTGTTTGTTTTTTTAAGCAAAAAAGAGAGTTGGGGGGTGGGAAGTGATTGAGCTCTTGGAGGGCTCCTATGGTGACTGTCTGAGAAGATGCCCTGCCTGGAGGGGTGGCTCTGAGATGGCAGCTAAATAAATAAAGGAGCGTTTTTTGCTCCTTGCCCACACATCTGCCTGCCTGAAATTGCTCTTGCTCTCTGCCATCCCATAGGTAGGGCTGGCGCTCATCCTCCACGGGAGCCTCAGTGGAGCTGTGGGTCCAGCTGCCTCCTGTCTCTGTCCCTGCCAGCCGCCCCATAGCTTCCCTTCAGATAAGGCTGAGATTTGCTTTCTGATCGGCTTTTATTGCAGGCACAGTAGGGAGTTATTAAACCTCCATAATCCAGCCTCTAGCTCCCTGCACCCCTCCGGTTATTTATGGCTCTTTGCTAAGGGTTTTCCCTCGGAGGGTTGCCTGTGCTGCCAGCACAGGAGAGCCATGCTGCCAGAATGACTAACCCTATTCCTGCCCGGCAGACAAGAAGTGATGGATATTTCTTCTTAGTCTCGGAAATTGTAGCACGCAGGAGTGATTTTTGTTCTGAAGGGAGGTTTAGAGCCCATTTTCCCCACCTTCTGCCCCGTGAATCTCAGCGGTGAAGATGGCCTTGATGCGACGTGACACGACGCGATGCTCTCTGTGCAGGAGGGTCCAGCCCAATTATGTAAGGGCGCTGACAACGCTCACTGGGTTTTCACAGGAGGAAAAAGAGCCCTCCCTCCTGTTTTCCCTGGCTGCTGAGGGCAGCACAGGGGCAGAAGTGGGGAGAACAGCGGGTTTGTCTGGTCCCGACTCTGCAAACACCGAAGCTTGCATTCGTAACAGGGCTTTTAGTCGGGGAGGAATCCTTCAGCTCTGTTTTTGGGAGGAGAATGTGGCAGCAGGGTGTGGTAGAGGGTTTTTTAAATTGCAGAGTGAAGTCTGAGTGTGTGAATGATGTGTTAGTGTAGCTTTCACTGGGAGATTTGGGGAGTCAGGCCTCTGAGCAGCAACATGGGCTGTTGAGAGCTCAGCCGTAATAAGAGAAGGTTTTTTTTCCCCTCTCTTTAAAGGGGAATAGCTTCATGCTCTCACATCATGACTTGACGCTGTGCTGAAAAAAACCAAACATGGCAGGTTTTGCTATGGAGGAGAGACCTCATCAGCCCCTGCATCCATCCCCACAGCATCTGTGGCTGCAAAGAGGGCACATCCTGTCTAGGTTTTTGTTCTTGGGGTGAAATGGTGCTGGTGACTGGCTGTAGAGGTTCCTGTGAGAGGGCTGTCAGCCCATTCAGGTAGCACAGAGATGTGGGGATGCTGCCCTGGGTTCTTGCACTTGCCTTCTTGTTGCAGAGAGCCTGAGCTCAGCTTTTCTTCTGCCATTTAGCTATATGCCTGCACTTCAGAGAGCAAACATGTAGTATCATTTCATATTGTTGCTCTATAACTTCTGCTCAGTGTCTATTTTCTGTCTCTTTTGCTCTTTCTCTGCAAGCAATGGCACCAAACACTTCACAGCTTTGCCTGTGGCCCCCCACGTTTTAGGCCTACCTGGATCAACCCGAAGAGCTGTGCCCAGCAGCACCATCCATCCGTGCCTTCCTCCCCTGCCCGTGTAAATGCTTGGTCATGGTGGGAGGGCATCTGGCGCAAGGAGATAGACTGTCTTTGGTGCAGATCTTGACTATGTTCAGCAGAAGTATGTTCTGCAGGAGCAGTTAGGTTGATACTGTTTTCATGGTCAGTTTAGGGTTTGATTACATTTTGATTGTCTCTGTTTCCTCCGCAAATGACATTGTTCATTGCTTCCTGTCTCCAGGTCCCCAGTAGAAGGAGCGCTCACATATATATCTTTCACATGGAGTGTTTTATCATGGCATTGATCCTGTAAGACATAATGCCAGCTGGGAGAGGAGCTGGGGTTGCTCTTATGCCTCCAGAGAAGCAAAGGAGACACAAAAGCTTTGGTGCAGCGATGGCAAAGGATTTAAAATGAGGTGGCTTTTCCAGTTTTGCCAAGGACAAAAAAGCATGGGCAGGGTTTTATTTTCTTAGTCCTGCTAAGCCGCAAGCAAAAGTGATCCCAAAGGTGTGGCTTAGGTCTGAGCTGTTTGTAGAACCAAATTTCTAAGATAATGAAACAAGGCAAGAGTAGACTGGCAACTGAGATAAAAGGGGTGGGACACATGCATTTAGCAATAACCCCCCAAGGCCAAGTTGTGTTTTTGAGGCATCAAAGCGTGCCTCACTCTTCCTGATGTTGAAGATGGCTTTAATATTGGGGTAAGCAATATTACAGGAAAGGTGGCACCACCTCCTTTTTTTTCCAGGAAGATAAAGAAAATTCCTGTTTTAGGAAGCCACAAGGAAGAGGTCAACAACTTTTAATATGATGTTTTGTCTTGAGGAGGATGCTACCTGCCCAAAACCAAGTTCTACCTCTCCTCAGCCTCTGGCTGTAATAGCTTTGGAGTGGGATAGGGGGAAAATGTCTGCTCCCTAGAAATAATTTCTCAGCCTGGGACATAGCCCTGAAGGCACTGTGGCAAATCATTCACAATGAAGGTTTTAACTATGAGGTGCCTCTGTGGACTGTAGTGACACTGGAACAGGTTGTCCAGGGAGGTGGTTGGGACCCCATCCCTGGAGATACTGAAGGTGAGGCTCCATGGGTCTGTGAGCAGCCTGGTCCAGTTGAGGATATCCCTGATGACTGCAGGGGGGGTTGGACTGTATGACTTTTGGAGGTCACTTCCATCCCAGACTATTCTATGATTCTGTGATTCACATCACCTCAGCTGGGACAAGATACCACAAGACAGATTTTTTTACCTGCAATTGGTTCAGCTCACAGACAGTGAGGAGAGCTGAGAAGTGGGGACATGGGCTGGAGATAGCGGTGTGAGGTTATGGACGAATGGTTTTGTGTGGAAAAGGGGAGGCAGAATTATGTGAAACTGGGACTTGCTTTGGAAAGGCACTGGGGTGGAGCGACTTCAGCTCGCATAGGTCCTAGCACTTGCACGTTTTCCTTGGTTTTGAGTCAAAAGCCAAGGCAAGCAGTGTGTGGCTGTGTTGTCAACTTGGCCAGAGCCCCAGGGTCAAGCTGGAGCTGTGCACTCGCAGTTGAAGAGAGGACTAGCTGCCCTTGTGCACCTCAGGGCAAGCCTTTCACTCCACGGTGCTGTTTGACTTTCTCCCCAGATTGATAAATACCTTTACGCCATGCGGCTCTCGGACGAAACGCTGATAGACGTCATGGCTCGCTTCAGGAGGGAGATGAAGAATGGCCTCTCCAGGGATTTTAACCCAACGGCTGCAGTGAAGATGCTGCCTACATTTGTCAGGTCCATTCCTGATGGGTCAGGTAAGGAGCTCAGTGTTTGTTTTCTGTAGCCAAAGTGCTGTGCTTCATGGGAAACCTGTTAAAAATACCCCAAAGCACTACCATGAACAAGAGCAATTTGGTTTCTGGCAAGCCCAGAGAACATTTTGAAGACAGCCTCCCTTCTGTGTGCAGGTCTGTTCCTGCAGATACTGGAGGATTTTGTGATCCCTCTGTCAAATCCATTTTGATGATGCCAGTGAAAGAGCCCTTCTTAGTGATCAGTCCACTAACAGTCAGTGCATTTATGCTGAGGTTTGTCTGCCAACTTCATATAGAAAGATTTTTGATTTATGCAATTGATGCTGGTGATCTGGAGTCTTAACACATAGAGTGGCTTTTAGTGGTTTTCTGTCTGACTCAGCATCTCTTCTCCCCTATTTTTATTTCCACAGTGGGAATTTGAACTCATACATGCTGAATTTGGGTTTCCTGGCATTCATTCTGCTTTTTGTAGCTACCTCTTGCAGACTCTGCCTTAGAGCAAACTCACAAAACTCAAGGAGGCTGCAGTGTGTGGCTCCAGAGCTCCTGCTCTGGTCTCCTTAGCTTTCTCCATCCAGGTGAAAGGCATGTTTTTTTCTGTGCTCACTGCACCTGATAAAGCTACCACAAAGGGCTATCACAAACCAAAAAGATGTGTTGGTGTTTGACACCAAAATTATTTATTTTAGTGTTTATAAAAAAACCTCACCATGTATATAGTATATAAATATAAACAGGATGCAGTGGTGTTTATTTATTTAGTTGTAACAGTGGATTTCCTACTTGTGAAGCATGAATTTGGTTAAGTGTGGTGCCTACCACAAAGTATGTCCCTCTGTGCAAAAATGGTACAGTTTCAAGACCTCCATAACACAGCTAGCTATCTGTTTTAAGGCCTAGTTTGAGATAAATTCAAGATTTTATTGGGTAAAAAGAACATGGTTCCTGGTGCCTTGTGTTACTTGGTGCTGTCTGGCAGGTGTAAATCCTTGATAGATCTGCTTCACTGTTTTTTTCTGCCACCTTAAACTTTTTAGCTGAAGTGTGGTTTTCTGTCTGAAAAAAAAGAACAACATAGACCAAACTTGAATCTTGGATTTCCCTAATTCAGCACTGCTGACCCTGGAAATGTAGTGTTGAAATTTACAGCCTGTTGAGAAAGCCAGAAGCTGCCACACAGCTGGGTCATGGGAAGGGTTGCTCTAAGGGTTTGGAGGTGAGGTGTCTTTAGGGCTTTGGGTGGATCCCCATCATTCTTACTAGTGCTGAAATCCTTGTTTTTTCTTTCACACCTGAGTTCAGCTGAGTACCTGTCTCCAGTTCCCTGCTCCATCAGACACTGCACTTTAAGAAATCTGAGCTACCTGCAGTGAATCAAATAATTTTGCAGATTGTTGCATGGCACAAACTAGGGAGACTTTGTGATACTGTATGGCACAGGGCATAAGGGATGTGTGAGAGATTGCAGAATGCTGCTGGGACTGAGCATGAGCCAGAGCAGTGGGCAGCCCTGCTTGAGCATAAGCGTGTCTGTCTGTCAAGACATTCATTTCAGACCACGTATTACTCACCTACCAATAAAAACAACCTACTGTGCACAGGGTGCACAAATCTTGATCCTGTGCCCATTTGGCTCCTGCCAGCCTCTCCAGGACAAGCATGCTATAGGCAGTGTCTTTGCAGCATGGATTAGAAGCAAGGCAGTGCTTTGCCCCAGATGATCTCTGTGTAACATGATGGTGAACATGATGCAGGTTACGAGCGTCCTTTTGGGTAGCTGTTAGAAATGTGGGCAAAACCATTTTGTTATTGCCCAGAAAAAGCACGTTCTGGCCCCGGCTATGAGCAATATTTGCTGTGAGTGGGTGCCATGGCATTTCTTTCCCTGACTCACCTGCATGTGCCTGCCACGTCCAGCTCAGCTGTCACATGTGTATAACCAAGCCAGATGTGGAGCCTCCTTCCCTCTTCCCCCAAAAGACTCTGGGGGACTCTCGTGGATGTGTCCATGTTGCTGTGCTCAAAGCGTGAGTTCAGCCCCCAGCTGACAGCACTTTCTGCCTTCGGCAGTCCCTTCATAAAAGCCAGAGGCTGAAAGCCTGCTCTCTTCTCTGTCCTGTCTCTAATTACTGCCTTGTAAGCTCTTTCCTCCAAGTCTGATTATTATTATGAGAGCTGACTGTTCAGAAAAATATTGTTTTTTGCTTTCAGATCTGTGCTTGTGTACTTGATTAACAAGCAGCTTTTGAGTAATAACTTTGGAGACTCTGGAGGTGTTGGTGTTAGCAGGATTATTTTACTTCATTCAGAGTTGTTTAATTTATGAAAGCCACAAGGTTTTGGGTTTTTTTGTTCAGAGTGCCCAGAATGGTATCTCAACCCAATTCAAAATGCTCTCAAAGTATCTTCCTGAATAATCTACAGCAGGTTTGATTGCGCCTTGGCATTATCAGGCATAGCTTAAATGCTTCTACTTGGATTTAATTCCTGAATTGCATTGAAAGAAAACTGCTTTACAGTCTAGTTCAGAGCTCTGTTTTCTTTTTAACTGGAAAGAATAACTCTTGATGAATTTTACCTTGCGACAAGCTCTGTGGTACTGGAAATCAGAGACAGTGATCTGATAATTTACTGCCAGGGAAGACACTTCTGAAGTGCAGTATTTGAGGTGTGTTCAGGCTTGGAAAAGGCCCATCTGCTCCAGTGTTGATTTTTCCATTATTTATTGAAGGTAATGGCTTGCATTTGACAAGCGATGCTCATATGATAAAGCTTATTTGGGTATTTGGCTTAATGAGATACTTGTGGGAAGTGTTTTGCTTCCGGTCTTGTTCTGGTAAAGGGGGTGCTGAGTTACTCAATTTGTTATCCTGATCCCCATAAAAGGAACTTCAGCTACAGGCATGTTTTCAAGGACATTTGCACTGGAGCAATGTTTGAAGCTGTGCTGTTCAGAAGCAGGTAGGGAAGCACTGCAAGATCTGTATCTCAGCAGACTCGGAGGTTGTCTGTGTCTTCAGCAGCAGGGAGGAAAAGCTGAAGTGCAGTGCAATGAAATGAGGAGGATTGTTAGGATTTGTGGGCTCCCACTCTTGTTTTTTAATGTGGCTTTCTGTATGGACCTTGTTGACCTTTGTGTGTTGTTTGCTGTAGGTCACTGCAACCTTGGAAAACCATAAGGGGTTGTGCAGTGCCTTTGCCTCTCTTGGGCTGTTCCTGCTAGAGGTCCTGCCCCAGGGGATGCTAATCAGCTTTGCCAAATGGGAGGGTGTAGTGGGTTGAGAAACTTCCCCTTCCACTATTGAAATTTACCAGGCCAGCTCAGAAGTTAGATAAAGCTATAATTACAGCAAAGCTAAATTTACAAACATATGTATACAATGTATTTACAATTATGTACAATTTAGAAATAATACAGAAATCCAAATTCTCTCCTGGACAAACAAAAGAAGCCCAGAAGGGGCTCAAAGCCACTCTCTCTCTCTCTTTCTCCTTGTCTTTCTCAGACAGAAAACAAAACAACCAGGAAAGCTTACTTTATTATCTATTAGTGGAAGATAGAAGATATTAGAGTAGAGCAAAGGAGAAGTGAAGCGAGCAAGTGTTCTGAGGCAAAAGAGTGGCAAATTGTTTGACTTTTTATCCCTTTTAGCAAAGCAATGAATGATATAGACTTTATCATTATTTCCTTTTTACAACCAATGATCTAATTTCTCTCATTAGAATATTCCAATTAGCCTCAAACCAGCACAGAGGGGGTTCCTGGAGGTGAGGTGTGAGGGGTCATGAGGCGGAGCAGTTCATGAAGCCAGGCTTTAGAATTTTTGATCTGAGATTGGGCACAGCAATCTCAGAAGCAAGGCTGGGTCTGGAAACCCTTGGGGTAAATTGTGTGCCAAATATTGGCTCAGAGGAGCTGAGCTGCAGTTTAAGAGTTGAGTTTTGACACATCAAAAGGTACCAGTCTTCCCAGCTGGTAGATGTCTTTCCATATTGGATTTAAGCAGAAAGGGAAAAACAGTGATGTCAAGAATGGCTTCCCCTAAGTTACCGTTTACAGTTGGAAGGAAGGATGGAGAGGCCAAAGAGCGCTGCGGATGAGGCTGGCAATGTATGTTGGCAGTGCAGGATGTGGGCAAGGCAGTTTGTCCTGCCTATGGCATAGGACTCTTCTGACACTGCAGAAAGGTTCAGGTCGATGAGGAAACCAGGATGAGAAAACACTGTTCACCTTTGCTTCATCCCACTCTGAGCCTGAGGATGCTGTGCGCAGACACAAAGGCTTCCAAAGAGCCCCACTGATTAACCACAGCCTGGCCATGCACTCCTCTCCTGTGTGACGAACTGTGTACACTGCTTCCCTAAATATTATCTTTCTGCAGACTTTAATGATTGCTGCCTTTGTTTGCTCCCTCCTTGATAAGGTGAGATAGCACAAGTGGTTCAGTCAGTTATATTTGCTGTGCTCTCCAGGGGATGCTGAAAGTGTCACTCCTCAGCTCCACCACGCATCTCTGTTGCCTGAGTCTGGGGTGGGGGGAGGGGAGCGGATTTGGCTTCAGAGCTTTGAAATCCAAATTCCTCACTACCACAGAGGGAGATAGATTTATCCTAACTGTTTCCTTGGCTCCTGGGAAGTTATTTAGGAGCTCTGTGCAAGGGATCCCAACTTCTGAATAACTCTTGTGGCAGTGCGGTGTCACTTTTCAGGCTGTCGTTTCTGATTTGTGTTATCTCACTGCAGTTTGCAGTGAATCTCAGCTTCCAGGGGTGAAATAAGTGGTTCCTGCTTTAACTACATCTGTAATTTGATTTTAAGGTAGTGCACGGTCCAGCCACCATTCACTGTTATTTGCCAAAATGACAGAGGCTCATTTACAGCAAAAGGTTGCTCATCAGTGGTCTGACCTCCCTTCCTTTTACAGTTTCTGTTTTCAATGCCTTTCTGTGTTTCTCCTGAGATCTTTTCTCTGCCCACTTCCTCATGGAGATCTGGGTACAGACTGTCCGCTGAGAGTCCCTTCTTTCTGGATAAAGCCTCATTACAGTTACATGTGTATCAGTGGTGGTTGGTGCTGCTGTTGCACCGATTTCATGTTAGATTACAGGGAATCAGGTCAGTACTTCACATGGACCCGCTGCAGTTAGAACTTCCTTGCTGCGTAGCCGCTGGACATTTCCCTATGTGTTATACTTAACAGAGCTTGATGTTTCCCAGATCTGTGGTGCATGCAATTTTTAATCACTTGTGTCTTGTTTTCCACGTAGAGAAAGGAGATTTCATTGCACTAGATCTTGGAGGCTCTTATTTCCGAATACTGCGGGTGAAGGTATCACATGAAAAGAAGCAAACGGTACAAATGGAAAGTGAGATTTATAATACGCCTGAAGACATCATGCATGGCAGTGGAACACGGGTAAGCACCTCTTCTTTGTGATCAGAGAATGATAGAACTGTTGAGGTTGGAAGAGACCTTTTCTCTCAGGCACCCAGTGACAGAACAAGAGGACACAGTCTCAAGCTGTGCCAGGGCAGGTTTAGGCTGGACGTTAGGAAGAAGTCCTTCAGGGAAAGAGCCCATTGGAATGGGCTGCCCGGGGAGGTGGTGGAGTCGCCTTCCCTGGAGGTGTTTAAGAGGAGGCTGGATGAGGCACTTAGTGCCACGGCTTAGTTAATTAGAAGTGTTAGGTGATAGATTGGACTCAATGATCTTGGAGGTCTTTTCCAACCTCGTTAATTCTGTGATTCTGAGATCAGCAAGTCCAACTGCTCACCTAGAGCTCACAGTGCCACTGCCACTCCTAAGCCACTACCACTAAACCATGTCTCTCAGCACCACATCCACACGTCTTTCATGTACCTCCAGAGATGGCTACTCCACTGCCTCTCTGGGTAGCCTGTTCCAGTGCCTGATAACCCTTTCTGTGAAGGAATTTTTCTTAATATCCAACCTGAACCTCCCCTGCCACAACTTGAGACTATTTCATCTTTGTCCTGTCACTTGTTGTGTGTGAGAAGAGACCAACCCTTACCTTGCTCCAGCCTCCTTTGAGGTAGTTGTAGAAGGCAATGAGATCTCCCTTCAGCCTCCTCTTTTGAAGACTAAACAACCCTTGCTAAAGGGTTGTCTTGCTAAAGGTTAGCTCACACTGCCAGTTTAGAAAAATACCACCCAAATGACCTTAGCCTCTTAACAGTTGCACCTACAGCATGTACAGACTCAACTACAGCTCTTTGTAGATACTGAAAACAAATAGGTAGCAGTTAGTCTGATAAAACATACATGGGTGCTATGAATCTGCTGTCACTGTGTGGCAGATTTTTGGCTGAGTTAGGGGGAGAAAATAGCCTAGAAGTATTCCTACAGTAAAGTTACCTTCCATGAGCAGGAATGGACAGCAGGAAAACAATTTAGTCTTCGTAAGCAATGAGTGTGACCAGCCCTGCAGTACAATTACTGTTAGATGAGGGATAGAAATACCCCTTACAGCCACATATCTGCCCTGGCAGTCTGAGCAATTCAGCATTCATGAAAAGCAGAAATACATGAGAAAAATGACAGGAAGCTGATGGAAGGTTTTGGCACAAACTCAGCTTAATTTTTGCTGAATAAATGATAGGGTGTTTTTCAGTCTTCCATGTTCCAAGAGTAGAAAATATTTGGAGCCACTCGTTCACATTTCAGATCAAATTTAAAAAGAATTTATTTTATTTTTATGGTCAGGAAGTGGATCACAATGAAAATTTTGCTGACAGATTTGTCTTGGTGTCAGTGCAAGGCAATACAGGTTGTGTTCATTGTTGGAACCAGCAAGTGTTTTATGCTTCTTGGTGGAAGGAGGTGCTGTTAGGAGTATCAGACTTGCAGGAAGCTTAGAGCTTGTTTCAGAAGAATAAACCAAAGAGGAAAAAAAGAGAAAAAAATATGCCATCAGCAGTTCTACCCTCAATATATTTTCTGTAGTCACCTTAACGCCTTTAACATATGTATCTAGTAACTGTCAGTGAGTGTAAGAAGACAATCAAAGCTTGTTAAAAACATTGCTATGATATCTGAACCACAGCAATAAAACATCTTCCTTGTAAAGACTTTTCTTAACAATATTACTTTGTTAGCTGGCCAAAAGGTCATAGAGTGGCTTTCCTGCAAAACAGTTTTGGAGGGGAACTGAGCTGAGCTTGCCGTGGCTGGTGGAGGCAGGAAAGTTGTGTGGGCTGCCCAGAGGCAGGTTTGGACTAATACATTTTTCAGCAGGTTTGATATTGCTTGTCCATGAAAGGACTATCAGGAGCTGGAGAACCAGGGGGCAAATGTCTGTTCCTGGGAGGCAAGGCAGACTGACTTCAGGGAAGTCTTGATGGAGACATAATAAAGGCCGTTAGGAGAAGCCAGAAAAGGAGATGTGGAGTCTGCATTCTTTCCAGGGCTTTGTTGTGCTGGGAACCAGCATCATGAAGCTCAGATTGATAGGCTTTGTCATGGCTTTTAGACTGAGAGCTAGCCAAGCAAGGCTTCCACTTACCCTCAGGGGGACAGTTGCTGCCAGTATATCAGTCCTAAGAAAAGGACAACTAGAAGCATTATCAGAACCGCATCCAGGTTCAAAGTTGTCCTATGATGATATCCAACCACAACTATAACACTTGCGGTGAGAATTCACAGGGAAGCATGGCAGATGCCCAGGAGGTGCATGGGCAGATGATGATTTGGTGCTTATGACTGATGTGTAGGGTTGAGTTTCTCTGAAATCTCTGAGCCAGGTTAGTGGAGTACTTGGCCTGAACTGCCCACGCTGGGTAGGCTACTAAGATGATGTTTTTCAGCAAGCTGTGTCATTAACTTCAATGAGTTATACTCTCAAAGCCTCATACATAATCAGCTTATTGAAAGGATTGTGATTTATGGCTTCATACTTCACTAACACATTTTGATATTGCATCCAAACCTCTCTTTTTGCCCATCTGTCAGGTGCAGGCTGACAGCTTGGCCAGTCGGAAACAGTTCCCTGTCAAAGAGTCAAGGGCAAAACTCTCATTGACTTCAGCAGTGTAATAACAAGTCTAAAATTTGTAAGCAGCCTGTCTTCTGTGTCAGCATAGCAAATGGGAGCGTGCCTGAGGCTTCATTTTAGTGGTGTTTGTTTCTGTTCTGCTGCCACTGGAGGCAGGTTATTCTTCTGAAGCTGTAGTTTCTTCACTCCTTAAATCTTCCCTGTTTTGGCCTTGAGCTTGAGCTCAGATCTCCAGCTTCTTGCCAAAGTTTGCTGGCTGCTGACCAAATGTATCCTTGTGGAGATGTCTTGGAGCTCAGCCTGAGCAGGCAACTTCATGGCCAGAGGAAGTAATGAAACCTGGTATCGTATTGCTCAGCATGTCCTGGTTGTATTGATTCAGGTCTATAAAGGTATAAAACCTGGATGATTCTTTCCTCTTGGTTGTGCTGTCCACTCTGTCTCTTTGACTTTGATACAATATTGGGCTCACACCATTGCCTGCTCCACACCTGTAGGTGGGCAGGAAGCTGGATTTATCCTGAAGGCACTTTGCCCTGCTTGAATGAAATCTGAAGGTACTTTGTAATACTGCCTCTGCTGTCCTGTTAAGAGCTGTTGGGCATTTGCAAGGTTTGGATGTCAGTTTGGGCACAGGCACATACAGATGTTTCCTTGAGTCCCCTTAGGGAAGATGTTACTGCTGCCAAGGGTACTAAAATTGATATATGTCCCCCTCTCCCACCCTTGAACAGTGCCTTCCCCTGTGCTTTATCATAGCTGCAGGAGCACAGCCAGCTTATGCACTAATGGTCAGACACTGCTGCTGTAGCATCAACAATGAGGCTAACAGTGACCTGCACTTCCCTGTGCAGGCTGTGGCATGGGTCCCACTCCCTGCTCAGAGCCCTGCTGACTCCTGGGGCATTGCTTGCAGCAAGCTTGCTTGCTAACTCAGAGCAGGTTGTGCCAGGGCTGTGTGGACAAACAGCAGCAGGTGCATGGACTTTCTGGAGTACACTGGGAATGCTGAGGCATCTTTTCATCGGGACTTGCAAAGCAGCCATCTCTATGCAATCGTGGCGTGTTGCGTGAGAGGGATTTATGTAGCAACATCCACAGTCAATATTTCTGCTTCCTGCTCTGTGACTTCCTGAGGGGTTTGAGGTTAGCCCTTGATTATCATCTGTAATCCTGGGAGCAGCTGAAAGTTTAGTAGGATTGAGTGTTTAGCAAGACACTTTGAGATGGAAAGCATAATGAAACCGTATGCCTCTGTTCTTCCTGGAGATGCTGTCATACTTTATTACTTAGCTGTAGTTCATTTTTTCAGCAGAGCTGAAAACAGTCCTACAGAGGTGCAGCAGCGCAGGTAGCTTTCCCATGCTGTTTCACTGCAAATATCCTTGATTTGCCCAGGACAATGAATGACAACACTTTCCCTGGAAAACTACTGTACTTCTATTTAATCAAATCTGACCTCATTTTGTGATTGGGTTTAAGATTCTCTGTTAAACTGTAACACACACCCACACACCACTTCTTGACCTGCTTTGAATAGCAAAATATTCCTCTTCTTTTTTTTTTTTTTTTTTTTTTTTTATTTTTTTTANTTTTTTTTTTTTGTAATTGTTCTTAATAAAGCTGTACAGGCTAATTGCAACCAACAGATAGGTTTTTGTACTCCCTCCCAATTATCCCCAGTCTTCTGGGCACTTCTGGCCTAGTCCCACCGGTGCTGCAGATAGGGTTGGGTTTTGTTTGGGGTTTGGTTGTTGATTCTTTTCCTTTGCAGGGAGTTAAAATGTGAAGCACCACTTATTTTCTGAGGCAGGTGGTAACTTGTTAATAGTTTGATATCTATTTGTGACATGGGTCAGTTCAAGGCGTGTCTGACTTCTTGATACAGATATAAATGTGTATTTTCCTTGCTTCAGTTGCCAGGGCTTGGTTTAGGCTTTGAATGTTGCAAGCTACCTGAGGAGCTTTCCCAATAGCTTGGTTGGAGAAACATCCCTTGACTTTGTGCCCACAAGCTTCCTGTCATGCCTGGCTCCTGGCGTGGCAGGTGGGCACACATGATGCCATTGTCATAGGGTGCTGTCAAGGTAGAAATTGGTGCCTGCAAGCCTGGTGCAGGCTGCTTGCATAGCTCAGCCTTAGCAAAAATGCATGAAATGTTCCCATTTCGAGTTGTTTCCCAGAACATGTGAAATATTTGGACAAATCTCCTGGGTTTCCTTTTTGTTTGTTTGTTGTGTGCTTCAGGAATAGATTTGAGAGATGATGTCCTTTTGGGTGGCTCTTGCAAAGCACTGGCTTCTCTGATCTCAGCACTGCTTGAGTGAAGCAAATGTTGATCTTTTTCGTGTAGCCTTAAAATGCTCAACCTGGGGTGGGACTGAATCCTTATGTTCTTTTGAGCTGCTCCTCGTTACTGCAAGGTTAAAAGAGCATTTTTGTTCTCCTCAGATGTTAAGTAGAAGGGTTATGGCAGGCTTGAGCCACGTGATGCTTGTTTCAGGTAAAGCATTTTTGTGTGAGTGTAAAAAGTGAGTGCACTTAATAATTTATCTTTAAAGGAGTTAATATACAGTGCCAGAGAGCATTTTCAGAGCTTTGACATTCAAATGTCTTCTAAAATCTGGAGCAGAGATTTTTCCCCTTGCACAGTACAGTTTTCATAGGTAGCTTGAAGTGTTTTCTCCCTGAAACTGTGTTTCTAATCACGTTGGTTTTATGCATTCCATTTTTCTGCAGCTTTTTGACCATGTTGCTGAATGCCTGGGAGACTTCATGGAGAAACAACAAATCAAAGACAAGAAACTACCAGTCGGGTTCACGTTTTCTTTCCCCTGTCGACAGTCCAAGCTAGATGAGGTAAGAAGATTTCACAATTTTCTTACTGTGCAGGAGAGCTAGGATATAATTAAAACACTGCCACAAAAGCAGTGTCCCAGGCAGGTCTCATTTTGGGGATAAATGAGTGCTGTGTTTCACTGTCAGACTTAATGTTTCTGTTTACGTTCAGCCTGGTGTTAACAGATGAGGAAGATGATATTTTGTAGGAGCTCTCCCGGTGTTCTGGCTTACCATGTAAACACAGCAGTGGCTTTTCCTGCCTCCCGTGCAGCCTTTTTCACCTCTCCGTGGGGTTTAAGTGGTGTAGCCCAGCCTGGCAGCTCAGATTTCCCTGAACTTCACAAGTGTGTACACCGATCTGGAGCAGGGTCTCCCTCCTGAGCACCCAGACTAGGGTGACTGGGCAGGGCACCTGGAAGCACGGTGCTTTAAAAAGGGATGGAAATAACCATGTGTGAAGTGACTGATGAGATTCCCATGACAAAGATGCCACAATACTTTCCTCCTTTTGCTCATTATCTCACAAATGACTCAGCAGCCTCCTGGTGCAGCATCGCTATGACGACGGCGTAGCAAATTAATGCAGGAAAGTTAAATCCAGGCACAGCGCTGAGTGGCTGCACTGTTAAAGCACCACCTGCTTTTCTAGCTTGCAGGTCTCTAGGTTAGCCTGGTGCAACAGCTCCCCAGATGTTGGTGCTGAGGAGGGCCAGGTGAGACACGATTTTTATTACATTTCATACTTCTTGAGCGATGCTGAAAGCTGACATCAAGGGCACTGACTAGCTCAGGGTCTGAATGCGGTTAAGAACAGAGAGCTACCTTGTCCGGAATCTGGTTTGGTGCAGCTCTCCAGTCTGGCTGTGGTGCATGGTAAGGCTCAGGCTGCTGACTGCAGCACAGTCATGCTGGGTATGTGGTTGTGAAGCTGAGTTGCCCTTGAGGAAGTTATTTAGCTGCATGGTACATGTTTGTGGGCTGGTTTGCTCAAGCCAGCTGGGATGAAATCATGCTTAAGTGGGGTAGGGGTGAGCAAGGTAGCATGTGGGATGGCTTGGGGACACCTGTAGAGAATTGGAGCTGAGTAATGGCAGAGCGGAGAATAGTAAGAGACGTGGAGGAGTGTCTCTTACTAAAAAAAAAAAAAAAAATCAAACCACAAAAAAACCCTCTCTGAGAGTTTTTGTGATAGTTCTAGTGTCTGATAAATATGTTTTTCTGGATTCTGTGGGCCAGATTTATTCCTCGATTGCTGCTTCTGTGAGGCTGTGCTTGCCTGGGTGCTGATTTCCTGTGCTTGGTGAGCAGAAGGAGGCAGGGTTGTCATTGACTTCTCCAAGGGGGACAAGGTGGCACCGCATGGTTGGGTCCTGCTCAACTCTCTTGCACACCAAGGGCTCCTCTCTACTGCCAAGACCTTGTTGGAAAAACTAAAAGTCTTGCCAGGCTGAGAGGAGATGCTCTTTGCCAGTGTGGTTTGACCAGCCTCCTGAATGACAAATGTACACAGGGCAACAGGCCATTTAAAGCTGTGCCTGCAGAGTGGGCTTTGCCCATAGTTTCCCTGTGCTGCAGCATGGAGCTTTGCTGGGTTTCTAAATGATGCTAATGGGAGTAGCACATGACAATACTTAAGCAAACATAAGGTTGAGTGATAGGAGGATGCCTCCTGGTCTGGAAAGAGCTGCCCTAACCGCTCTGTCTCCTGTTGCTATCTCAGTTGGGAGGACTATGTGCACAAGATGCGTGGTTGGTTTTGAAGCTGAGATAAGGGCAAACTTAACAGCTGGGCAGTGGCTGCTTGTGCCTGTTAGGCTTCAGCTTTTCTGGTTTGTAGCTTCGTTGACTCCTGTTGTGATAGATGTGACTATTGTGATGCATATGAAAAGCTGAGCAGGTTTGAGACATCTTTCTTGTTGACTGCTGTCTGTTCTCTTTTCTTCCTTTGGTTACTATTTACTTAAATCCTGAATGCTCTGGGTCAGCCAGGCATTATCTAAATAGAAAATGTAGTGGTGGATTTGTGGGTCATTTATGGCAGTTGGCAGACAAGGAATTCCATAATATGAGGGTGGTGGAACACTGAAACAGGCTGCCCAGGGAAATGGTTGAGGCCCCATCCCTGGAGATCTTCAAGATGAGGCTTGACAAGGATTTGGGCAACATGATCTGATTGAGGATGTCCTTGCTGACTGTAGAGGGCGTTGGACTAAATGACATTTAGAGGTCCCTTCCAACCCAAACCACTTTATGATTCTATGATTTCCTTTTGGATCCATGCTGTAAGTTGGGGACATAACATTGTTGCATTTCCAGTATTCCCATTTGCCTCAACCCATGGACATGATCCCATAGTGAAACAAGCCCTGAGAGCTGGGAGTTCAGGCAGCAAACATGTTGCAGCCTGGTCCTGGATGCACAAACATCGCATCCCTCCTCTTTTCTCAGTCCTGTGCAGTCAGCTTTTTCTGAAAGCAGTTGATTTCCATGGCCCAAAAGGATTAAATGGTTTTCCAAGAAAAAATGTTGAGGAGTGAAAGGGAGAGGAGCAGGCTGAAAATGCAAAATGCAAGCAAACCATTTTCTGGCAAGGGAGGGGAAAACAATTTCCCATCTTTCAGCTTATTGTAATGAAAATCAAGGACTGTCAGTTGTCTCAGGTTGGATTGGTTAGGGCAGGTAAGAAAAGAGACCTGAAGATGTGTTTGAAGTATAGAATCTTGTTTTTAAGGAGAGAAAAATAAAATAGTCAGTTTGTGTCTTTTAGTGGCATCCTGTTGAATATTGCTCTCTTGTCTTGCCAGGGTATTCTGATAACCTGGACGAAGCGCTTCAAAGCAAGCGGAGTGGAGGGAGCAGATGTTGTGAGGCTGCTTAACAAGGCCATCAAGAAACGTGGGGTGAGTTGTCCTTCATTCTTTTTGTAACTGCATCACAGCACTCTGGTGCTTCTTTGCCAGGGACTACTCTGTGTGTCACTGATCTGAGTGTGTAATCTGAGTGATGGTGCAGCTCTGCTTTCATGCACAAAGATCACAGAATCACTATGGTTGGAAAAGACCTTTAAGATCATCACATCCAACAATTGTCTAATTCTACCAGGGCCACTACTACATCACGTCCTTGAGCACCATGTCTAGACAGCTTTTAAACACATCCAGGGATGGCAATTCAAGCATCTTCCCCAGGCAGCCTGTTCTGGTCTTTGATAACCCATTTTTTCACGTGTGACTTTGCCATTTTCTGGGAAAATGGATTGACATCAGAGCTGCTGTGTGGAAGCTGTGATTTTCCTCGTAGCACGAAACTGAGTTACTCTGGTGTGGTTTGTCACTGGCAGCCATCATCAATTGTATCCCTCTCCAAACCCAGAAAGTGCCGTGTGTCAGCGCTGCAGCTTTTCAGTGATACCAACACATCCCATTCCTGAGAAACTGCTGCTTCTGGCCCAGGCTTAGCTGAGTTGTGCAGCTGCTTTGCTCTCCTTGTAGGAGAGGAGCAGAATAGAAGCAAAAGGGGGGTTTTAGGCTCGGTGAGCCTCAGTGGCTCCCTGCAGTTTCTCTCTGCTGATTTTATGGAGGGTGAAGGTGACCGGGTTGCTAATTTACACAATAAAAGCATGAAATGGAATAAATTTGGGCTTGTGGTGCTTGCAGCAGGTGATATGGTGATTAGTCAGCATCCAAATTCATCAGAAACTGTGCCGCATTTGCTCTATTTGGGCAGTTGTGGACTCTTAAGCATACCTGAGTTTTACTGTCACCAAACAGCATTACTATACTCAGTTACTGCAGTCAGACTGGTATTAGGTAGAGTAACACACTGAAGGAGCTGGAAAGGAGTGAGTACATGTCATTTAGATAGCTTATTTAATTGCATTATTTACTTATATTTGTGTACTAAGCTCTTCGCTTGAATTAAAGCTGCTAGGTGTTTTAATTCTGTGAGCAATCTGCATCTTGGGAAGCAGGTCAAGAGAGGTGATTCTACCCCTTTACTCTGCTCTTGTGAGACCCCACCTCAAACACTGTGTCCCGTTCTGGTCCCATCCCAAGAAGGACACAGAGCTGTTGGAGCGAGTCCAGAGGAGGGCCATGAAGATAATCTAAGGGCTGGAAAACCTCTGCTATGAAGACAGGCTGAGGGAGCTGGGATTGTTCAGCTTGGAGAAGAGAAGACTCCAGGGGAACCTTAGAGCTGCCTTCCAGTACCTGAAGGGATTCTACAAGAAGGCTGGAGAGGGACTTTTCATAAGGGTGTCTACATACAGGACAAAGTGGAATGATTTTAAGCTGAGGAAGAGTAGATTTAAACTGGATCTAAGGAAGAAGTTCTGCAGTATGAGAGTGGTGGTACTCTGAAATAGGTTGCCATGGCAGGTGGATGCCCCACCCTGCCTGTGTTCAAGGCCAAGCTGGATAAGGCCTTGAGCATCCAAATGTAGTTGAGTGTGTCTACTCCTGGCAGGGAAGTTGGAGTGGATGGTCTCTAAGGTCCCTTCCGACCTAGGATATTCTATGATTTTCTAGATTGACTCCTCAAGCAACTGCTTCAAATCACTCCGTGATGTTTAGCTGCAGAGTTGCTTCCTCCCTGGTGTAGAGCCCTTTTCTTCCCTGCCTAAGGGTGTTTATGTGAGAGCAGCTCCTTGCTTTCTAGAATGAGGCTACTGCTGTTTTGTTGGTTGCTTGGTGGATTATTCTGCTCTCACTGTCTTCTCGGGTACATGGGATAGGCCAACTGGCAGATGGAACAGGTGATATTTGAACAGATGAGCTGTGGTATTCAGATCAGTTATTTATCTCCTGTTCCTTCTGAAATCAGCTGGTCTAAGCAAACTTTTGCAGAGAAGCCATATGGTCCAGCTAATGTTTGGTTCCTCCATCAGGATTACGATGCAGATATCATGGCTGTTGTGAATGACACCGTCGGGACAATGATGACCTGTGGTTTTGATGACCAGCGCTGTGAAGTTGGCTTGATCATTGGTAACACACATTGCTGCTGCGGCATGCACGTGGCTTTTCTCCCTTTGCCTGGCCTCTTTGGTTAGCACCTTCTGATGTCCTTTCCCTAAAGGCACTGGCACCAACGCCTGTTACATGGAGGAGATGCGGCACATCGACCTGGTGGAAGGGGACGAGGGCAGGATGTGCATTAACACGGAGTGGGGAGCCTTTGGAGATGATGGCTCGCTAGAAGACATCAGGACCGAGTTTGACCGAGAGATTGACCGTGGATCCCTTAATCCTGGGAAGCAGCTGTGAGTGGGGCAGCTATCTTTGAGCTCTGCTGCTTTTGTTTTCCACTCTGTACTCCCTTTCCACTCGGGTCATGGATTCAGAAGTTCGGGAGAGCTTGACCTAGCCCACAGCTGAGGCAAAGAGGCAGACTGCAGGCCGCACTGGCTGGGTGGTGGTACAGCTGGGCTTTGCCTCCCAGCGCTGCCTGTGGATGCATGGGTGACTGCTTCTGTCCTCTCCTGCAGGTTTGAGAAGATGGTCAGTGGGCTGTATATGGGGGAGCTGGTAAGGCTCATCCTGGTGAAGATGGCCAAGGAGGGGCTGCTCTTTGAGGGGAGGATCACCCCTGAGCTTCTCACCAAAGGGAAGTTTGAGACAAAGCACGTTTCTGCCATAGAAAAGTGAGTACCTAACCCTTTTCACTCTGAGTTTCACAGTGACTCTGAATTCCAGCATCTTTTTGCTTTGTGGGGAGATACACTTGCTTTGGGGTTGGCTGGCATTCTGCAGCACAGGTGCAGAGCTGGCATGTGGGCACCTCCAGCAGACAGTCTGTGCCCTCCCCATTTCTCTCTTTGGGGAGAGAGTTGGGAGGAACTCTGAAAGCCTACCAGTCCCTGCGGTGGCAGGGTATGCACCATGCTACCTCTTGCCCTGCTCACAAAACTCAGAAGTTACTACCCTGCAGCTCCACATAGGAGTGACTTGGCTTAGTGCCTCTGAGCAAATAGTTGTACTGCTCCTTGCTGTATCCACGGGACTGCTGGGCAGCAGGAAAACAAGCGTGACAAGGCAGAGCATTCAGTCCCGTAGGCAGTGCCGGGTGCTACACAGCGACCTCTGAGCTATGTGCCAGTTGGTTTCTCATGCTGTCATCGCCCCTTTGGTCAGTACTTACTGACTCCCCCTTGGAGCTTTTAAAATTCACATCACTAGGATAGTTTGTGCTGTAGTCACTGTGATGGCTTTTCCTTTGGAAATGCTGCTGAGTTTGGTGCATATGTTTAGAGGTACTGTTTGTGACTGCTACTGTAACACCAAGGGAACAGTAACTTCTACAGTGCATGTTGTCCCCTGCCCTATTGACTCCAGTCCCTGCAGATTGTCTTATCTGAACAGCTTTCTATGAAATGTGTTCATGCCTCTTAACCACAGAGGTTTGTGTAATGAACCAGTGCTATGGTGAAGACCAATGAGAAAAATGCAGTTAGAGAGGAATTCAGGTAAGAGCAAAATTTGCCCTGAAATCCCACCTCACTTCCTGAAGAGCAGTTGGGTTATAAGTAGGGGGCAGGCACATCCCTGTGCAGCTTCCAATTTCTAGCCCATGCTGGCAAGATGCAGAAGTCCTCAAAAAGATGTATGGGGTGCAGTTAGTAGTGACAAGATATACTCCTTGTGTTTTTGTCTGGGAAGTGACTGAGCTAGACATGGGTAAGTTTTGCCAGAAGTTTTGCTGGGTGCCAATGAGGAAAAATGCAGTGCAAGAGGCAGAAATTTAGTGAGGTTGTAAAACGCTGAATAAAGACCCATTAGGATGAAATCACTTAGAAAACCTTTGCTTGGAGTTTAGTTTTTCACATTGGGCTTAATTTATTGAGATATATGAGCAAGCGTGGGATTAAGTGTACACTCAGGCCTGGGCTGGTGCTTCCTGCTCCAGAGAGAAGCTGTTTGAAGGTTAAAGCATTTCAATTCCTCTGGACCTGTAAAAGTGCTTGGAGGTTGCTGATTTTTAGGGGCATGCACTGAAGGAGCTGTCGTGAGGTTGCTGCTGTGGTTTGGGTCTGGTGCTGTTGAACCAACTGCGTCCCCAAGCGATGGCAAATGCTGTGCTCCTGGGGGATGCCCCAGCTCCACAGGATGGGGGCGGTCCTGTTTCTGTGCTTCCTGCATTCACTTGAGAGTGCAGGAAGCTCACTGGGTACAAGATTTGATCTGATCATCTGTTACAACCAAAATGTGGTCTGCTTTGGAGAGAAACTTGCACGCAGTGATGACTGGAGAGACTTTCAGTGACATGATGTACCTCTTGTCTTGTGGGAAATGAACTTGAAGGAGGGCAGGCTCTTGAGTACCTATGGGAGTAATCCTGCCCAAAGTAGGGCTGCTGAAGTAGCTGGAATTGCATGGTTTGTAGGTGGCGTGTTTGCACCAGGATTTAATGAAAAGCTGTTGCTATCTGTGCATGAATGCCTAGTTAGAGCATTTTATTTCAAGCCTTCTGGAGCTTCCTAGTCAAGATGCCTAAGGCGGCAAGAGGAGGCCACAAAAATGATCTGTGGGCTGGAACCTCTCTGCTTATGGGGACAGGCTGAGAGAATTTGGACTGTTCAGCCTGGAGAAGAGAAGGCTCTGAGGAGACCTTGTGGCCTTTCAGTGCTTCAATGGGCTGATCAGAAAGCTGGGGACAGACTTTTTAGCAGGGCCTGTTGTGACTGGACAAGTGGTGACGGATTTAAAGATTTATATCTGTAGGGAAGACATTGGTCTTGGTGAGGGTGATGAGACACTGGCACAGATTGTCTAGTGAGGTTGCAGATGCCCCATTTCTCCAACCATTGCAGATCAGGTTGTCTGGGGCTCTGAGCAACCTGCTCCAGTGAAAGATGTCCCTGCTCAGTGCAGTGAGTTGGACTACAAGACCTTTAAAAGTCCCTTCCAACTCCAAATGTTCTATGATTAAATTTTCTTTCAAGCCTCAGGCAGAGATACCCATAATTGGATGTGCTTCATTTTATAGCTTCTCCACTAAGGAGCACCTTTCATTGCTTTCTCTTTACAGGAGCAAAGAAGGTTTGAACAAAGCCAAAGAAATTTTAACCCGCCTGGGGGTGGAGCCATCCCACGAGGACTGCATTGCTGTCCAGCACGTCTGCACCATCGTGTCCTTCCGCTCTGCCAACCTGGTAGCCTCTACACTGGGTGCCATCCTCAACCAGCTTCGGGACAACAAAGGGGTCGGCCGCCTCCGGACCACTGTGGGGGTTGATGGCTCCCTCTACAAGATGCATCCACAGTGAGTTCTGGGGGCCCTGGTGGATGGAAGGTTGACCATGAGCCAGCAGTGTGCTCTGGCAGCCAAGAAGGCCAGTGCCATTCTGGGGTGTATTAGAAGGGCTGTGGATAGCAGGTCAAAAGGGGTTCTCCTTCCCCTCCACTCTGCCCTGGTGTCGTGGGTTTAAAGAGCTGACAGAGTGAAGCTCTCAAATGAATTGGAGAAAAAACCAGAATTGTATTTGGAGAGAGAGTTACAGATAGAAATTACAAAGCAAATACAGAATCCATAAGCGAACCCCCTGAATTTCCCCCCAACCCAAAACTAAATCTATCATCCCCAGTGCTCCAATTCTTCCCCCTCCATGCCTCCGCCATCCAGAGGGATGAATAACAAATAACAGAGGGATTGAATAACAAATCTTCAAGTCCCTAGAGGACTATTTTAACCCTATAGTTCCCAACCTGGGACACCTGGTCAGGCTGCATCTGGAATATTGTGTCCAGTTCTGTGCCCCCCAGTTCAAGGACAGGGAACTGCTTGAGAGAGTCCAGCGCAGAGCCACAAAGATGATTAAAGGAGTGGAACATCTTCCTTGCGAGGAAAGACTGAGGGATCTGGGGCTCTTTAGCTTGGAGAAGAGGAGCCTGAGGGGTAACCTCATGGATATGTAAAGGGTGAGTGCCCAGAGGATGGAGCTAGGCTCTGCTTGGTGATGCTCAGCGACAAGACAAGGAGCAATGGGTGGAAGTTGAGGCTTGAGCTCCATGGAAACATGAGGAAGAAGTTTTTAACTGAGAGAGTGACAGGACACTGGAACAGGCTGCTCAGGGGGGGTTGTGGAGTCTCCCTCTCTGGAGATTGTGGAATCTTCCTCTCTGGAGATACTCAATACCGAGCTGGATGCATTCCTGTGTGACCTGCTCTGGCAGGGGGGTTAGACTGGGTGATCTTTCAAGGTCCCTTCCAGCCCCTAACATTCTGTGATTCTGTGAGTCCCTCTGCTCTTGCTGTTAACACTCATTACCTACCATGGGCTTCGGTTTGCAAAGGGTCAAGCGTGTAACCCCAGGATGCTCCCCAGGCATGTGCTTTGTGGGTGTGAGATGAGGGCTAGGGATTTGGTCTGAGATAGGGAGCTTAGTGGACATGAGAGGTGTCTGTAAGGGAAGAAGTAGGGTGAGATTTTAAAACAACATCATCACCATAGAGAAAAGAAGCAAAACTCTGTGCAATTGGAAACTGCAACATCAGTGAAAATGTTTGAGGTCTGAAGAGACCTCAACAGACCTCTTGGAAGGAGAGTTTCTTTGTACAGAATACTACTTTGTGGCCATGGGTTGGGCTTTGAGGAGATCTGTGTTAAACCACTTTGATCTTCATTTTCCATTTAAACTCAGTTGTTTTGAAAATAACTGTGCTGAACCCTCTTTTTTTGCAGTCTTTTTGAGAGATATACTGGGAAAACAGGGGAAAAATGATGCTTTACAGTTCTGTGACCTTTTGAAAACTGGCTTTGTCTTGGTTTTCCCCATATTGAAAGTCACATTTGTAATCAAACAGCTGGTTAGATTTATGTAGAAATCAGAGAAGTAGTTGAGCTTTTCAGCTGTAGGTGTACTTGGTCCTGGCAACAGGGTTTGGTCTGAGTATTCTTCTTCTGGAGAAGAAGCTTCGAGGAGAACTGAAGGATGGAGAGAGACTGTTTGCAAAGACCTGTGGTAATAGGACGAGGGGCAATGACTTCAAACTACTAGAGCAGATTTGGATGGGATGTTAGGAACAGGTTCTTTACTATGAGGGTGGTGGAACACTGGAAGATGTTGCCCAGGGAGGGGGTTGGGGCCCCATCCCGGGAGATATGCAAGTGAGGCTTGACAGGGCTCTGGACAACCTGATCTAGTTGAGGATGTCCCTGCTGACTGCAGAGGGGGTTGAACTAGATGACCTTCAGAGGTCCCTTCCAACCCAGACCATTCTATGATTCTGTAATTCATGTTAAAAATAACCCCAGTGCCCAAGCCCTAATGGTGTGGGTGTTTGGGATTGGCTGCTGGCCTGTGTGTGCTGGGAGAGCAGCACTTGTGAGGGTTTTCGAGTTCAGAATGAAGAAATGAAAGAAACAGGCAGTGTGCAGGTTGTGGCTTATGCACACCTGGTAGGAGGCTTGTGTTTACTAAATAGTAACTGGTGATAAGCAGTCAGTTTCCAGCCTCAGCTGGATGATTTAGCTGTGGATACCAAAGGGGAAGAGAAGCATAGCATATACTGGATGCACCTTGGCATTGGAGCTGGCTGAGAGGGCTGAGTGTTGTTTATGAGGAAAATGTTGAAAGGACAAATCATAGAATCATAGAATGGTAAGGTTGGAGGAGACCTCAAAGATCATCTAGTTCCAACCCCCTGCCATAGGCAGGGACACCTCCCACAATATGTTTAAAGTTTCATTTTCAGTATCTCTCCATTTTGCTGAAAACAATCTTTTCCTTGGTTGAAGAAAGCCAACAAAACTGTTTTCAGGAGTGCTCTTTTGCCTGTCTTTCCCAGGTCTAGGCTGTGTTTAGGTAACATATGTGGGCAATTCTTGGTTTTGAGCTGTTTACCCACTCCATCTCTATCAGCGAGTTCAGTACAGCTTGATGACCCCAGGAGTGGGGCTCAGTGCATTGGAGCCAGGGGGTTTCTTTCAACTAGGATCAAGTTCAGGGGGTGAGACTCTGATACTTCCCCCTGCTTTTTGCTGGCTTCTCTTAGAAGTTGAGGAGGAAAGAGGCCATAGGGAAGAACTGCTCTGCTCTGACAGTTTTCCTACTTGGGAAGGGGTAGCTGGTTTGGGTTTGATGAGACTACTTGCTCCTCTTGCGGCAAGTCCATGTCAGCAGCATAGATTCTTGGGGCCCAGAGGCTGGAGGTGTGTGGAATGCAGAGAGTGGACTTGCAGCCTTCCCTGCCCACAGGTACGCCCGGCGCCTGCACAAAACCACCCGGCGCTTGGTGCCTGACTCGGAGGTGCGGTTCCTGCTGTCAGAGAGCGGCAGCGGGAAGGGAGCAGCCATGGTGACAGCAGTGGCCTACCGGCTGTCGGAGCAGCACCGCCTCATCGACGAGACCCTGGCCGAGTTCAAGCTCACCCACGAGCAGCTGCTGCAGGTGAAGAAGAGGATGAGGGCAGAGATGGAAGCGGGGCTGAAGAAGAAGACTCACGAGACTGCCAAAGTGAAAATGCTGCCCACTTTCGTCCGCAGCACGCCAGATGGGACAGGTTAGGGGCATGGCCTTGCTGGCCTAAGGGCATGGCTCACAGGGTGCCCAAAATGTGTTCCCAGCAGTGGGGCGTGGGTTTGGTGAGTAGATATGGTACAATGAAAGAAATTCTTCTGAGCTGTGCAAAGGAGGAAATCTCAGCCCTGGATAGGGCAGCCTGTGTGTCCTTAGCCCAGGGTGCAAGCAAGCCGTGACCTGGGGGGAGAAAACCACAGCTGCTCTCATAACCCAAACCCATCTGAACCCTGTTTGCACAACCTGATCAGTTCTCTGGATTTCAGGGAACAGGTGTGTTGAGTCCTCTTGTTGGTTTAGAACAAAGCCAAAAATCAGACATGCAAAAAATGCTGGAATAATCAAAACAGCATCTAAAATCCTTCCCAGCTGAGCTTCTAAGAGGTTTTTATATCTAAGTGCTCTCTGGGGAAAGCAGTTTTTTAGATGTTGCATATAGTTTTTTAAATACACAGACACACATGTTCTTTTACAGAGAATGGAGACTTTCTGGCACTTGACCTTGGAGGAACGAACTTTAGAGTTTTGCTGGTGAAAATCCGCAGCGGTAAGAGGAGAACAGTGGAGATGCACAACAAGATCTATGCCATTCCCATAGAGGTGATGCAGGGAACAGGAGAAGAGGTATCTGTGTTTCTTTTCTGCAGCACTTTTAAATACCTTCTGTAGACCTTGTATCATGTGCAACTTCAAATGCCTGACTTTTCTCTTTGAAGCTGTTCGATCACATTGTTACCTGCATTTCTGACTTCCTGGATTACATGGGGATAAAAGGCGCACGTCTTCCTCTTGGCTTCACCTTTTCCTTCCCTTGCAAGCAGACCAGTCTGGATGCTGTAAGTTCCTTAGTATCTGTTGATTCTACTTTTGTGCTTATGCTAAGCCTGATTTCTCTGTTCATGTCAGCTGTGTGACACTTACAGGGAGGTTGTACAAGGGGAGGGTTCATGCTCTGGCCCTGACCAGTACAGCTGCTCCTATAAATAGTTCCTTTAAAGGTAATAATGCAAATGCTGCTCAGCCTGTGTCTCATGGTTTAACCCCTGGCAGCAACTGAGCACCATGCAGCCATTCAGTTGCTCCCACCCTGCAGTGGGATGGGGCAGAGACTAAGAAAACAGAGGTAACACTCATGGGTTGAGATAAAGACAGTTTAAGGGGAGAGAAAAGGAAGGGACAACAAGAATAACAGAATATATAAAACCAGTGATACACAAAACAATTGCACACCACCTGCTGACCAAGTGTGAGCTGCAGTGCCCCTCAGCCAACTCCCCCCAGTTTATATACTGGACATGACATCATATGGTATGAGATGTCTCATTTGGGTCAGCTGTCCTTGCTGATCCCTTCCCAACTTCTTGTGCACCCCCAGCCTCTTCTAGCAGGGCAGTATGAGAAGCTGAAAAGTCCTTGACTTAGTGTAAACGCTACTTAGCAACACCTAAATCCAAAACACAGGACTGTACCAGTGCTATTAGGAAGAAAATTAGCTCTATCCTAGCCAAACCAGGACAGTGTGGCTGTTACAGATAAGAGCATTAAATTTTTCTGTGCTGGTGATCCCCCTTTTTTAAGGTATCGCGGTTTTCCAATTGTATAAACTTGCTGAGCTGTGACACTTCCCTGCTTTTGTGAGCAGTAAGCAAAAGTCCTTCCCTGCTGCCAGTGTCTGTTTTCCAGCTGATCTAGTCTCACTGGATGGAGTGGATGGACCTGGGCCTGCTCATGTCACTGTAATGGTGACAGTGTAGCCTGCGGCATGGCCCTGTCAAGCATTCCCTTTTTCTTTTCACTTTAACATTTAACTTCTTCACTGCCATTTACTTCCACCAACTCCACCAGTGCAGCTGTTGTTTCCTGTCTAGTTAACACTGGCTCTGAAGATAGACATATTTTCTGTCACAGTGTGGCCTCGGGATTTTTTTAAGCTTCTTGTTTCTGTCGCACTTTTTAAAGTTGGTTGCATTGCTCTGGAACTTTGGGGACCAAGCATGATTAGTAACTCTAGATGCAAATTCCATGTGCAGAAAGGATTCCTTTTCATAGAGACTCTTCTGTGTAGCTTCACACCGAAGCATTTTAAAGTTCAAGTGTACAAAATAACATTTGAGTCTTATTGAAAATAAGAAGAATATTCATAGAGTCACAGAATGGGTTGGTTTGGAAGGGACCTTTAAAGATCATCTAGTTCCAACCTCTGTGCCGTGGGCAGGGACATCTTCCACTAGACCAGGTTGCTAAAGGCCTCATCCAACCTGCCATGAGGTATCCACAGCCTCCCCAGACACTCTCTTCTGGTACCTCACCACCCTCAGTAAAAAGAATTTCTTCCTCATCTCCAGTCTAAATCTGCTCTCCTGAAGCTTCATATCTAAGGAAGGACAAAATAAGCAGTGATGTTAGGAGCAGTGTTCAAATTTCCAGCTCCAAATCGGTGTCATCTTGCTGATGGTAGGAGGCTTTGTCAAGCCAAAGGAGACTTTTGAGTGAGATTGAGAAAGAAGGTTGTTCAGCAAACCAAAGCACACATGTTGGTGGATACTGGAGAATCTCCTCCTTGAGTTGAGGACCCCTGCGAGTCCAGGTACTGACTGGCCATGAATATTCATGGTCGTGTGCTGGGACTGTGGTCAGCTGTGAGAAGTGTTGTGATTTTGTGCTTTATAGGCTGAAGAGGTGGACAAATGCAGGAAGTTATCAGAAATGTGCAGTGATCATCCCTTAGAGAGAGGGGGAAATCTAGTGCACCAGGAAACTTGATTATCTATTTCCTTCAATTTTAGGGTATCCTTCTCAACTGGACAAAAGGCTTCAAAGCTACAGACTGCGAGGGAGAAGATGTGGTGTATTTGCTTAGAGAAGGAATTAAGAGAAGAGAGGTGATTTTTTTTTTTGTTGTTGTTTTGTTTTCCTTCTCTTTTCTTCACCCTCCTCCTCCAGACTTGACAGAGCTCCTGGGTCAGGTTTTGCATGATTTGAGAACACAAGCTTTTGCCTCTAGTCCTACACTGGAGGTGTGTGGCTTGTCACAGGATGCGGGGTGGCAGTGCTGGCTCTGATGCTGACATGTAGACTGACCACCGTGTAGGACAGTCTAGAGGATACATAGTAGGAATGGGAGAGTTCAGCCACCAAACAAAAAATGCTACTTAAAGTGAACTACACTGAGGATTTTGTTTCATTGCTTGGTGTTTTGGTGGGTGTTTTGTTTTGTTTTTTCTGGGTTTTGTTTTGTTCTGTTGTTTTGTTTTGTTTTCCCAGAAGCTTCTAGCATTCTAAATTCAACAGAACTTTCAAGGCTTCTTTCATACCCTGTGGCAATTTCCACTGCAGTATAGGGATTGTAGGAATGCACCTCAGTGCACTGTTAATGTTTTTTTTTTTTCCCCCCCCTCAACCTTTGATCATGAAAAAGCCTCAAGCAGCTTATCTGAAGCTTTCTAGGAAGGGAAGAAAAATAGCCCGTGGAGAGCATTAATTCTGCAGAGTTTTTATCAGTGAGTGAAACCTTAAAAACATTTGCTACTGGATTTGCTACAGCACTGCTGTAATACAGAGTAGAGATACCATGTGTCTGTATATGAGGTCTATACTTAAGTATATCTAAACCAAAGAGAACAGCCAGGAATGTACTTTACTCTGAAGATATGGTGTGTTGTAAGAAGAGCATGGGAAGAGCCTTAGCTACCTGCTGGTAGATTAAATTCCTATTTTTCCCTGCGTAAAACCAGGCTGCTACTTTCAGTTGTTTGTTTTGACAGCATCCCTGCAGATGTGCTCCTTTTGTGTCCCCTTTGGTGGGAGGGGTTGCCCCAAACCCAGAGTTCTCACTGTTGTATTTCTGTCTTCCAAAGGAGTTTGACTTGGATGTGGTGGCTGTGGTGAATGATACAGTGGGCACAATGATGACTTGTGCTTATGAAGACCCAAACTGTGAAATCGGACTCATTGTGGGTATGTGTCAGAGCTGCTTTTTTTTTTTAATTTCTCTGCACATCTACCTGTACTCTCATGGAGGCAACCCTGTGGTTAACATAACTAGGGGATCTGGGAGTGAAGGATTCGGAGACAGCAGCTATCCCTTCAGAAGCAAGCTGAATAAAAGATCATAGAATCGTAGAATAGTAAGGTTGGAAGTNTTCAACTGCCAGCTTAGTTGTGTCCACAATCAGTTGAGATAAGCCCAGGCTGTAATGCTGAACAAATCCTATCTGTTTTCTCTGGGAAAGGTACTGTGCTTCTTGTGAAGCAAACATAAGTAAGGCTCATGCAGCTTCAGCAGCTCTCAAAGTGTGTTAGTTTAGCTCGTAAGACTCTCCCTGCTGGGATGTTCAGGTAGCCCTTGAGCATGTGCTCTCTCAGAATAAACTTGTAAAGCACATCCACAATTCCCAAATGACATGTGATGGGAAGCTCTGAGAGTCAAAGTGCAGTGACTGACAGCTGAAATAATTCCACAGGTGACTGCCAGTGCCTTTGCAAATGCCACTCTTGGGGTGTCTGAGGCACTGGGTGGTGTGAATTGCCAAAGTTCTCCAGAAAAATGAGTTTTCAGTAGGGGAGAAGGGAACAAGCCACCTGCAAGCTTTAAGAGTGCTTCCAGTTGCAAGGTGCCTTGTGGGAAAACAGAACACCACCAGTTTCTCCTCCCCAACAGCTGGAAAATCTCCAGGGTGAGTCAGCACAGTGCAGCGTGGGTTGGAAGCCATGTGTGCGCGGAGTCCCCTGCAGGAAGGACAGCATGTCCTTAGGGCACCAGGAGCATCCGCTGAGGACTGCCTGCTGCAGCCCTGCCAGATAGGCTCTCCAGCCAGCCAGTGTGTCTTTGTGCAGAGCAGCAGGTCAGAGGTGGCCTAGGCACTGCTGGGATAATGAGAGTGAAAGCCCTGTGGCTCTGACAGCTCCCTCTACCTTGCCTGAACTGCCTTGGCCAGACTGACAGTGCTTGCTGGGGAGCCTGCATCAACTGGTAGTCCCCCTGCACTCCCCAGTGCAGGGAGGTGGGTGAATTTTCCTGCTCTTGTTTGGCAGGGAAAAATATTCCTTCAAGGGCAAGTTCACACCATGCTGGTGCCCTGTCTGTGTGCCCAGGGCAGAGAGAGCCTGCCTACGAGAACTTTGAGTCTGCTCTGCTGAATACTTTGGAAACTACCACTGAGACCAAGCCTCTGCTTTTCATCTGCTGGCAGCAGCAGATCGTCTAAAAGCCTGTCAGTCTAGCAGCCTGTATTTAATTTGGTATCCACATATTCAGGCAGCCCTAACTTAGCTCATTCTGGACAAGAAGACTTGGTGTGGGAAGGCTGACCAATGCTGACAGTCCACAACTGGATTTGGTCTGGTTTGGTCCTGGGAACATGGGACTTGATTTGCAAGCGCAGATTTCTGCTGCTGCCCCAACCCCTGTGTGGTTTAGCTCTTCTGCAGCAGAGGAGTACTCCAGGAGGATCTATTTTTGCTCAGACTTCATTGACATAGTACTGTAAAAAATCACAAAGGAAACCAGACTTGCTGATGTAATTGGTGCAGAATCTACCATGCAGGGTTAAGTGAGAGTTTGGTAGGCAACTTCAAGAAAACTTCTGCTCCAGGTAGCAATAAAAGCTGCCTCTCTTTGCTGATAAAGCTTTTCTCCCTAAGGCCTCTGAGTACATGGAGAGCTTTGTAATTGCTGTGCTCCTTAGGTTCCCTTTAAGCAGAATCAGATATGGCATCATTTCAACATGGAAGTAATCTTCCTGCTGGAGAAACTATTTGAGTAATTTGAATCAGAACAAAACCAAGCAAGAACTGAAAAGTATTCTCCAATTAGCTGGTAAAAACCCCAGAGGTTTTCTTTGCCTGATGCCTCAGAAGTTGTTGAGGCTTTCAATTCAACAAGTTTTCTCCTGTATTTTGTAGGCCCACAGGCTTTATGGAAGGAGATTCCTAACTTCAATATCCAGCTGGTTGCTTGATGTGGGTTTCAATTCAGAAGCTTGTGAGGTTTGGTGTGCTAAAACTGCTGCAGTGCTGCTCCCCCCTGTAGGATGGGGGACCCTCAGCCCAGCTGGCCTGGGCCTCTAAGCCACCCTGAGTGTTGCACTGTAGCAGAATTATTGAGTTGTTGAAGAGTTGGGGTTTTTGTGACCTTTCAAATGACAGTTTGACTTCATCATTCAGAAAAAGCACATTCAAGATCCCCCTGAAGGTTTTGTCAGGGCCATCATGCTTGTTATAGTGTTGTTTTTTCTGAACAAAGAGTAATGTAGTATTTTCTCCTGTCAGGAACTGGCAGCAATGCCTGCTACATGGAAGAGATGAGGAACATAGAGATGGTGGATGGTGAGCAAGGACGGATGTGCGTGAACACGGAGTGGGGAGCGTTCGGGGATAACGGCTGCCTGGACGACATCAGGACAATATATGACAAAGCAGTTGATGACTACTCACTAAATGCTGGAAAGCAAAGGTACTGAGGGATAAATGGAGTGCTAAGTATAAGCCAGGCTGCCCTGAATGCTTTTAAGAGAGAACTGGCTTTCTCCCAGTCTGGGAAGGGAGAGGCTGAGTGGAAAGTGACTGCAGCCCTGCCTCTCTTCTGTGTTTTTTCTGATTGCCTTTTTTTACAGCCTATATTCTGTTGTAGGACTGCAGCAGGGGTTTTGTGAGGACTTCCAAGAGTCTTGAGATTACTAAAGACCATTTTCTCACTCTGTGTTGTACTGAGGGTGTTAAAATGACTTGTCATTCTTTTGTCTTGGTCTCAGCTTAATCTTTTTTAGATGAACTCTCTGGGTCTAGAAATAAATCCTCATGCTAGACCAGCCAGCATGGTTGGAGCTTGGAGCTGCTCACTGTAAATCAATCAGTTGTGAAGCAGTTACAGTCAGCTCTTCTTTGAGATATGTTTTTGGATGAAATGTCATGCTAGAGGACCTACTTGCCTTTCTTGTTCCCCTTTTAGGGCTCCAGCTCTTGTTTGGGCAAATGCTTCTCTGTCCCCCTTCATGAAGGCTGACATGGAGGTGTACCCAACATCAATAAAATTGGGCTGAAATTGCTTCATGCCCAGACTGAGTTTTCATAATTCCTCTGCAGCAATGCTTTGATGCCAGAAGCTTTTAAAAAGATTTTGTGACTAGAGTAAATCTGCCTGAAAACTTGGGGGATGCAGACAAGTTGGCAGGACCCCTGGGAAGCTCTTTAGAAGTACCAGCTCAAAGAGACCAGAGAAGCAGATGCTGAGTGAGCCTGACACAGAGGCAGAGTTGGCCACGGAATAAGTAGCCAAGGGCAGTAGCAGAGACTGCCAGGAGGAATAATTTATTTCAGAGAGAATTAGGCACTCAGTAGGGACAATACTTGCTGAGTACAAGCCTGAGAGAGTTCACAGTATTAAGTGAACTGTGTGGCCTGTTTCCAGTGGGATGGTATGCTGGGCTCCCCTCCATCTAGGGCAAAATCCTAACTTTTGACTTCAGGAGATGAGATAAAGTTTACATCACTGAATGTCCTTCTCAGGAAATAGAAAAGTGTTCAGTTTTCCTTGGACACAGCTCACAGACCCCAAAATGCTCCATTCAAACCAGAATGAAGCTGGAAGGGGGTGCAAAGCAGACTCCTGCCCTCCTCAATACAGGGCTGCACTGTACTGGTGCTGAGCATCACTCATGGACTGCTCCTTGTTGTGTGCTGGGAAAAGGTCTTCAGGTAAAAGATATTCCTTCTCTAGCCTGTTTGCAGGCCTGCAACTGTTTGAGTTCTGTGTGCAAAGTTGGGGGCAGGGGAGGTTCAAGACAACTTGGCTGATAGAAACATAGAATTATTTTGGATGGAAAAGACCTCTAAGATCAAGACCTGGGGATCTGGGATGATGAAAAGCTCCACATGAGCCTGCAGTGTGAGTGCAGCCCAGACAGCAACTGAGTGCTGGGCCGCATCAAGAGCAGTGTGGGCAGCAGGGCAAGGGAGGGGATTCTGCCNGTCTAAACACCACCATGGCCATTAAACGATGTCACAGAGTGCCATGTCTACACATTTCTTCAACACCTCCAGCAAGGATGACTCCCTGTGATATTTGGGCTGCTGGATCCCTACTGGAAACCAGGTGATGGAATTAACTGAAAAGCATAGATCAACCCTGGCTTGCTGGTTTGCAGAGGAGTGATTCTGTGAACATGCTGGACATACATTTTCACAGCTTTTACCTCTCAACAGGGTTTTGCAGCACAGGACTCCCTTAAAAGCACTGCACCTTGTAGTTATCCTGTAATTCTGCTGCAGGGAGCCACTGAGCTTTTTCCGTTGAAGGTCTCAGCTATGCTTCAGGAGGGCTCCCATATGTTGTGCCGTAGAGACAAGTTCTCTATGGAGTCCTTTCAAGGACGCATGGCAAATTTGGCTTTTATCTGGGCACCATTCTGCTCTTGGGCAACAAGTTTTCATTTCTTCTATCAGGGCAAAATGTCAGTGGTCTTTAAAAACAGCCTGCCTGGGTAAGCATAGTAGTGAGGAGTAGATGAAGTGCTTGTAGATTATAGAATCATGGAATAACCCAGTTTGGAAAGGACCTCCGAAGATCATCTAGTCCAACCCCCCTGCAGCAGGCAGGGGCATCCTCAACTAGATCAGGTTGCCTTAGAGCCCTCACCTTGAATATTTCCAGGGATGGGGCCTCAACCACCTCCCTGGGCAACCTGTTCCAGGGCGCAACCACCCCCATTGTAAAGAACTTGTTCCTAAACATCCAATCTAAATCTCCTCTAATTTCAAACCATTGTCCCTCGTCCTATCACTGCAGGCCTTTGTAAACAATCCCTCTGCAGCCTTCCTGCAGGCCCCCTTCAGGTACTGGAAGGCTGCTGTTAGGTTTCCCTGGAGCCTTCTTTTCTCCGTGCTGAACAACCCCAGCTCTCTCAGCCTGTTCTTGTAGCAGAGGTGTTACAGCCCCTGATAATTTTCATGGCCCTCCTCTGGACCTGCTCCATCAGGTCCATGTCCTTTGTGTCCTGAAGGCTCCAGAGCCGGACACAGGTGGGCTCCCAAGGCTTCCCACCCAGTCCTTATGCTTTTTCTTTCCCATTTATTTCTAGAAAATGGCCACGCTGTGTAAATCAGGTTGCATGTTTCACATCCCCAATATGCTTGGGCATGGCTGATAACACAGCTGTGATGCTGCCATTGCAAATGTGAGTGGCATCCCTCTGAGCTGTGGCTGCTGTCTTTGGCTGCAGGTATGAGAAGATGATCAGTGGGATGTACCTGGGGGAAATAGTCCGCAACATTCTGATCGACTTCACCAAACGGGGCTTCCTCTTCAGAGGGCAGATTTCAGAGACGCTGAAGACCAGACATATCTTTGAAACCAAGTTCCTTTCTCAGATTGAGAGGTAAGAGCATGGCACAGGAGGCTGTTTGGCATGAAACAGCACGGTAACACCTGTTTGGTGACATTGATGGAGGGGATGGGCAGCTGGAGAGCGTTGCTTGGCTCTCCAGGGCTAACTGTGGTTTCAGTAAGAGCCTGCACATGTGCAGAAGGACTGTTCACAACATCTGAATTTGTAGCAATGCTCGCTGCTAAATTGTAGGAAGGGCTGTCAAGGATTCCCTTACTGTATGATTTTATTTGCTTGCTTGGAAATCAAATTGTTTTCCTGTGCCTCTTATGTGTGTCTAGCTATAATTATTGGACTGAATGAACACTAGCTGAATGAGCATTTCTTTGCTGGATGATTTTGTGCCTTTTTTGCTCAGGCACTGCATTTTAAAGTAATCTCAAAGCCTGTTGATTCTGTATAGGAGGAAAAGCCTCAAGCTGGTCATTAAAAATATTTTCCTGAAGTGCCTTTTGGTAGGAAAAGAGAAGGGGAGACAAGCTGGGCTTGAAGCCTCCCTTGCTGCACTGCAGCATGGTGATGGGATGAATGAATTTGCATCCTCTGAGGATGCCTGGTAGGGATGCATGGATGCAGACATCAATGCAGTGAGATTTGTGGCAGTGACTTGGCAGAGGGAAACCTTTGATTTAACACAGTGCTATTCTGCTTCTACAGCGACAGGTTAGCCTTGCTGCAGGTACGAGCCATCCTCCAGCAGCTGGGCCTCAACAGCACCTGTGATGACAGTATCATTGTCAAGACCGTGTGTGGAGCAGTGTCGAGGCGAGCAGCTCAGTTGTGTGGTGCAGGAATGGCTGCTGTTGTAGATAAAATTAGGGAGAACAGAGGATTAGAGCACCTGGAGATAACAGTTGGTGTGGATGGGACTCTGTACAAACTACATCCACAGTGAGTATTCACCTCCTCAGCAGTCCTTTCCTATCTGTAGCTCCTTGCTTGTATGTCCTTTCTCTTGATACACCAAACTGGTCTCTCATGCTTGCCAGGTTAAGAGTCAGGGAAAAGAAGTCTTAAATCAGGGGTGGTCTGGGCTTTCTAAAGGACAAGGAGAGGGTCAAGAAGAACTCGTGAAGCATTTTGGGGGCAATGATATTAAACACAGCTTGCCACAGCTTGCCAAACAAGTTGGAAGCTGCACAACGAGAGCAGGATCTCTTGGCTATGCAAAAGCAATGACAGAGCAATACTGAACTGGCTGGTGCTTCTTTGAAGGATGTTTCTGTTCAATGTGCAGAGGGAATGGGGTGCTGCAAAGCAATGGCAGGTGAGGACAAGAGTCTGAAAGAGCTGGTGGGAGGAGGACGAGAGGGCTAGAGCCCATCTCTGCTGTGCATGGAGAGCTGTGGGTGGGAAGGAGATGACTGTACATGGTCTTTTCTCTCATTTTTGCTGTGGTACTGGCAATCTGGGTTAACCCCACATAGACGGGTGGGATGCAAATGCTTTACTCGCGCTGCTCCCAGACTTCAAATCCACCCAGCATTTTAGTTTTTGTCCCAGTGAAACACTGCAAAAGCCCATGACTGTGCTAAGCTCTGCAGATGCTGTGGGACCTCCCTCACCCACTGCCATTGTTTCCTTTCTCAGCTTTTCAAGGATCATGCACCAAACTGTCAAAGACCTGGCACCCAACTGCGACGTGACCTTCCTGCTGTCAGAGGATGGCAGCGGGAAAGGGGCAGCGCTCATCACAGCGGTGGGGTGCAGGCTTCGCGATGCCGAGCAGAACTGAACTCCACAGCCCTGGCCCCCGATTCTGTCTTGTGAGCACTTTCTCATAAAGCAGTGACTGCATAGTCAGAACTGGTAAAGACCCAGAACTCACTGCTTTATCGGGGAAAACAGAATACAACTAATGACATAAAAACTAGGATACAAGATAGAATGTGTGCTGTTAATAATATCTCCTGTTTCTGGACCCCAATCTGCATGTTTCTTATTCACCTTGTTGGTACCTTCCCCATCTGTAGGTCATGGGAAAAAAAAAAAAAATCCAAACAAAACCGAAACCCAACCCAACAGTCTATAATTTCTGCAGCTGTCAAAACTCAGTTGTTGTCTGAGATGAAATTGCCCCCAAGTGATGTGCGTTGAGAGCTACCGTTGCATCGTACCAAACGTGTCCTTTGCAGCACCCCTGTCAGGCGCACCGCCAGCACGCTGACCACCAGGCCTGGGTGTTAATGCTTTTTAGTGAAGGGGAAACAACAGTTCCCTCCTGCATATCTACCTGCTGTTGTTTCGTCCAAAGCAATTGTGAAAACGTTGTGGTGTGTCAGCACCCTGCACGCACGTAACTCTGTTAGTGGGACTTGGCAGCGCGACTTACTCGCTTCCTTGATGCCTGTTTTGTCATGGTAGAAGTGAATGCCCTTGTCCCACAGATCTGGTTCCACTGGTATTTCCCATTGCTTCTGTGAGTAGTGCTGTGTTACTGGGTGAAAAATAACCTGTCATGTTGCAGCCAGAAATCCATGGAGAGTGAAACAAAGTGGTTGGTGATTGGGGTAATCCAAATCTCCAGGCCTGGGAAGTCAGTGGATTTATGGTCCCTACATGGGCTGTGCTGTATTCTTCTGTTTAAGAGTTCTTACGAAAAAAACAAACCTATTTTCTATCTCATCTTGTTAGTGTAGATCAGAGCGCTGCAGCTGCCCTTCTCCTGACTCTGACTCTGCAGCTCGACGGTGTCACTCGGTCTGCGTACTTCCGTCTCTCGCCTTAAATGGGTGTTTGATTCCTCACAAAGCTTTAATCTTTAACACTGTCAAGCAGCCACTGAAAACACTCAGCTACAGCTAAGTGATCAGAAAGGAATAAGGGTTTGATTTTGGCCCTGCCTTTGAGGCCCTAGGTGTGCTAAACTAAACAAACCACAAAGCCAAAATCAGACCTAGCTTATTCCAAAGGCCTAAAGCAACAACGAAGGTCATATAAACACTTGGTGTATCCTGTCCTCTGTCGAGTCAATGCCATTATTATATATCAGCGTACCAGTTGCAGTACTGAAATTGAGAACAGTTAGGAAGGCAAATGTCACAACACTTTCTGCAAAGAGGGAGACCACACAGTAAGTCCTTAATTCCCGCTCTTCTACCAAAAAGGAATTTAAGCTGTCTGCATGGTTTTCCCTGCTGCCTTGTCCTGCAGAAAGTAGATGGAAATTTGCGGGCTACTCCTCTGTCCTCGTTCCACCCCGCTAAGATTTGGATTGCCCTATCGATAACATTTCAATATGCATTATGGTGCACTGTGAGTGAATGTTTGTAAAGTAACGTGTGAGTCACAAACAGTCATTGCAGCTTTAAGTGTGTGTCTACCTGAAAAATTGCATGCCTAACTGGTTTTGCAAAGGTAGAGAGTCTTTTTACTTTGCACACTAGTAGCTCCAGTACTAGTGCTACGTGATCCTTGTGAAAATATTAAACTTTTTTGATGTGCGTTAACTGGTGTTTAGTGGTTCTTTCTGGAAGAGGTGCTGTTGGCTGGTGGCTTTAGTGCTTTGGGAAGAGCTATTGTGTAGGGAGAGCTGCAACCTAATCCCAGTGGTGCCTGTGTTTTGTGTGTGTGTTTTCATTCCCGGGCATTCAGGGTCAGATTCAAACAGTGTGGCTTTCACCCAGGTCCCCCACGCCTCATTTTTCCTAATGTGGTTCAGCAGAGGCACAGAGCTGACAGCGCCCAAATCTCAGGGGCATGTAGTTTGTCTGGGTGCATCTGCTGCCCAGGGGCCTGCAGCACAGGAAAACCTCAGCCCACTGCACCAAATCCAATGTGATTATGTGATACACAGTGATGGATCTGTTGCAGTCTCTGTGTCCCCACAGGTGTCCCATGTGCATAGGGTCAACGTTTGCAGAATCGTGGTGTCAGGTGCTCAGACACTGTGGATTTGCAAATCTCCTCTTGGAGTTCCCTATTAAAGCCTCTTTAGCATACACTATATTTGTGTGTGCTTCTCCAATAACCCATTTTATGTTACAGCTTGAATAGTCTGATATGCATCTATGACCCCAAATGGGAGACAGAAGAAGGTGAGAAATGTTTTGGGCACAGGGGACACGTTGCATTTTAATTGCTTGAAGATTTGCAAGTCTCATGCCTGCCCTTGGCAGTGCTGTAGGGGTGGTGTGAGCTGTGCCTGACCAGCTGGGTTTGGAGCTCTTCAGCACCTGAGAGCTAGGCTCAGTGCAGAATAGAGTATGACTGAGAAGTGGAAGTTACACTTGGTCTCAGGGTGACTGTGGATTTTGGAGATGCTGGCATAGGTCGTTTTGTTCATTGGATCCAGCTCATAACAAATAGGGAGTGAGTTTGTGTTTCTAACAGCACAACTTTTCCGACTCATGGACCGTAGGTGATGTGCTCCACAAGGCATGGCAGTTCTTTTCCCAAGGGAGACGTGGCGAGCTTTCCGTTTGCAGACTACTTTTTACCCCTAGGAAACTGTTCCCAGTGAATCACAAGCTATAACTGTCTGAAGAAATGTCTCCGATGTTATCCAAGCAATGACTGAGATGTCTCACTTACAGCTTTTAGGCTTGGCGAATGAACTCATAGTCCTCTTAATTGTTAAGCTGTAATTACTGCAGTATGAACACAAAAACCTTATATTTCCTGGGGAAAAGACCATTTGCATACCGCTGTTGTAATGTCATCCGCTCCTTACTCCTCTGCGGGTTCTCTCAGAAGCCTTTTGAATGGGTTTTAAAACAAGCAGACTTTTGTTTTGTTTTGTTTTCTTAAGAAAATAGCAGAAGGCAAAATAAAGTGTTTCTGAACTTCTGAACCCTGTTCTGTGCTGTTTGTTCGTTCCTTTGCCATCAAAATGAGATTCTTCAGATCGTTTCTGCAGGCACTCTATTGCTGCTCAGTGCATGAGTGACTGTGCAGAGGAGGGATTTATGGCAGACCTGGAGGCGTTTCACTGCTGCCTGGTGTTAAATCATGTCTGTGTTTGTATGAAGAATTGCACGTGTTTACTATGGAGCATGGTGTTCCTGTTCCTTCATATATCACAGGAGGTAATGTCATCTGCCTTGACGTGCCTTTTATTCCAGCATCTCCCAGGGGCTCAGAGCATCTCTGCTTTCTTAACCGCTGTTTCTAGAGGAGAACCTTCTCAGGATCTGCGGTCTGAGTCCCTCAGGGCACAGAGAGTTTCACTTGCAACCTGAAGAAATCATCCTCTGCTTTCTGCACCCAGACAAGACAAAGAGATGCCCTGAGTTGTCAGAAAATGTCAGTGCCTGTCAGGAACTGCACAGGGGAGACACTGCCAGCATGTGCTTGGCAGTGGGGAATCTGAAAGAGGCTCTGGCTGGCTGTTAGGGAAAGGATTGAAGAGGGAGGGGAAGATGGGATGCTGATGATAAGCCTGTTTGATCTAATTAGAAAACTGCAGGATTTAGAGAGTTTAAAGGCCATGGGATGTATACAGCTTAAGCATATGAAAGAGTGAACTCTGGGTGTAGCTCTACTTCAGCAGGGTAGATTTAGATTGGACATTAGGAAGACGCTTTTTACTGTGAGGTTGGTGAGAAACTGGAATGGGTTGCCCAGAGAAGTTGTTGGACACCTCATCCCTGCAAGTGTTTAAGACCGGGCTGTATGAGGCTTTGAGCAGCCTGGTCTGGTGAGAGGTGTCCCTGCCCATGGCAGGGCAGTTGGAACTGGATGCCTCCCAACTCAAGCCATTCTAGGATTCAGTTCCTCAGAGCAAATTCTAGTCCCCTTCCAGAGATGTGTGCCTTGTGGAGCGTCCCTCCCAAATGGTTTGAATCCCTTCAGAAGAAAGACTTGGCTGTGTCTATCTGTAAATGCATCTTTGTGCTCTCCCTCTGCCCTTCATCACCCAGTGGTGTAGTCTCAGGAAGAGCAGGCTGGCTAGTTGGAAGGCTGAACAGGATAACATCTAAACTAGAAACCACCTGCTGGAGTGATTTGAAATAATGAACATTTTTTTTTCCCAGAAGGGCTGTGTTCTGCTGTCCTGTTAACAAGACAAGTTTGTTGGGCCTCTGTCTAACTTAGTTGTTCTCCACAGCAGCCAGGGAGGCAAAGAAGATTAAGGAAACAAGGAAAATATATCTGCTGGTTCCTGCATTGAAACAAGACTTGAAAATTTAAGCCTCACAACACTTGGTAGTTTTGCTTTCACAGTGCAAAGAGGAAATATTTCAAACAGCTGGATCTTTTCAGCATTGTAGGAGCTTTTTGTGTGCTAAGGTATGGCTCAGTGACACTTACATGTAAATCTGTCCAGAAAGGTGAAGGTGAGTGTGAGATGCTACTTATCACACCAGTAGATACTGTATAACTTAGAATGATTTAGCTTGGAAGTGACCTCAAAACTCCACCAGTTCCAACCCTCTGCCATAGGCAGGGACCCCTCCCACTAGAACGGGTTGCTCAAGGCCTTATCCAACCTAGCCCAGAACACCTCCAGGGAGGGAGCATCCACAACCTTCCAGGGCAACCTGTTCCAGTGTTTCACCAAATACTTCCAGTGTTTCACCATATACTTCTATATGATATTTATATTTCAGCTTCTCCTGTTTTGCATGCCTGCACATAATGGCTCAGGCTTTGAAGATGGCATATTTTGGCCTTTATTTTTGTACCTCAAAAGAGAACAATGAGGAAAAAATATGAGGTAAGTTTGGAAAGGAAGATGGAGTGTTTGGGAAAAGACAGTAGTGGGTCAGGTTGTGGTTAGGGCTAAGAAGAGGTAAAGGAGATGGATTTGTGTTGGATCTGTGAGCCCTGATCAAGCCAGTGAGCTTGCACCTGGCTACTGACTCTTCAGAAAGCTTCATTTGCCAAATTAGGCACCACAATGAACTATGTGAAGTTGGAGAGATCATTTGGGCATGAAAATTGGAAAATGACATCGTATTTTGGTTTGAGGTTATAGAAATCCATGCAATGACAACTGCTTAAAGAAGAGTTTCTCATTTTTAACTGATGAGAGAGAATGCTGGTGAAATCATAGGCGTGAAAATCCCAGAATTCAGGAAATTTTGAGAGCAGCCTTTTCAGTCTGGATGTGTTGGTATTTGTCATAAACAAGCTTTGCTCTGTGGTCTTGCCTGCCTTGGGGTCATTGAACCATAGGACTTAGCTGCCCACACAGCCCTGAGGGTCCATCCAAGCAGGGCCAGCTTTTCTGCTCCATGACCTCTTTTTCAAATTTAACTGTCTTGGTGGAACAGAAAGCAGGATGTCACTATCTGGAAGACAATAATTGATATTCTACTGATTGGCACTGCCTCAGGTCTGCTTCACTGCTTTTTTGAAGTCACAAGCAAAATATCTCTGTTCTGTATTGGAGCTGGTGTGAGGGAGGGCTGAAATCACCTCTGTACTGGGTGATATTTGCACCTACATGGATGTAAGTATTATCAGCAGACTGCTCTCAATGGCATCTGAAGAAGTCCATAAGAAACAGTTGCTCCAGGAAAAAAAAAAAAAAGACCTGCCTCAGCCTGCTGCCTTGAAATGGTGTCTTAAGATAGAGCCAGAAATGGGAGGGGAAAATCAAAGTGTTTGCTGGGTAAGGATAAATGATGTCTTCTCTTTCTCATTCAGGATAAATGATGTCTTCTCTTTCTCATTCAGTTGAGTTTCTATACTGAAACTTGTGGTTCTTGACTTCTTGTGGGTTGTCTGGTAAAGAGATGGGGGCATCAGTCTAAGTTTGTCTTTCTCAGTTGCTTTTATGCATGGACACCACCGGAAGGCTAATTTGAAGCCAGAACGAAACCTGTAAATATAAGGAAAGAAATTAAATATCGAAATGATGATTTTTTTTTTCTTTAATTGCACAGAGGAAGGAAAAATGCAGCAACTTGTCTCCACCTCTGAGTAACTATGGACATTAAAAGTTTGTATTGAAATCAAAGGAGTGAAGAGCTAACTGTAAAACCATGGAGGGAAGAGCAATAGGAGCTGCTGATCAGATTTCCTTATGTTTTCAGTAAAGGTGTGCTTGGTAGATGATGCTGACCATGCTGATAACAGCAGCTGTGAGAAGCAGAGCATCTGAGGAAAGTGTGTCTTTACCTGCTGGAAGCTTTTTAACAAAACATGAATAGTTAAAAGAGGAAGCTGTCTGCTTTCTGAGGGAATTTTATGTTAAATATAGATTTGGCTGCAAAAATGCCTCTTTGGTGAGCTTAAGGGAAGGATGCTGTTTGAGAGGCTCTCAAGGAGTGACCGTCCTAGCATCACTCTGGATTTAGGTGTTTTGCTGGTGAAGTCCCAGTGAAACCATACTGGAGGTGCTGGGGGAGGTGTGCCTGTAACCATCTGTTCCTCTTAAAGCTCACTGCTAGGATGAAGAGAGCTGCGGTGAGGGAGAGGTCTGGCAGTGGGACGAGTGGGCAAGATTTGGCATGGAGATTCGCAGAGCAGCCAGAGCAGCTCCCCACGCTCGGCTCCTGCCGCACCAGCATCCCGAGGGCAGCCTGCTCTCAACGCAGAGCAAGAGAGACATCTCTTGGCACAACGGGGTTGTGCTCTCCAGCTGCTCTCCCCTGGCAGCGCGCCTGGGACAGGACTTTGAGCAGGTCACCCGTGAGCTGTTCCTGTTCTCCCTGGAGGTACCTACGTGGGGAGCTCAGGGCTGCGCTGGCAGTGTGGTGGCCCAAGAAGAGTGGGGGCTGAGCCAGCCCAGCATTAGGTCAGCGGTTGTGCTCCAGAGGTTACAGATTCCTCTGTCCTTCCTTGGAAATAGTCTGTGTGTGGAAAGGGCTGCAAGTGTGGCTGTGCTGATCATACACCTGCTGCCAGTGCCTTGTCCTTAATTTACTTTTAGGGGTTGAGTCAAAATCTCACTCACACAGGGGTGGCTAATCTCACATGCTTAGACAGAGTACAAATCAACTTGTCTGCTTGTTCTATGGACTGGAAATCACTGTTCTTGCTTATGGAGATCTGTGCTTTTTCAGGCTGAGATTTTACTTCTCTCTGTGCTACTCACCAAATGCTACTCACCTTTGGTTCAGACAGCAGTATATGATGGGGTTGTACATTGTCGAGCTCATGGCAAGGAGGAAGATTGCAAGATAAACCTGCTGAATGTACTTCTGCTGGTAGATGTCTTCCTTGAAACTCCCCAGGATGAAGTAGATGTGATAGGGCAGCCAGCAGACAGCAAAAATGATCACAACTACCACCATGGTCTTCACAAACTAGGAAAACAAAACCAGTGTGTTATTTCTGGGCCTTTGGGTGATTACCTGGGCTTGCTGGGAGAATGGGAAGTGCTGCTTCTACTCTGGGTCTGTTTTGCCCTTCCCAAAGGACTCAGGGGGTTCTCACCATGCCGGGGAGCTCTGGGGGCTCTCCTCCCCAGCTCAGCGGCGGCAGCCGAAGCAGGCAAGCGGCACCACGAAAGCTGGCAGCAGCACAGCCCCGAGGCTTCCCTCCCACTCCAGACAAATCAGCCTTTATCTCCCAGCTAAGTGGGCAAGAGGTGCCTCTTCCGACCACGGCTGTGCTGGCTGCTGCGAGCCAGGAGCGTGAGGCACACCACGGGCAGGCCCTACAGCGGCTCTTTGTGATGGGTTTCGAGGGAGCTGCAAGGCTGGGGAAGCAGAAGGGGGTTGGCTTGCAGGGCTGAGCAAAGCCCAAAAGCCTCCCAGGAGTAATTCATGGAATGGGTTGGGTTGGAAGGGAGCTTAAAGGCAGCCTCATCCCTGGAGGTGTTTGAGGCCAGGCTGGATGAGGCTCTGGACAGCTTGATCTAGTGTGAGGTGTCCCTGCCCATGGCAGGGGAGTTGGAACTGGATGATCGTAACCTGTACTAGTGGGAGATGTCCCTGCCTATGGCAGGGGGTTGGAACTAGATGATCCTTGAGGTCCCTTCCAACTTTACCATTCTATGATTCTAAGTACTGAGCCCTGAAGGAAACTGGGAACGGAGAGAGTTAGAGCAAGTCTCCCACTGCACCAAGTGGATTTTGTGCAGAGGAGCTGCTATATCAGAGAGATGTGGTAGGGAAATGTGATTACTGCTGTTACAGGGAACCGTCCTGCTCCGCTCCAGCCTTTCCAGAGTGTTTTGCTTTACCCCTGGCCCCAAATATTTTGTCGACCTTTCAAGCCCGATCCCACCAGATTTTGTATCAAATGCAAGCTCTGGTTTGGAATTGGAGCCAGCAGGGCTGGTGTGCTGAGGGTAATTATGTTAAAGTTTCACTTCTGACCTTTTTTTTGGCACTGACTTGGTGTTCGTAGTGGACTCTGTTAAGGTGGTTGCCTGGAGCTGCACTGCTCCACAGAGTAACTCCTATGACGCTGTAGGCAACAAACATCACCATTAAAGGCAGTAAATAAATCAACACGATCACTGCAATGTGATACCTGAAAAAGAAGAACAAGCACAATGTGTGTTTCCTGAAGGGCTGTCTTTCAGCAACTGTCTTGTGGTCACGAGTCTGGCTCCCACTAACTGCAACCCAAAAGCATAAAGAAGAAGGAACTTTGCCCACAAACATCATTACAGTGACTTCTGTAAGTAGCAAACGCTCATCTCTCTTGTGCTGTGGTGCTTAGCAGTGAATCCAATCCAAAGACTCTTTCAAGACAGAGTGATATCATTTATCTTTATCGGGGGTTATAGTCCATGGTGCTGTTCAGCCATGAACTTTGTTATCCCACTGCAGTCAGGAAAGGGAGAGGTTGGAGGCTTGTGGCTGTGAAAATACAAACCTTTACATCACAGGTATGGAAAAGGAGCGTTCTGAAAACTACAGAGTAGTTTTCATTTAACACTGCTGAAACACCTCCAGGGATGGTGACTCCACCACTGCCCTGGGTAGTGCTGTTTGAGAACTCTTTCAATGAAGACATATTTCCTAATATCCAGCCTAGATCTCCCCTGGCACATCTGGTAACCATTTCCTCTAGTCCTGTCACTTGCCACCAAGGACAACAGGCTGGCTTGCTCCAACCTTTGCTCAGGGAGTTGTATAGAGCAGTAAGATCTCCTCTCAGCCTCTTCTTCTCCAGACTGAGCTCCCTCAGCCCTCAAGAGTTAACTTGATGAATGCAATAGTGCCAACGGCTTAATCTGGCAACAGTGAAAAACCTGGATCAGGGCCTGCAAAATGTAGCTTGGCTGCTAACAGGGTGCACCAAGTCTGCAGATAGCAAGGAAGGACCACTGCCTGCTTCCAGCGTGCAGAAAGTCATTGGCAGTCATTGTTGTGTTGCTGGCTGGTTTTGTTCATGTGTGCAGGCACAGTTATGGATCACCAACAGGCTCCTTGGTTACTGCTCCAGCTGAAAGCACTGGCACCTCCTTCAGCTGCATTTCAGCTCATCCCTTCCTAGCTTTCCATGTTACTCCACAAGCTTCTGCTGGCTCACTCATGCTGGGGGTTGATTATTTTAAGTAACCACTGTTTATGGGGAGGGAACAACCTGCTCACTCCGTTGCAGCAGCTGTCAAATGAACATAAACAGTGTGAAAATGAGGCTTAGGCTCTGGCACTTGCTGCTGGCAATGACCCCAGAAGGCTGGATTCAAATGGTCTTTCTCGGTGCGACAATGCTCTGGAGTTACCTCCATCAGCAAGCGGGGTCGCCAGCTTTGCAGAGTGCTGGCAAAATGGGCGTGGGGGCCCTTGGTGGGCTTTGCTCCTTGCAGTGGTTGCAGATACCAGAGCAAGGACTGCATATTATTGTATTTGTGAAACGTGGCAAGCTTGTCCCTGCCTATTTTCCACCTTGCCCTATTGTCCTCTGTGTGAAACCTCTTTCCAAGGTCTAATACCGTGTGCAGAGCACAGCTAAGCCCTTTTAGAGTTCCCATCCTGGGAGGGGGAAGAGAGGATGGAAACCTAAGCCTGAGCATATAGCAAAAAGAAACTTTTAATCTTACAGTTTTCCCACAAAGTTAACTTGTGGCCAGAAAAAAAAAATTTCCCTGTGGTTAAGGTCCTTTATTTTGGTTGAACTTCTACAAATTCAGTCCCTTCATATCCCAATATTTCCAAGGCATTGGCAGTCACGGTAGTGCATTGCATGGGATTTTAAAATTTGTTTCTACTCTAATTATACCCACTTTGCCTGCAGAAAAGGATTTTCCTTTGCTTCAAAGTCTGGAAGTCAGGAGGGCTGATTTTTACTCAACTGTAAAGGATTTGGAGGACCCACAGTCAGTGGAGGAACCCATTTCTTTTCTCCATTTCTTTTTTTCTCTTTGGGTTTCTTGGTATTTTTTCCTCAGCATTTGAGCTAGTTCATAAAGGGCTGCACATGGCTTTTTCTTCCTGGTGTGTATTGCAGGCATTTGTGCCAACAGATCCGTCCTTCAGGATGATTTCTGGGGAGTGCTGCTTCCAGTTTTCTTTCTTTCTAGGAGAGCCACTGAAACCTGCAAATCTGAAGCTGTTCAGGAGGTGCAAGCTGGTGAATAAAGTGAGATGTTGTGTTCAGGAGTTGCTGCTCTTCAGCTGGGGATCCCAGAAAGAATTATTTGCCCTGTTCAGGACCAGCCTTTCCAGCCCACGGATATTTTGTTGACATGCTGGAAACCTCTTGTTTCAATCCTTCCCAAACTGTGGATGTGGGAGAAATAAACTTCATGCTATTCAGCTGAATGAGGTAGTCATATATATAAGTGTTTATCTACTCTCCTGCCTTCTCAGCTGACAGGAGCCTAGCACACTGTGTTCTGCAGCATGTGCCATGGGGTACAACCAAGGAGCCAAGGAAGGAACATCACCCAGCAGGATAAGAACCTGATTCTACTTTTTGCTCTTCTGTGACTCTGGAGACTGGGGACAACTGACCACCAGTGGCTGAATATACCACAGCTTGGCCAGACTTACATGGATCTCATGGAACTTGCCATATATTAGGGTGAAACCCAGTTAGTTTGGCAATAACTAACGACAGGAGGCATCCAGCTGTCTGCCAGAGACGAAGACTGAGAAAGCAGAAATGTCCCTGATGTGTGGAGCTGGGCAAAAGCATTCACAGTGAAGAATGGAGACAGGGAGTTTAACACTTGGGTTTAGTTAGAAAAACTGTTTCCAGTTTGTTAATCAATTCGTTCCTTTTCCACAGTCCTTCCATTATTGCTCCATATAAAGATGTTGTGCTTGATAAATCTCTCAAACTGCTCTGTGTGTCACGTACTTTGAACAATGATTAATCACAGCACATCCCCAAAATGAGGGCCATGGCTTCTTTCATTTGTCTCAACTATCTTACTGTGAAGCAGGAGGAAGTTGCTGCTAGGGTTAGGAACTTTTGGGACTGCAGATGTGTCCCCAGATAAGTTGGTCTATAAAACCTTAGAATGTCTGAAATATGCCCCTCAGAGTTTTGGTTTTGGTTTGGGTTTTTTTTTTTTTTGTTGTTGCTTTTTTCCCCCCATGAAACAGCATAATTTTTAGCTAATTATATGGCATCTCAGCATTAAAAATAACCATTTTTTTCCTGCTGATGGAGGGAGAAAATTCAAAATATTTGGAACCAAAATTTCTTGCTTCTTTAGAGACTTTTTGTGCTGATTTCTCTTTAATCTGACAAGGTCTGTATGGCTTCTAGATCTTATAATCTTCTAGATGACCTTCTTCTAGATGACCTTCTTCTAGATGACCTTCTTCTAGATGACCTTCTTCTAGATGACCTTCTTCTAGATNCCAGCAAGAGTGGTCAGGCATTGGAATGGGCTGCTCAGGGAGGTGGTGGAGTCACCAAGCCTGGATGTGTCTGGATGTGGTGCTAGGGGCTGTGGTTTAGGGTGAACCTTGTAGAGTAGGGATATGGGTTGGACTTGGTGATCCTGAGGGGCTTTTCCAACTGGCATGTTTCTGTGATTCTGTGTCCAGTTTCAAAGCAGGGGAGGATGGGCTGCCCGAGCCCCATATCCTCCTTGTGTGATTCCCCTCCCTCCCCATCCTCTCCCAGCACTTCCTGTAACCACCAGTTTGGAGATGAAAGGAATTTCCCAGCTGACTTTTGCACGAATTGGAAGTTTTCTTGTTTCTCTTACGTGAGCTGGTGCTTGGACCCAACTTCATCAGGCCAGACAACGAGGCACTTTGTCGTCCCATTGTCTGTTGTGATCTCAGCATAGAAGCACTGCGGGAAGGCGAGCCCGAATGCCACCAGCCAGATCAGCCCTATGATGACTCTGGTGCTTCCAGCAGAGAGCCTGGGCTTGAAGGGATGTATTATTGCCACGTACCTGCAAGAGAAATAGGTAAATGCTTTTACAGTTGCATTGGTAAGCTATACAACAAACTCAGCAAGTGGGAAAAGTCGCCCGGGTGGTATGGTGGGCTTTATTTATGGAGATGCTTTGATAGGTTCCAGGCTATGCATAATTAGGAGATAAATCCTTCCTGAAGAGAATGATTGCAAGTCTCTGGGCAGAATATATTAAACCCATGTGGATGGTTGCTTCATCCACAGTCATCTATGTCTTCTGCATATGGTCTTCACAAGTATTCTCCTTATTTTTTTTTTTCTTCTCTTTTTTTTCCTCTCATGTTTTGTTTTGTTTGGGTTGGTTGGTTTTGTTTGCTTGTTTTGTTTTGTTTTTCCTAATTAATTTTTCAAATGCATTGTGTGTTTGGTTTGAAACTTTGTGCTGTGAACCGCTCATGTTAGTTTGGAGTTAAGCACTGTTTAATACTGTGCTCTTTTCTCCTTCCTCCACCCAAAAACTCAACTCTTAATTATTTCAATCTCCTCTGACACCCTATATTATCCACACAGCTGGCTGGAGTCTCAAGTATCCTTTACCCTGAATTTTTCCCCACCGATTTTTAGTGATGGAAAGCTCTCGTGCCATCCACCTCTGCCCGTAAACGCTGGAGTGCTTGCAGTGGAAAGGCTGACCCTTTGGTCCCACACCTGCTCACAGCCCTCATGGCACATCTGACTATTAGATTACTTGCAAGCCCAGAGCACTCTCTGGTTTTAAGTTCCCTGTGCAGAAATGTGTGGTGGTGTAATGAGTATATAATCAATTATGCATTTCTTGTCTTGCTTGCCATATGCTTTGTCGTGGTTGTAGCAAAGGCAAAATAGAGTGGAAAATGCCAATTGCCTCCTAGTTTTCCTTGTGCAAATCTGACAGACTCTGTGCTGTCTCTTGGCCAGGCCATGGGGAGAGAATTCTGCCCAGCTGCTGCTGCAGAACAGGCAGCAGAGTAAGTAAGCCAGAGCTGCAAACAGCAGAGTATTTAGCTGTAACATTGCCATGTCACCTTGCTTTTCTATACCTCATCCTAGGTAGTAGTACACACTGCTCAAATCTGGTCAGGGAGGATTCCAGTGGTGAATATTCTCCAGAATATTTGCCTGCAGAAGTCACCAAACTTACCACCTGTGACTCTTGGTGGACAGCAAGTCTTGGGTCTAAACAATGCCATGTGCTGTGCTGTGCTGCTGCAGCAGCCCACACTGCAGGTACCAAAGGGCTCTAGGTGGAGGTGAGCCCTGCTTTTAGGCAAACTCCTGCAAGCTGGGAGATGTACCACATCTGCTCTGATCTGGCTGCTCTTGCTGTGTGGCAGGGCTGCCTTTGCCTCCCTGCTGCTCATGCTCCCTGTACCCTACCTGTGCCCCTCTCCCAGCATGTCAGGAGCATGCTCCTGGCACCCTTTCTCTAGTTCCTATCCTATGCAGACAAAACAAGCTGAATTTTGGACACTTCTGTACATTTTCAGAAGAGGGCCTAGAAGGTTTTGCTAAGTGGAGTATGAAACTTGAGCTGAGTTCTGCCTGGAGTGCTGCGGAAACAGCTGCTTAGTTACAGAGAGCAGCTTGAAACAGGGAAACAGAGTGGCCCTAAACCCAATGGTGAGCAGTGTCACCAGGGCCTTTTCCATAGAAAAGATGACTTATGGAGCTGTCACTCCTTGGCCTCCTTCCTTACAAGAAACTCCTTCAAAAAGACATTGTTTGATCGAAGTTAAACAACGGAGCTCAAGTGGACACAAAGTCTCATAACAATAAATGAGAGCTGTGAGTTTCCAGGAGACAGTGTCAGAATCTATTTTAAGGTTAAGTAAAGAATAGCTAAATATGGTTTGGAGTGAGATGCCAAGTTTTCTTTCTGATCTGTGCCATGTGATGAAAGAGGGTTGGATGTATAAGGACTTTCAGCAAGTGTCCCCAAGGAATGAGAGTAGGGAGATGTGAGGACAGGCTGGGATGGATTTATCTAAATAAAAATAATATTCTTTGGCAGACCACTTGTATAAAATAGCAGTTACCAACAGCCCTTGATTTAAAGCCAGAAACAGCAAAAGAGTATTTGAGCCTCAAACTGAGCTGCCATTGCTTCTAAATAGGGATTTGCTTTCATCTGGACAACTGCAGGCTGATGAACACATTGCTCATCCCTGTGCTTATTAGCGATCCTTCCAGCGACCACAGGGGCCACTGCTCTCATCTCGGCCATGTTCCTGGCTGCCATGTGAGTGTCAGCAGGTGTCACACACACAGGGCAAAGCCAGCTACCCCCTGATAGCTCTCTGGCTCGGTTTGTCTATCCTGTACTTCCCTGAGTGTGCTGGGGTGAACTGAGCTGCAAGCGGGGGCGGGAGTCCTGATGACTCATGGAGCAATGCTTTGGATGGCTCCAGAGGGACGCTGGCTCTGTTCCAGAGGGAGCTGGAGGGGCCCTTCATGGATACACATGCTAGATAAGGAAAGGAGGAAACCTGAAGGAAACCGCAAAGTCAACAGGAGAGCCTGATAAAGGGCCACCAGGTATTTCTGGACACCAGGTCTGGCTACCTGGGGAAAGATCTTACCTGTGAAGTCACAGCAGGGGCACAGAATGAAAAAGATACAGATGTTCCCAGTGCCACATGGAGAGTGGAAGAAGCAGGGGGGAGATAGGAGGGGTGGAGGGATGGAAGGCAGAGAGCCTAGAAAGGAGCTTAACCACCTCATTTTACATGCTGTAGCCATTAAGAGAGGAAATTCCCATGGACTTTTGGCTGCTTTCTAGTAAAAAGAAAAACAGCGTCACGCTACTTAACAATGAGCTGTAAACACAGTCAGACTCCACAAATTTCAGCTTGAGTAAAAGAGACTTGGCAGATACAAAAGAGTTATTAGGAAAATACCAAATTACCTCAGAAGTCAAACAACATCACTCTAATTACTTTCCTCCCCTCTCTTGGAATAAGTCATTCTTGTGAACCATTGGAGCAAGACTCTGCCACTGCTGATCCCATTCTCATTATTTCTGGTGGTTTACTGAACCCACAAGCAGCATTGTGGATGCTGCCACTTCCAGCGTCCTGCAGCATATTTGTACCACTCCAGTTCTGTCCAAATGAGAGATCCTCCTTGTGGCTTACAAAAAAGGGGTGTGCAGGAACGAAAGGGAAACAATTAATGCTCAGTACCACAAGAATGATAAAATAGCAGCCACTTCCAGTCGTTACACATTCAGGTGTGATTCAGGCCAGGGACAAGACAGAGTAGCAGTCCTTTCAAGCCACAACTAGTATCTGACCCCACAGTCTACTTGCCTGGTACTCCTCCCACTTTGCTGATAAGGTGCCTGATATGGTAGGTGGGGGAACAATTGCACAAAGTATTGCAATAACTTTTTATAACTTAGAATGAATTTTTTTTTTTTTTTTGGACCTTATCTTCTCCATTCACCTCTTACCTCTCTGCAGCCACAGCTGTCATGGAGTAAATGCTCACAAACATCGCGGTGATGGGGAACCAGTTCTGAAACCTGCAGAATTCCTCACCAAAGTACCAGACGTTGTGACTGGCGTAAATAAAATTGAAGATGGTGTTGAAGGTGGACATCAGCAAATCCGAAAGGGCCAAGTTGACGATGAAGTAGTTGGTAGCAGTCCTCATTCTCCTGTGCGCAAGAATAATCCAGATGACGGTGATGTTGCCAACGATGGAGGTGATAACGATGAAGGAATAGGTGATAGCCCACAAAGCAATTTGCCATCCTGGCTGGGTAAACTGGGTTACCGCCGTCCAGTTGCCGCTATCCTCGAGGGGGTCAGCCTGTGAAGTGTTGCTAGCATTTAAAATGGAAAACGTGCTCATGGTTTTGTCTTTGGCTAAGGGTAAAATAAAGTCTTTTGGCATCTGCTCATTTTCTTGCAGTAAATGCTGGTGTTATGAATCCCCATGCATATGCCTTAGCGCTGTTAGAAGGACAACAGGATGAGATGTCTTATGTCCTCTCCTCCTGTTTTCGAAGTGATGCAATGCAGTTCCAGGAAGAGATGAATGATACTGAGGGCCTCCTCCTTGCCTGGCATTTTAACCTACACTTGAGCAAAGAGCTAAGAACAACTCTTCCCCTTGAACTTCTTTTGCCTTTGAAAAGGGGAAGGGGGAAAAAAAAGGAAGGAAGATGTTTTCCAACTCAGTGATAGGCAATGTTTATTTTCTTTACTCTAAAAATAATCTAAAAGAAAAAACTGGGAGTATCGAGCCAGAAAACACTTCAATCCAAGTGGAAATCCTCCTTCTTCTGGGCGTTGGTTTTCTAAGGCACCAGGTGTCTGAGTCCTCTGCGGCAGGATACAGGGCATTTGGTTGTCTTTGCCTGTGTAACTGTGAAGTGTGAGGCAGGAGTGGTACTGGGATAAATTCTCCACAGATTTTATGGGAACTTGGAAAGGAGGTGGAGTTTCTCGCAAGCAAAAACTAAACAACCAATTTGACATGGAATGAGATGTGGCAAAGTGGTACTTTAACGTTTCCCCTCAACACTGTTTTGAAATAACCTCTGAAATGGACGTACTGCTGTAGGAGGATTTTGTAAACTTAAATGCAAGAGTAACTACTTTGCCAGGTTTGCCATTCCTGCAGTCCTTTGGTTTCCAGGACCTTCCCTAGCTTCCTGCAAGCTCTTACGGCAAGAAAGTAACAAAGTATATTCAGCGTAATTTTAGCCCAATGGTTTTGCTCTCTGCAAGAGGGTAATTTGGAGGCTTATCCACATTTCTGATTAATTTGACTTTATGTAATTTATTTTATATAAATATTATATAATAGTAATAACTTTTGTGTTATATAATATAACCTGGCCAGCCATATTTAGTAGCTTGGCTATGATTCAGTTTGCTTAAATTACAGCTACGTGTCCTGTTGGTGCTTGAAGGGTCACTGGTGAATGATGCCAGGAGAAAGGTATTTGTGGGGCCAGACTTCAGCTGTGTTTTCTAATGAAGGTGCAGTGAGATCTCATCCAAAGCTCCAGAAATTCTTCTCTGGCTGCTCGCTAGCATAGAAACCTCCAGAGAAGCCTTAACTCCCAAGTTCCACACACCATACGATGCTGAGGGGCTGAACAAAGGGCATTCCTCTGGACTGCTACATCCTCTTCCTCAGTGTGTGCTGCAGAATATTGCTGGCCTCATGCACATAAGGAGCAGTATCTGACCCTTGTAGGAAAGAAGAACCCTTGACTCCCACCTCTGCTATGCACATAGTGCTATTGCTTGCCCTCAGCTTTGCAGTAAGTGACATAAACATAAGCAACACGTCAAGGCTGAGATTTCAAAGAGTACTTGGCACTGGCTCATGTCTGCTCTGCTGGAAGCTAAAAGTATTCCAGGTATTAAAACCTGTTTTCGGATATCAAAACCATGGCAGTGTTTTTCCAGCTCCCCTAATTCCTGGAGCTGCAGCTGTGCCAGGCTCTTCTGTAATAGGGCAGTATTTACCAGTTCAGGATCCTTTCCATCAGCTCAGCCCAGGCCCTCTCCTTGCTTCATTAATTTCTGAAGGTAGCCTTCAATTAACCTATCTCTGAGACAGTACTATCCAAGTGTTGTTTTATCAAGCTGATTACTACATGCAATATCTCCTCCTCACGATGGACTTCCCTGCAGCTAGGCCCACTCACTGACTTCCCCAGAAGCTGCAAATCTACACTTGTACATACTTTCTCATGTGCATTGCAAACCTTTTCCAGGATCCTCTTGAAAGTCTTCCACTGACACCTCATTAAACAGCTTATGAAGCTTCCACTTTCTGTACACAGTCCAGAAGGGCTTGTTCATGATTCACATTATGAATTCAACAGCTAATAATGTTCTTCTGTTTTTTTTTCCTCTTTTGGCTTGCTCAAATCTCTTCAAATTCCAAGGAGAATATAGGCAAACCCCTCCATGTGTTCAGCTGACAGCACAGATCAGTCTTTGTTATACAAGGCAGAACATGAGCAAGCACTTAGAAAAAGGACTGTACTTTTGAATGCCTCAATGCAGAAACTGTGACCTCTCTGCTGATGTTGAGTGGTGCTCATGTTTCCTAGGAACCTTCTTGTGAACTGTCTTCCCTGGGCCCTGATCTGTTACTGAGGTGGTAATCGGAGAGCAGCCACACTTTGGTCAACATTTCATCACACAAGTCAGCAGGGACTTGCTTTCATTTATACACACCCACACCTTTTGTTCATTTGCTGGTTGTGCATTGACGAGGTTATCATCCTGGAGGCCAGCCAGAGATGTAGCCAGGTGCTATTGGCCTTTTGACTTTCAAACTGGAGTGAGTTTTTACTCCATGTTCCTCAGGAAACTCACACTTGCCTGGGACTGCAGGCAAAACCCACCCCTCCAGGGACAATCTGAAACTGGGGGGTTTGGGTTTGGCTGGGTTTATTGTTGTTTTTATTATGGGCAGGATTGTTCAAGGCCAAACCTTCCGGGGCTGAGTCACCCATCCCAGGCCTGAGCAAAGGGTGAGAGATGCAAACAAAAGATGTGGGTCTGCAAGGTCAGGAAGGATGAATAAGGTGCATTTTGTGTTTTGGAAAAATAATACAAGGTAATACAGGTAGTAGAGGTTTTAATCGTGTTGCGTGTTGGAGTCTGGGAAGAAGGGCTCTTGTCCACGGAACAGCTCTGAGCGTGGGATGTGAGGACCATGAGCATCCACCTTGGGTGGGGTAACACAGAACCAGGCTGCAGCTTTATCAGTCAGGTGTGAACTGGAAGAAAACAGCAGAAAGGTAGCTCTGAAAAGCTCAGGGTCTTTCTGATGCTCCTTAGTGAAGGGCTAGCTGTGGGTTCACTTTTTGTTTCTGCAGATCTCCTAAAGCCCTGGGTCAGACACTCTGCAGACCACAGCTTTTGAAGGATGATCATGGGATCTACTATGCCTTGTACACACTTGCAACAACCCTACTAGCCTTAGAGGTGAGGGAGGAAATAATGAAGTTACTGATCCTTAACATGAACAAAACCACCACTAGCTGAGCCACTGGATGGCCTCAGGAGCAGATGCTGTAATGCAAGATCTGCCTGGATGCTGGCAGAGATGCCAAGCTGTTGGCTGGAAAACAGCAGCTCTGTGCTGCATCGGGCTGAGGTACAGAGAGGGCAACTAAGGACCCTCAGCACCTCAGGTAATTCATCTTGCTTTAAGCCACCATTTGCTGCTAAGCTATACCAATAGTGGCCAGAAATCTTGACATGTCATTGTGTAGACAAAGTCTGAGGTTCAGACAAAGAAAAGGATTATTCAGTTTGTTTTCACAACAGGAACCTGTTTTGACTCATTGGCTCAGTCTGGAGCGAAAATAACAGGAAAATAGATGCTCCTTTTAATCAGCTTCCCCATCCAGCTGGTCGTGCCCTGAAGTTTTGTTTGCTGAAATCAGAGCACAAACAACAAGGTATAGCATTAGGAAAGTCAGACCAAAACTATTACTGGAGTTAAACACACAAGCAAGGAAAAAGCATAAGCAACAGGAACACATTTGGATGCGAATGGTGCCCGTGAGACGTGAAGAACGTGCAGTAGCCTCTAATTCCCAGAGCTTACACAGTACGTGGTGTGATTTGCAGCCTGGGTGCCTGTGGTAAGTGTCAGGAGTACTTGCAAATCTGCCTCCAAACGGAAGTTGTTGATCTGTTAGATGAATGCTTTAGCACATTGTTTTACATCTTATTGTCAGAAATGTAAGAGGTGGTGAGCTGCTGTTATGCTGCTGGCAAGGACCTGGCCTGGTTTTTTTGTTCCCCAGCATCAGTGTAGCACTGCATGCAAAAGCGACAGCATTTTTAACAACAGAATTATCCAGGGGTGTTTTTTAAGCTTCATAAAAATGGTTTGGGTAGCAACTACTGGTTTATTGTAGATGCCTAGAAAAATGATACATGACTGACCACTTATATGGCTTTACATAGACAGCTCAAGAGATTTTCGAGTCTCTTTACTGGGTAACTTAGGAATAAATGCTGCTGCATTTCATCTTCTCTGATGCCAGACACAGATTTTCAATTCTGTCTGTCCCTGCTTTGAGCCAGGATGTAACAACCAGCTCTGTGACCGCTGTCTGCCACTTTGAATGAGACTTTTTTTACCCCCGAGGAAAATAGTGCTTTGTGCAACAGGAGTGCAGCACTGCCAGCTTGACGGGGCTTATTTCATCTCGCAGGCATGAATGGCGTTTGCAGTTCATGATTGCAGTGTGAAACCCAACACTGACCTACTGTGGCTGTTGGACGTGTGCGAACCCCAACATCGGCAGAAAATGTAGCCAGGGCGCTGTGCCTGTTCACAGTGCCTTTGCAGTGATACTTGCAGGATGGGGGCTATAATGAAGGGTGAATTCCCTGGCATGCCTGAGCTGCACTGCTGTAGAATGCAGGGATTCTGCTTTGTGATCATAGAATAATTAAGCTTGGAAAAGCCCTCTGAGATGATTGAGCCCAACCACCAATGCACCACCACCATGGCCATTAAATCATGTACACAAGTGTCATATCTACACGCCTTTTTAACACCCCTCAGAGACGGTGCCTCCACCACCTCCTTCGGGAAGCCTGTTCCAATGTCTGGTCACTCTTGCAGAAAAGAAGTTTTTTGTGATATCTAACTTAAACTTCCCCTGGTGCAACTTGAGGTCGTTTCTTCTTGTCCTATCGCTCGTTCCTTGGGAGAAGAGGCCGTGATGCTTACGATCGCTTAAATCCAACCACCCTCAGCAGCGGGGCAGTTGGTTCGCCGGTGTGTTTCTGCCCGAAGAGGCGGCTGGCGGTCCTGGGGGACCTGTCTTGCTCTGGCTGCGGCAGCAGCGTTCGATGGCTGTGCGGAGATGTGTTTCTTTCCTGGCGGCCCCAGCTGCGGGTTTCAGCCCCATGGCAAAACAAAAGCAGCAGCCGCGGCCGGGAGCGTTCTGGGGCTTGCCCCCGCCCTGTTAGGTGCTTTTCTCCGCCGTGCCCCCACTCGTGGAATCGTCCCCGAGCTGGTGCCGCTCCCGGAAGCAGTGGCGGCGGCTCCGGGCCCGCCCGATAAGGCGGCGGTTCCCTCGCATTCCCTCCTCCCTCCGTCGGGAAAGGGGCGGGCAGGGCAGAGCGGGGCCGGGCCGGCGGTAGGCTGCGGTCTGGCGGCAGCAGGTGCCGCGGGAGGGGGAGGATGGCGACCGGGGACGCGGAGCAAGTGCGATACTGCGGACGCTTCTCTTACCTCTGCCTCAAGCTCACCCTCATCACCTACTCCACCACTTTCTGGGTGAGCGGGGAGCGGCTGCCCACGCGTGGGGGGAGCGGGCGGGGGGCGGCAGCGCTCCCAAAGCCTGAAGAAGGCAGGGGGCCGCGCCTCAGGCGGCCCCGGGGGATGTCCCCCCAACGCGGGGCCGTAGGAGAAGTTGCGGAGCGTCTCCCCCACGCCGCGCCCCGAGGTTTCGGCGGTAATTAGCGCTTCCGCCGCGGAGCCGGCGGCCGGCATACCTGTGGCTGTGGGTGTAAGCATCTCGGCCTTCCCCAGGCAGCGACAAACTGGTTTTGGCGGATGGGAACTTGCAGGGATTGAAAGTTTGCCCGCTGGAAATCATTTAGGTGGCTGTTATAATGGTACTTTCCCCCCTAGGGGCAAAGTAAGCCAGGCAAATAAAGCCTCTGCCCTCCAGAGGCAGACAGCAGGAGAACGCCCTTTCCGAGCCTTGGCTTTAAAACTTACAGGCACGGCATGCTGCCTGCCCGCAGCAAGTAAACTCACCTGCTGTCACCAGATGGTGGGTCCAGGCTGTTCTCACTGGCTTCTCGAATGTGACAAATTCACCCTAACCGCCTTCATCCCCGTCTGGAAGGAACCACCTGAGCAGTTTGTAAGGACCCTGATTTAAAAGGTGCTTTTTCAGCCTCTGAGACACTGGGCGGGGGGGGGGGGGGGTGTGTGTGGGGGGGTGTTGCCTGGTTGTGCTGGCTCCAGGTTTCACTGAATTACCAGGTGCTTAGGCAGCCTTTCTTTTTGGCTCTTTCAGTTTAATCCTCTTTAAGGTCTTGTTTTGCTGGGCTGTTTCCCATCTTAGTAGGCATGATGTTTGCAAGGTGGGAGGCTTTTGGGGGGGAGAAGGGGTTTAGGAGGTTTAGGTCCACCGGGCTTGATAGCAGGTATCTGGTTAAAAGCTATGACTTAAGGGTGAGCAGAAATTGAAATGCAAAGTGTTTAGGTATAGTTAAGACTTTTTGGGATCCTGGATATTATCGAGTCATAGAATGCACTGAGTTAGAAGGGACCCTCAAATGTCATCTTACCCAAGCCCTGTGCAGTGAGCAGGGACATCTTTAACTAGGTCAGGTTAAGTCTTTTGCCTGAGCAGACAAACCAACAAGAGAACCCCTCGGATCTGACCCACTGCTGTTCCTTGCATTGCTCCACAGCAGCCATTCCACAGCTGTGGCTTTCAGAAAGGAGACATTTGTTGCATTATGTTTCAGACTCTTTTTGTGTAGCTTGTCCTTGATGAAAAAGCATGGACGTTGTCTACGCTGCCTTCGCCGTTGGCAGCAAGGCCTCTTGCTGGTGGGATGTAAATACTAATCTGGTAGCAGAGAAAGGACCCTTCTGAAACGTTTCTCTGTATGTCCCTAGAGGACAAAGCTTCTTTCAAGCAGCTTGAGGATTTTATTTACTCTTTGTAGTTGCTTGCTGTGGGTTTTCAACGCGCAGCCCTTGTTTATAACTAAGAGCTTCCTTTTGTCGGCTCTGCCAGGAAGATGGGCTGCTTGGGGAGGGAGCCAGGGCGGCAGGCGCGACAGGAGCTGTGGGAAGGGGAAGGATGGGAGCTGGTGACGCTAGCTGGTGCTGAGCAGCCTGTTCTTGGTCCTCAGGCCGAACACACGCCCTATTGTGCGAGGCAGTGCGCGGCATTCCCTCCCAGAATTGTCTTTTATTCTAGCTTAGTAAAGCAGAGCTCATTACCGCTAAATATCAGTGGCTGCTTCTTTTCCCAGCTGCGTTTCTCTTGCTGACTTGATTAGTTTTTAAATGGGAGTGGAGTTTGGCTGCAGAGCGTTGGCTTGCTTAAATTTCAGATGGTTTCGTGTTCTTGTGCTGCTTTTGGGGGCTTGCTTAAATTTCAGATGATTTCGTGTTCTTGTGCCGATTTTGGGGGCTTGCTTAAATTTCAGATGGTTTCGTGTTCTTGTGCTGCTTTTGGGGGCTTTGGCTCAGTGTGGGATGCTGAGGCCGTTGGGTTTCCTCCCTGCTGTTGCTGCTTCTCTGTTAATGAGATGATGGTGAGTGATGAATATCCGTATTCAAGTTCCTGTGATTGCTTAAAATCACCAGGAACGCAGTATCAGCTTTGTCCCAAGGCAAAGAGGAAATAAAAGTGTCGCTGGGAGTGCCAGAGGGAATGTTAGCTCCAGGCCCCGTTGCTGCTGTGTCTGCCCCTGTCACCCAGGGGTTTATTTTTTACAAGCCAGTCATCGCTGGAACTTTTTCAGGCAACAGTTTTGCTGCCGAATGAGGCAGTAATGTAAATTTTCTTGCCTGGCTGGAACGACATCCAGGATTTTAAACAGAACACTTTGAGTACTGTAAATGCAGAGTTAAAGCTACTACCAAAAAATGAATTATTTCCCTTTGTCTGTGCATGCAAAAGCCCCAGAGAAAAGTCCCTGGGTATTTGCTGGCCTGCACTCCTTCAACACAGGACAAGGCTGGCAATTTTTTTCCTGTGGCCAAATTAGGAGCTGTTGTGAAGGTTGCAGGATGTAAACAGTGCAGGTTCTACGTAAGAGCTGCATTTCTACCCCTGGTGACAGGAAAGGGAGCAGAGACAGAGGTGAGATGATGGTGAGGCTAGCATATCTGCTTGGTGTGAATAATTGTTGATATTGATTTGATCATATTAAAGGTGTAAAATATTTCAATCAAATGCTTAAAAAAAAAAAGATAATAAAAGCATAAATCCTGCTCTTGGGAAATGAGGATTTTAATTCTGTACTTAAATGAATTTTTTTTTCCTACCTGTAACATTTTTTTTTTCTGTTTCAAAAATCTTTGTAAAGCTTGGAATCCATGCATGTGTCTACTCTATGAAAGGGATCAGAGTTTTTATTTGTTACCTGATGCTTTTCTTCCCTTGGCAGAGCAATGGTGCTGCTGAAGGCAGCACGAAGCCTTCCTGCCTCCCTGCAGGCATGTGCCCTTTGCCTCAAACCATTTGCAGAACAGTTAATTTAGGATTGCTAAAGGCAGTTTTGTTGCAGGGGAGCGACACAATTTTACATGTCTGGTATCCCGAAGCAGGCTTCTGGATGTACTTCTAAAACAGAGCAGAGGCATGGTGAAAAGCTTTCTGTTTAATCTCATTTCCTTGGGATGTGAAATCGGCTACGTGGTCCTTGGGGCAGGAAAAGATGTAAGGGGAGGGGAATTTTGGTAGTGTTTTGTTGTTGTTTGTTTGTGTTTTTTTGTTTGTTTTGTTTTCGACTAGGCTGGTTTTTGAAAACTAAATACAAATCCAAAGTTTCTTATATGCCTAAAAGGCTGGAAGTGGTCTCTGAGACGGTGTGAGCAAGACGGAGATGGAAGGGCATGAAGATACCTGCATATATATAAAAACATAGAGAGATATTTATATTTTAAGCTCTCGAGGTGGGAATGCAGCTTTAGTTCTATTCTCTGGCACCTGTGAATCTTTAAAGTGGAAGGTTTTGATGAGAGAGCTGTGGCTGAGAAAGTCATTTCAGTAAATATTGTAGTCTTGAAACAACACAGTTCCAAAATTCAGATAATCCTGGTAGTTTATGTTCAGTGGTTTGTGGTTTGGTTTGTGGTTTTTTTTGTTTTTTTTTTTGTGTGTGGGTGTTGTTCATTTTGGTGGTGGGTTTTTTTTTTGTGTGTGTGTGTGGGTTTTTTTGTTTTTGTTTTTGTTGTTGTTTGGGTTTTGTTTGTTTTGTTTCGATTTTCTAAACAAATACTCTGCCAGGCAAATACCGAGCTTGTTATCAGTGCTTCAGAGCTTGCAGGAGAGTGTGGCTTTAAGGTGTATTATCTGCTGTTTATTGAGCAGGGTGAATGTGTTCTGGACACGAAGGGATCATGTTTTAAGGAGTTGGTTTTATTTATTTTTACTTTTATTAAAAATAAATACATATAATATTGAAACTCCTGAATTACATATAGATGTGTGGTCACCACTTTTATATCCTGTGGCTGTTCTGCAGGGTTCTGAGACTCTTTCCTCGATTTGTTAAATCTGTGTTTTAAAATGTCAAGCTGATTTCTTTATGTTGTCGTCGTCTTGAAAAGGAATTTATACTTTATGACTCAAATAATTGGATTTTTTTTAAAGGTTAAAGCTGGTGTTACAAATTGACCATTTAGTAATAGGAAAGCTCATTGCAGTTGAAGCATATAAATAGTACATTTGGATACCTGTTATTTTTCCACTGTGGTTTCTCTCCCACCTTCCATAATCAGTACAGCTCCTGAATTTTTTTCAGAGAGGAGAGTTACTCTGAATTTGGTTGTGTACATTTTTAAGCTGCTTGTTCAAATAGCTTATTTATTTTTATAGGTAATTTTATTTTTTAAATGACAGCTTAATGGCATTATTCCTCACATCAACAGCTTCTGATTTTTTTTTTTTTAATTCTTACTTTTAAAAAAATCAAGGATTTCCTGGAGTCATTTATTTTAAGATAACCCATAATTAAAGAAACATTTCAACTGTCGATCTGAGTCTTGCAGCTGATTATGTCACATTCACATCCATCTAGACCTTTGTCTGGGATGTACCATGTGAGATCAAAAAGCTTCTTGCACTGAAGGAACTTGCTGCTGTTGTGCAGGGGGCAGGCTCAGGGTCAGTGCTGAAGGGCTGGGTCAGAAGATACAATCATAGAATTGTCAGGGCTGGAAGGGACCTCAAGGATCATCTAGCTCCAAGCCCTACGGTGAGCAGGGATGCTTCACACTAGATCAGGTTGCTCAGAGCCACATCCAGCCTAGCCTTAAAAACTTCCAGGGATGGGACTTCCACCTCTGTGGGCAACCTGTTCCAGTGTCTCACCACCCTCATGGTGAAGAACTTCTTCCTAACATCCAGTCTGAATCTACCTCTGTGGGCAACCCGTCCAGTGTCTCACCACCCTCATGGTGNTCAAGCCTAGCCTTAACTTCTTAACATCCAGTCTGAATCTACCTCTGTGGGCAACCCGTCCAGTGTCTCACCACCCTCATGGTGAAGAACTTCTTCCTAACATCCAGTCTGAATCTACCTCTGTGGGCAACCCGTCCAGTGTCTCACCACCCTCATGGTGAAGAACTTCTTCCTAACATCCAGTCTGAATCTTCGCAGGGAGTGCTGATTGCCAAAATGATCGATTTGAACCTGGGCTCTTCCCTGGCTATAGGAGTCAGCAGTAAAGTTTTTCCACTGCAGTTTTCACAATTAAGTGTTGTGGGCTATTTTCTTTTTTCCCAATTCAGCATGTTTGGAAACAACTTGAGGCATGCTGTGAGTTTAATACCGATTGATTTTGACTTAGCTGTGATTATTTTGATCCAAGTATTTTTCCTTTGTTCAATGAAATGCATCACTTCTTGCTTCACTTGTCAACTTTAGCTGGTAGTGCTCCAGAAAGGGGTGTCCTTTCAAATGTGCAGGGTTTGGGTTTGTTTTAACTAGATGCTTTTCCTCTGGTGGCAGGAGGAATCATAGAACGGTAAGGTTGGAAGGAGACCTCAAGGATCATCTAGTTCCAACCCCCTGCCATAGGCAGGGACACCTCCCACTAGCACAGGTCACTCAAGGCCTCGTCCAACCTGGCCTTGAACACCTCCAGGGAGGGAGCAGCCACAACCTCCCTGGGCA
>WBNM01005285.1:105855-116760 GCA_013399055.1 Ramphastos sulfuratus
AGTTGTTTGCAGTGAGGGTGGTGAGACACTGGCACAGGTTGCCCAGGGAGGTTGTGGCTGCTCCCTCCCTGGAGGTGTTCAAGGCCAGGTTGGATGAGGCCTTGAGTGACCTGTACTAGTGGGAGGTGTCCCTGCCTATGGCAGGGGGTTGGAACTAGACGATCCTTGAGGTCTCCTTCCAACGTTACCATTCTATGGTTCTGTCACCCAAAAGAGGACAGAGATTCTCAGTACCCACTGGGAGCGATCCTGCCTGGGGATAATGGAACCATCTCAGGGAGATGCTTGGATAACCTCACCAAAGCAGCAGGTCACCGGAGAGATATTACATTGTTAGCACTTCCCAGCACAAACACAGCAGTGGGGCTGCTTCCTTCAAAGATAAGGGATGGGCTGGCCCTACAGGGCTGTGCTGTGATGTATTTCTAACTGGCATTTATTTTTTTTTTCTCTAAAAGAAACCAAAAGACTTTCCTGTTGTGTTCATCAGTTACATTTGTCACTTTAACCTGCTGTTTAATTTTGGTTTTGTGTGTGTAACCTGTGAGCCTTGTTTTATTTTTGCCCTCTAGACAATCAACTTTTTGAATGATAATATTAGAAGAGGAATTGAGAATTACTATGATGATTTAGACTTCAAGAACATCATGGATTCTGTTCAGAAGCAGGTTTGTTGTGTTGTTTTGTGTGTGTGTTTGGTTTTTTTTCCTGAGGCTAATTCAGTGCTGCAATATGGTAGGTCCTGGACAACACCTTTGAATTTTTCCAGTGATGTGACAAATCAAATTCTTACTGATCAGGTACATAAGATCTCATACCTCTTCTGTTGTATTGTTGCTATGATCATGCTCCTTCAGCACCCCAGCTGGCATTTGAAGTCCTCTAAATTGGTGTTAGAAGGTAGCTTTTGCCTTGCTAGGTGTGATTTGGATGCTGAAAGCCAGATCCTGCCAACAACACCTAGGTTCAGACAAATTTGGCCTAAATTCCACTCAAATTCTTGCACTTTGATTTTTCTCCTGCCTGGCCTAAGATGTTCAGAAGCATCTGGGGTTGTTCAGCCTAGAGAAGACTCTGAGGGGGACCTTATAGCTGCCTTCCAACACCCGAAGGGATGCTACAGGAAGGCTGGAAAGGGATTTTTTTATAAGGTTGTCTAGGGATAGGACAAGGGGGAATGGTTTGACCTGAGGGAAAGTAGGTTTGGGCTGGATCTTAGGAAGGAGTTCTGAAGCGTGAGGGTGGTGAGTCTCTGAATAGGCTGCCCATGGAGGTTGCGGATGCCTCCTCTTTGGGGGTGTTCAGAACCAGACTGGATGAGGCCTTGAGCAGCTGAGTCTAGGTGAGATGCATCCCTGCCCACAACAGGGAGGTTGGAGTAGATGATCTCTGAGGTCTCTTCCAACCTAAGCCATTCTGTGATCTCCTTAACGGGAAGCAATTAGGTGGCACTTGGGCTGTTGTATTTTCACTGGAGGGCACAGAGCAGGCTCTGCAGCAGGCTGGTTATTCAAAAGAAATGCCTGTGCAAGTAGGTATACCTGTAATTAAAAGTCAGAAATTGCAGTGAGCCCAGCTGAGCATTACTTAATGGCACATATAGTTGACTCACAGCCTTTTTTTTTTTTTTTCAAGGCTGGTGTCTTGAAGTGCTTATTGGATTACTGAAGAGTTCTGCCACTCAGTTCAGAGACTATAGAAGCAGAAAATGTTCAGAAATGTAATGTCAAGGCCCATGTGATACCAGTGACCATGCCAAATAATGATTTAAAAAAAAAAAAGTAGTTAAAATTATCTTTAGGAAGTGATATGTATGTTTTATGACATCGTTATGGAGATGGCAGCTTGCTTTGAAAAACAAAGTCAGCATGGAAAGTCTGTCAAAAGCAAACCATCCTGAGGAAATTTTGTCATTGGGCTTCATCATGCTTTAAAGTTTCCATGCACTGCCCAAAATGATGTGCATGTGCAGCAAATATACACTTCAGTGATTGAACAAGCTGCTCCTTTCCCCTTGGTTTGAAATATAAAATCTAGAGCTGTATAAAATCAGGGTAAACTTACAGTATTTGCTTGCCAGATTTTACTTCTATTAAATTAGACCCAAAATGTTTTGGTGACTTTATTTTTCTGCCCTACAGCAACACCTTTTTTTTTTTTTTTTCCCTTTTAAACTTAATTAGATATGTAGTCACAAGCCTTAAAAAAAAAAACAACAAACCAAACCACCAAAAAACACCTGAAGAAGCATATTACAGCTGAGATTGGAGTGAATGTAAAAACACTGCTTAATGATGTCCAGACATGAAAAGATCATTTTTCAACTCAGAAATGATGGGAGGTGGAGCTTAGCAACAAGTGCTTTGCTCTGCCCCCCTGGGTAGTGCCTTGAGGATAGAACACTGAGTAGCTCAGTACTCTTAAGATTGTTTTATTCTCCCTTTGTTTTCTATTTCCTAGAAGAGTTTATGTTAAGATAACAATTTTTTTTTTCCTTTTGTGTTGGTTGTTTTGTTTTTGTTGTGTTGGTTTTTTTTTCCTCCCAGTTTAAGTGCTGTGGTGGGGAAGATTACAGAGACTGGTCACAGAATGTGTACCACAACTGTGCAGCGCCAGGACCGCTGGCGTGTGGGGTGCCCTACACCTGCTGTGTCTCAAATAAGGTCAGTCCTGACATCTTGGCATCACTGCTCTTGGCCAGGGCATTGGTGTTGGCTTGAAAAGGTGTATCACTTCAGGAAATATGGAAGTGAAGGAAAATGGGTCTCTCCCAAAACCAGAATCTGTAGATCCATGAGTCTTGATAGCTTGAGAATGAGAAAATAATGAATGAGATGTGTTGGCTCTGCTCTATTTTACTGTCCCGCTACTTAGTCTTAGAAAGCAGAAGGGATCTTGGAAGGTCCTCCAACTTCATGGATTGCCTAGATGAAATCTTGCTGGTGTTTTCTCCAGGGTTTGCTGCTCCAGCTTGGCCAGGAAGGCTGGACTCCAATTGCTTCTGTGGATGGGGGTTGGAGTGATGTGCAGCAGCTGCTGTGTGAATTGAAAACTAAACAGAATGACTCTGATATCCAGAAAAATGGGGCAGAAGTCCAGAAATGTCAGCAAATGACCTCAGGGTCAGTGCATCTTTGTGGGTACAGGTCTAGGCTGAAACTGCTGCTCTGCCTTAAGTCTTCTTTGAAACCTGCCTGCCATGCTGGCTTCCCTGGAAGGGCACCCTGTCAGCTGGAGTCCACACCAGTTCTTCAGTCTGCAATGAACTGGTATTAACTGGTGCTGGCAGCCACTAGGAGGAAGCATTAAGTAAATGAGTTTTGCATTATTTTCAGCAGTTTTAATTCATCATTTTTTGTTTGGGGGGTGGATGTAATGCTGAGTTTAATGAAGAACTGTTCATAGATTTCTAGAATGGCTTGTGTTGGAAGGGCCCTCAAAGATCATCTAGTTGCAACCACCCTGCCATGGGCAGGGACACCTTCCACTAGATCAGGTTGCTCAAGGGCCTGTCCAGCCTGGCCTTGAACACCTCCAGGGAGGTAGCAGTAACGCCCTCCCGGGGTAACCTGGGCCAGTGTCCCCACCCTCACTGTAAAGAATTTCTTCCTAATCTCCAGTCTCAATCTGCCCTCCTCAAGCTTCAATTCATTCCCTCTTGTCCTATCACTACAAGCCTTTGCAAAAGTCCCTTCCTGGTCTTCTTGTAGCCCCTTTCCGGTACCGGAAAGCTGCTCTGAGGTCTCCGTGGAGCCTTCTCTTCTCCAGTCTGAAAAGCCCCAACGCTCTCAGCTTGTGCCCATAGAATAGGTTCCCCAGCACTCTGATCATCTTTGTGGCCTCCCCTGGACCTGCTCTAGCAGTTTGATGTTCCTCTTATACTGAGGGCACTGGAACTGGCACAGTGCTCCCAGTGTGGTCTCAACTTAAAAAGCCATGTCNCATCTTTAGAACAGAGTATGTGTAAGAGCAGGCACAGCAGAGCTCAAGGTAATAGCCTGTCAGTGCCTGCTGTGTGCAGCCCTTCCAATATCTGCCTTAAGCATGGGTGTTTAATTAAAAAAAGGGAGAACAAAATTGTTAATTGTGTCAGTAATCCTGCTAGGTGTTGCTGAGAAATCTGTTTACTAGGAAGGTGTCTGTGACGTGCACTTGCATGTGTTCTGTGTATGAGAGTGTTTAAATCTGCACTGACCTTTGGTTTGTTCTCAGAAACTAAAGCTAAACAGTTATGTTTTAAGCCTTAGGTGTTTGAGAATAAGAAAGTTGTGTGTATGAAAAGAGCATCTGTGGCTTCACAGCTGTGCTGAGCAGAGGAGCTCAGGGCTTTGTCCTCAGTTGATGATAGAAGAGGATAGAACTGGATTTTTAGCAGTCGTTCAAAACATCTCTTGGTTTTCTGTAGCTTTCACTCCTCTGTTGAAGTCTTATTTTAATAGGTTAGTTGATGTTTGTGGAAGTGCTCCATCCCTGAAAGTGATCAAGGGCAGGTTGGATGGGGCTTTGGTCTAGTGGAAGATGTCTCTGCCCATGGCCAGGGGGATTGGAACTAGGTGATCTTTAAGATCTTTTCCAACCCAAACCATTCTAAGATTGTATTCTGTTCTCTTTTATGAAACACAGCAGTACTGTGAGGGCAAGTACTGCAGTAACCAATGACCAGGAGCTCCAGGTGCCTTTCCAGCCATGGCACAAATAATCAGACATGTGGAGGATTTGAAATGTGACCTGTCAGGCAGGAAAACACTGAGAGAAAAACTTCTCCAAGGAAAACAAGGAATATATCCTCTCTATGCTCATGAGGTTCAATAAAGCAAAGTGTGAGGTCTTGCACCTAGGTTGAGGCAGTCCTTGATATCAGCACAGGCTAGGGGATGATGACATTGAGAGCAACTCTGCAGAAAAGGACTTGGGGGTACTGGTGGATGATAAACTGGAAATGAGCCAACAGTGTGCACTTGCAGCCCAGAAGGCCAATGGCATCCTAGGCTACATCAAAAACAGTGTGGCCAGCAAGTTGAGAGAGGTGATTCTGCTGCTCTGCTCTGGTGAGACCTCACCTTGGAGTGCTGCATCCAGTTTTGGAGCCCCCAGTGCAGAAAGGACATGCACCTCATGAAGTGAGTCTGGAGGAGAGCCGTGAAAATAATCAGAGGGCTGGAACACCTTTGCTGAGGTGTTAGAACTTCCTTCTAACATCTAGTTTAAATCTCCCCTCTGCCAGTTTAAACCCATTGCCCCTCATCCTGTCATTGCAAGACCTTGTAAATAATCCCTCCTCAGCCTTCCTGTAGGCCTCCTTCAGATACTGGAAGGCTACTATAAGGCCTCCTCGAAGCCTTCTCTTCTGAACAACCCCAACTCTCTCAACCTGTCCTCATAGCAGAGCTGCTGCAGCCCTCTGAACTGTTGGAGCAGGTCCAGAGGAGGCCACGAAGATGCTCAGTGTCCTTTGTTTTTGAGGACATGTTTTTTTTTAAGTTGAAACCCCACTGGGAGCACTGTGCCAGTTCTGGTGCCCTCAGTATAAGAGGAACCTGAGGACAGGCTGAGAGAGTTGGAGTTGTTCAACCTGGAGAGGAGAAGGCTCTAGGGACACCTAATAGCAGCCTTTCAGTATCTGAAGTGGGCTACAAGAAGACTGCAGAAGAACTATTTACAAAAGCCTGCAGTGGTAGGACAAGGGGCAATGGTTTGAAATCAGAGGAGATTTAGATTGGATGTTAGAAACAAATTCTGCACCATGAGTTTGGTGGAACACTGGAACAAACTGCCCGGGGAGTTGAGGCCCCATCCCTGGAGACAGTCAGGCTCAACAGGGCTCTGAACAATTTGATCAAGTGGAGGATGTCCCTGCTGACTTCAGGTTAGGCTAGATGACCTTCAGAGGTAACCCAAACCATTCTATGCTTTTATGCTTCACTGACAACCTGAGAGCAGTGAGGATGAGTCTGCTTGCAGCCCAACAGGAGCCCGCAAGGTATTAAGCTCAGGGAAGTCAATGGAAAGATGAGGAGATGCCCCAAAAATAACAAGCAAAGTTCCTATTTAGGTAGGTGCTGTTCTGCAAGATGCTGCAGTAGGCCTTGTGGCTTTGCCACCCTGGGATGCCATCGAGGTGCCTGGTGACATCCAGGTGTCACAGATGTCCTCAGCAGGATGACGCTAGTGCTGTGGCTGCATGGCTGGCTGCCTGCCTGCCTCAGAGGAAAAAAAAATCCACCCAGAAGATGCATAAATCTGGTGTGTTTGACAAGTGCTTCCAAATACAGGCTGGGTTCTATCCCAGGAGGCTGCAGATATGGTTGGTGATTACTCACTTGCTTTGTAGTCATGGAAAACTCCTGCTAATGTCGGAGGTTGGATTCTGATCTGCTGAAGAAGCCTTGTGCTAATGTGAGCCAGGCTCATCCTGGGGGCACTCTGAAGGGACTGTTTTTAACTCAAAATACTTATTGAAGACTTTAGGCATTTGGGGACCCATTTTCATCTGCTGCACTAGTCTATAAACCTCAGTTTCTAATGCCTTTAATCTCTGCTGCATGCACTTTCTTGTGCTGCATTATCCTATTGTCAAATGCTGTGTTGAACATTGATTGATTGATTGATCGATGTGAAACTGTTCTCTGTGGTCCCACATCTGGAAGTGGCCACACATTCATGGGTTAGCCTGAAGTGTTTTGTACACTAGAGATCACTCACAGCAGACACAAGGACAAGCTGCTTCAGGCTGGTACTGCAAGCTTGGACTTGCAGGAGCACTTATCACCTGTGGTTAACAGTTGGGTACCCTTCACATTTTCCCAACAGACTTGTGACAGGGTCAGCCTTTTATTTAGGAGCAGGCTGAACCTTGTTCATTGTGAGAGCTCAATTTTTGAGCAGCTTGAAAAGCTGACCCTGGTTATTTCTGCCATTTGCTAACATCCATCTTCCTTCCATCTTTTGCAGACATCCCTCTTCCTTCTTGGGGGTGACCTGGGAGCCCCAGGTTACTGCTCAGAAGCCACCAGCATTTAGAAATCTCATTTCAACATCTCCTCTTAATTTTGAGAGAGGATGTATGAATACAGTATAGTTTGTTCTGCATTATTTTTTCTCATTTGTGTATTTTGAACTTTTTCCATGTCATTGGCATTGTTTGTTGCTTCCTTTGATACTGGTGGGATTTACAGTGGCCATGAAGATTGATCAGAGGGCTGGAGAACCTCCACTGTGGGGCAGGTTGAGAGAGGGCTTTTCAGTCTGGAGAAAAGAAGGCTTCAGAGACCCCTTATTGTGGCCTTCCAGTACCTGAAGAGGACCTATAAGAAAGCCAGGAAGGGACTTTGGACAAGGGCTTATGGTGCTAGGGAAAGAGGGAATGGCCTTAAGCTTGAGGCGATTTAGGCTGGATATTAGGAAGAAATTCTTTACAGTGAGGATGGTGAGACACTGGCATAAGTTGCTCAGGGAGGTTGTAACCTCCCTGGAAGTGTTCAAAGCCAGGTTGAATGAGGCCTTGAGCAGCCTGGCCTAGTGGAAGGTGTCCCTGCCAATGACAAGAGTTGGAACTAGATGATCTTTAAGGTCCCTTCCAAACTAAACCATTTGCCAGCAGAGCTTTGAGACCCACAGGGATTATTAAATGCCTGCAGAAAATACATGAGTAATCTGGGATGAATGCAAGAACCCAGTCTTTTTTTTAAATATATGACTTTTATATTCATATATATAATGGTATATAAAAATACAACAATTTTTGTCTTGTAAAACATTAATGTTCATATTATTGGATGTGATTTGGGGTTTAGGTATTCCTGAGCTTTCACTGGTCATAATGATGGCATGGTTTCTGATTTCCTTAATAAGACCTGTTCAGTTGTAAAGGCATTAAAGTGAAAACCAGCTGTTTGCTCTGTGGAAAGAGCTGTGGGGTACAGCTCTGTCATTAGCTGGCTTTGGTTTCCTGATGCCACGCTGGTGTTGCTCAGCAGATAACAGTTCAAATATCTTCTGTCGTTGCATACTGGCAATGCTGGTTTCTCTGTGATCATGTGGAGCTCTAGCTAAAGCTGATCATGACTTATCTGATAGCATCCTCTGATGCCATAACTGAATGGGTAGGTGGAGGGAGACTAGTGGCTGTGGTCTGCCTTGACCTTAGCAAGGCTTTTGATGCTGTCTGCTGTAACATCCTTGTGAGCAAGCTCAGGAAATATGGGATAGAAGAACGGACAGTGAGATAGATTAGGAGCTGGTTACTCCATAGAGTGCAAAGAGTGATGGTCAGCAGTGCCAAGTCCAGCTGGAGAGCTGTGACTAGTGGAGTCTCCTAGTGCTGGGTCTGCTTCTGTTCAACATCTTCCCCAAGCCATTGATGAGGGGACAGAGTCTGCTCTGCAAGTTTGCTGATGATACCAAACCAAGAGGCTTGGCTGACACACTTGGAGGCCGTGTGGGCATTCAGTGAGACTTGGACAGACTGGAGAGCTGAGCACAGAGGAACCTGATGAGGTTCAACAAACATAAATGCAGAGTCCCACACCTGGGAAGGAATCATAAACTGCACCAGTACAGACTGGGAGGTGATCTGCTGGAGAGCAGCCCTGTGGAGAGGGACCTGGGAGTGCTGGTGGGCAGCAAGTTATCCATGGGCCAGCAATGTGNCTGGATGACCTCCAGAGGTCCCTTCCAACCCCTAGCATTCTGTGATCTTGGGGCCAGTGGAATAAACTGGTGTTGGACTGGGCAGTAACCCTGTTGTTGCTTTTTATAAGAGCTGGGTGAACACAAGAAGACTAAAACTAGTTTTGTTGTGATTTTTGTTTTCTGCTCCAGTTTATATTTGTTATTTCCTTTCCAGACAGGCATGATCAACACTATGTGTGGATACAAAACCATTGACAAAGAGGTAATGTAACCAGTGGCCACCTTGTCATGGCAAAGGCTGCTGCTTCTCAGTTTTCTGCATGCTTAAATCTGGGCAACTAAATCAGCAACTAAAACTATTTTATCTGGAATAACTTTTATATCTTAAAAAAAACAACCCTGACCTTGTTTGATCATGTCATCTTCCCTTCTTTGTATCTTCCATACTTCCTTGTTTGATGTGCCTGAAGCACATCTTCCCAAAGCTCATCCCCCTTAGACTGCACAGTTAATGGGGGAAAAAAAAAAAAAAAAAAGTTGTTTTCATACTTTTTAAAGTACTGGCTTAAGTTGGGCAAAGCTTTTAATACCAAAAAATCAAAATTTCTCACTGAGTAAAATCAGTTTTCGTGAGGCAAATGTAGTTGTTCCTAAGTATTTTATATCCCAGTAGTGGCTGTTTTGGTTTTAAGCCTGTAATGGTTATTCCTGGCAGAGGAGTGGGACTTCCCAGGTTGTGCTGGCAGTCTTCTCCTCCCTCTAGGAGCAGGATGGGCCCTCCTGCCTCTTCAGTCTTCCCTCTTGGGAACAGCCCCAGTGACTGCAAAGCAGAGGTAAAAGGCACTAATTGTAGAGCGATTAAGAAGGGAAATCAGTAACTGGATCTGCAGTGAGTTCCTGACTGCAGAGCCTGGAATGCTGGTGCTGGTCTGCAAAAACCCCTCTGCCCCCCCAGCACATCTGAGGCACTTGGTGCACAATGCCAGCTTCACTTGTTGGTTTTGGGGATTACCAAGCAGATATCTTTGCATATGATTTGTCCTCATTTAGATTCATTGCTTTATAGCTTAAGCACCTAAAGGCTCCAGCCTGGCTCTAACTGCCAGAGCACTTCAGCATATGCTTAACTTCAGCCCATTCATCTGCTCAGGGCTCTCTGCAGCCTCAATTGCTTTCTATAGTATGGGCTGGGGTCACAGTGCAGCACAGTTTGCAGGGCTGAAGCCAAAATCCTCTTGTTCCTGCCCTTTTTAGAGGCGATGGCAGAGCACTTGGTCCACAGTTTGTTTTTACACTGCTCTGCTTTCAACTTGGAAGCAGAGATGAAACTTGAAGAGAGACTTCTGCACTTTCCAGGGGAGTCTAACGTGAGAATTGGGTTAATTTCTTCTAGAAAAGCAGTTGCAAAAAATAGCTTTAAAAAAAAAAAAAAAAAAAAAAAGAACAAGTGGAACAACATAAGAACCAGATGGAAAAGTTAGTGACGAGGTCTCTGTTGAATTCAGTGGGTTAGAAGAGGTGGGAAGGAGGACCAGCTTTGCATTCCTTGAATTTTGAGCTATGCTGTGTGCCTGCTGCAGTGCCACTGCCTGCTGGAACATTTGCTCTGTTGTTTTGCAGCGCCTGAGCATTCAGCACATCATCTATGTCCGTGGGTGCACCAACGCTGTGCTCATTTGGTTTCTGGACAACTACAGCATCATGGCTGGCATGCTGCTGGGCATATTGCTGCCCCAGGTAAGAAGGGGCCAGTGTGCCATCCCTTAAAGGCAGTAGCTGATTGGTTACTGTGATATGCTAAACCCCATCTGGCCATATTTCCTGATTTATTTATTTATTTATTTTTTTAATTTAGATTTAATATAACTGATAAACTGAGGTGGTTGGGGGACCAGAACATCTCTCTTATGAGGAAAAACTCTGTGGAGAAAGACCTTGGAGTCCTAGTGGAGGGCAAGTTCTCCATGGGCCAGCAATCTGCCTTTGTGGCCAAGAAGGCCCATGGTGTCCTGGGGTGCATCAAGAAAAGTGTGTCCAGCAGGTCTAGGGAAGTTTTTCTCCCCATCTACTCTGCCCTGGTGAGACCTGGAATACTGTGTCCAGTTTTGGGCTCCCCAATTCAAGAGAGATAGGGACCTGCTGGAGAGAGTGCAGCAGAGAGCCACAAGGATGATTAGGAGACTTGAGCATCTCCCCTATGAAGAGAGACTGAGAGACTTGGGGCTTGTTTAATCTAGAGAAGACTGAGAAAGGATCCGATCAATGTCTATAAAT
>WBNM01005286.1:0-27530 GCA_013399055.1 Ramphastos sulfuratus
TTTTTTTTTTTTTTCTTCTGTATAGATCATCTAGGTATGTAAAAAACTTAGCATGCTGTTAGTTCTTATGAGCTGAAAGTGTCATTGATTGCATCTTGTGATGGTTTGGGAGTTCCCTGCCCACCATAGACTTTGTAAAATCCCCCAGACTAGACTCAGCCAGCTGGAAGTTAAGGACCGAAGCTCTATTTACATCTCAGCACAATATACAAGCAGGGATATACACAATAGACAGGAATAGTTACAGATTTATACAAGTTAAAGGTAATNTTACAGATTTATACAAGTTAAAGGTAATCCAGAAACACAATTCCCCTACCAGGAATCAGAACCCCCAGGAGGGGCTCCCAATCACCCTTCCACCTTCTTTCCACCCCTCTACCTTACCCCAGGGTTTGTCTTACATTCAAGGTGAGTTTGGAGGATTGACCAGGGGGATTAGAAGGAAAGTGGTTAGTTAGGTTACTTGGCAGAGAGGAGAGGACCCACTGGCTCACAGAGAGAGACCAAGAGACTCTTGTCTTATTTATATTTTGTGTACTTATACATCTCAGCAAGCCTATGAGTGAGGCAGACATCACCATTGTTTGCTTTTCACAACCTATAATATAATTTTATCCATTAAAATATTCCAATTAGCCTCAAACCAGCACACATCTACTAACTTAGCACCTTTCCCAAGAAATCTATGCATATAACATGTTAAAGGCTACAGGAAGAAAATTGCACCTCTTATAGTAAATGAATGAACAAAAAGGCAGTCCCAAACTACACTTTCACCAAGGAATCACAGAAGAGAGTGTATTTCCCAACTGAAGCCCTTATCACAAAGCTTGGTGAAACTATCTCCTTGTTTAGTCTGCGTTCCCCCAGGGAAAATGAGGGATGATAAACAGAGATGTGACCCAAATGAGAAGGAAGTTCAGCTCACAGATTTACTTTGGTTTGCTTCTCACCAGTCACTGGTTTTTCAGGCTGCGGGAAGAACGCCAAACAACAAAATAATTTGTGGCCTAGATTAAAATGCTGGCATTAACAAGAATAATCATACAATCATAGAATGGTAAGGTTGGAAGGGACCTCAAGGATCATCTAGTTCCAACCCCCTGCCATAGGCAGGGACACCTCCCACTAGTACAGGTCACTCAAGGCCTCCTCCAACCTGGCCTTGAACACTTCCAGGGAGGAAGCAGCCACAACCTCCCTGGGCAACCTGTGCCCGTGTCTCACCACCCTCACTGCAAACAACTTCCTCCTAACATCCACTTTCAATCTCCCCTCTGCCACTTTAAACCCATTGCCCCTTGTAGTGTCATTGCAAGACCTTGTCAATAGTCCCTCCCCATCCTTCCTGTAGCCCCCTTCAGATACTGGAAGGCTACTATAAGATCTTCTGGAAGCCTTCTCTTCTCCAGGCTGCAGAGTCTCAACTCTCTCAGCCTGTTCTCATAGGACAGCTGCTGCAGCCCTCTGAGCATCTTTGTGGCCTTCCTTTGTTTCAAGTGATTTTTGCTTTTGGTCTTACCTAATTGTTAAACAGTACAGAGAAGAGAAGATTGAAGTGACAAAAGAATCTGAAAACTATGAATTTGTTTGTGTTTGGAGGCAGATAGATATAAGCAGATAGATAAAATTTATTTTATGGAAACAATACAAGTGGAATGTCTAAATTCCACATATTGCAAGACACGATGACATACATGGACCTCTCCTGCAGATCTGTTGATAATCTTCATCAGCAACAATTTTAGCTATTCATAACTCCTTCGAGCCAGTGATCTGAGTCACTGCTCCATCTGTACCATCCTTGTGGAAATGTCAGTGACAGATGCTGTTAGTTAAACAGGATTTAAGTTAAAGGAGTCAGAACAAGATATCAAAATACTCGACAGGGATTTTAGCTGGCTCCTATTCTCCTTGGAGTATTATGTTTTGGAGTTACCCCAGAACACAGCTTTACTTATGTCACCAATGGGAAACACAAAGCTCCTGTCAATCCTGGTAGGATAAAAGGTTGACACTTGGAGATGCTTACATGCTCTGCATTAGAGCTTCAAGCTTGGCAAATTAAACATGAAACACAACTGGTGGAAGTGATATAACCTCCTGCAATGCTTGGAAAGGGACTCCCAGACAAAAGAGAGTTCTGGTTTTGAATAAAGTCACAGCAGAGTATCAGCATTGCCTTGTGAGGAAACCTGGGGGAAAACATAACCTCTAGACCTATGGCACTGGATAGCACTAGGGACATCTCCACAATTTCAGTCCAGCAGCCTCCACTACATAATCCCTCCAAATTTCTCCTGGCAGATGCAATAAGGGTTTTTGGTTTTGCTATGGGAGAGAAGGACACTGATTTATACGAGTTCATGGGCTTGAATCAAGATAAACCAGCCATAAATCTGACCTGAAATCCTTAGATGCATTAACTTAAATAAAATTTGGAGGAAAGGAAGAATAAGAAATGCTGAAACAGTTGGGTTTGTTTGTTTAATTTCTCAGAATAAAATATTTTGTAGGAGATTTGGTTTACAGTAGACACTTTTCATAGGAAAGGAACTGGTGGTCATTATGCCTTTTCCTATGAATCCTCGAGGAAACACTCTCCTGGAGGAAAGAAAAACAATTATTTGCACATGTAAACTGGGCAAGCACTCTAATACTGAGATGCAAGATTTAAGAGGAAAGGGAAGGATTCCACTACCTATCTTAATAATGATTATGTTCTAGGCTCATCATGAGTCTAACCTGAAGACAGATCTTGGAAAGCTACTTCTCTCCCTCTCTCTTTCTCTCTCTCTCTCTCCATATATATATATATGTGTGTGTGTGTGTGTGTATATATATATATATATATATGTGTGTGTGTGTGTATATATATATATATATATATATATATATATATATATAAAAACCTTTTTTTCCCCCCAATTATCCTCTCCCCTAGGATGGCAGAGGGGAGATTTAGACTAGATGTTAGGAGGAAGTTCTTTACAGTGAGGGGGATGAGGCACTGGCACAGGTTGCCCAGGGAGGTTGTGGCTGCTCCCTCCCTGGAGGTGTTGAAGGCCAGGTTGGAGGAGGCCTTGAGTAACCTGTGCTAGTGGGAGGTGTCCCTGCCTATGGCAGGGGGTTGGAACTAGGTGATCCTTGAGGTCCCTTCCAACCTTACCATTCTATGATTCTATGTTAAACAGTTTATTTGGTATGTTCTAGCATTGAATGTTCTGAAGAATTATATTTGCAAGATAAGATAAGGAAACATTCACAGAATTTAAGTTACCTTCCATATCCTCCTCCTAGTCAGGAGTCTATTCATCTGAAGGTTGAAAACAGAAAGGCAAATCCTTTCTTATCACATGAGATGGAATAGGCATTTCCACTTTCCAGGCAAGGTTATTAGCCACCACCTCTGTGATGTTTTTCTCTGTCATTCTTCTCTGCTGACACTGCTCTAGCTTGTCGAAATGAGATCTCAATACGAAGGGGCACAGCAGGTGGAATCCAGGAACCCTACTCCTGTAGGCATGTCATACATCAAGGCACAAACCTCACTCTCTCTTCTGTTGAGCCAGTAAATATTGAAGATTGCTCTAAAACTCTATTTGTTCAGCAATGTACATGTGAATAAAACTGCTTCTAAGGAAAGGCTTAAGGAACTTCCCATAATCACCAGGAAAATAAAACAAAACCAAACCAACTACCACAACAACATCAACAACAATAAAAAAGCCCAAAATATCACTCTTAAGAGATTTTACTGCTGACCACATTCTGAATGTACATACTCATTCCATTAAATTATGGAGGCAGTTATGTGCTGCAGTTAAGCTATTTTAATTGGCTTTCCCATTGTTGACAGCAATTCTTGAATCACCAAATTCTTGGCACATGTGCCTGAATAGATTGAAATGTATTTAAAGTCCAGAAGTGTTTTGTACAGGCACACAGATGTTAGAACAGTGTTGTTATGTTTCAAAGAAGAAAAATAGCTGGTGGGATGTTCCTTAAGCAGTGAATTGGCACAGTCCCTAAGCCAGTGGTGAATTAGCTCAAGACTAAGAATCAAGAATGATTATGAACCTAAAGAGGTTTTTTTTTTTTGGGTTTTTTTATTTTGGGTATTGTTTTCCCATCTGGAAAATCATTTTCCTGTTTCCAAAGATGTTGCTTTCAAAAGTGTTAAGCACTTACCTAGAAAGCACTTTAGGTTCCTTTAATTTTAATGAATTCTCTTTCACCTTTACAACACCTAAAGGCTCTGCACTTTTCTCTTTGGTACTAACCCTGGCTCCTTTGAAATCTGGAGTGCTTCAAAACTATGGGCAGGATTATTTTAAGAAAAGGGCTTTTCAGAAAGTGATATTAATAAGATTCTTGTAGAAATTCATTATTTCTTCAAGTATACATGAGTTACTTGTGTTTCTGAGTGATAAGATGTACTTTCCCTGATACTCCCTTGGTATGACACTGGTTTTATCTACTGGAAGTGCTGCAAGCCAGAGCTCTTCAGGAAGGGAGCTGAACATATCAGGTTACTTATATTGTGATGACTATAACAAGGATCTCTTTCCTAAATATGAGTACATGATTCCCCTCACTAATAGAAATTACATATGCACATCAAGGAGCAGAAGACAAGAGTGTAACATTAATATGATCTTATACAAATAAACTTTCCCTGTAAGGAATCCCTAAAGTTTTACACAATCCCCAAATCATTATTCAATAGCTGTTATTGAGAGACAAGGCAGGAGGAGCAGGCAATATTTAATTACTGCTAGCAAGATTTGACAAGGATATCAGAGCTCATAGCTTTACCCTGTCTTGTGAAGTGCTCAGTTAGTAGGAAGTATATGTAAAATAATTCCAGCAGGGTTATAATTACTGTCCTTTTGCTTCTAACTGTAAAGAAAAACACTAATCTGGAGAATCACAAAATCATAGACTGTCAGGGGATGGAAGGGACCTCAAAAGATCATCTAGTCCAAACTACCTGCCAGAGCAGGATCATTTATACCAGAGCACACAGGAACACAGCCTGGTGAGTTTTAAGTATCTCCAGAGAAAATCCACAACCCTCCTGGGCAGCCTGTTCCAGTGTTCTGTCACCCTCAAAGTGAAGAAATTCCTCCTCACGCTTACATGGAACTTTCTATGCCTCAACTTCCACCCATTACCCCTTGCCCTATCATTGGACATCACCGAGCAGAGCCTGGCTCCATCCTCTTACTGAGAAGACTCACTAAAATTTGATCCACAAGGCTCCCTCTGCCTTCCCAAAGGAAGAAGCAAGAAAATCACACCTGTGTATGTTTGTGCTGGTTTGAGGATAATTGGAATATTTTTATGAAAAGAAATAGATTATAGGCTGTGAAAAGCAAACAATGGTGGTGTCTGCTTCACTCATAGGCACGATGAGATGAATAAGAACAAGAAGACAAACATAGATAAGACACTCACTCTCACAGAGAGTCTCAGGCTCTCTAGCTAGCTTTTGGTCTGGACCTCTCTGCTAACCTAACTAACCACTCTACTTCTAAACCCCCTGGCTGATCCTCCAAACTCACCTTGTGTGTAAGGCAAACCTTGGGGCAAGGTAGAGGGGTGGAAGGGTGGTTGGGAGCCCCTCCTGGGGACTCTGATTTCTGGGAGGGGAATTGTCTTTCTGTATTACTTTTAGCTTGTCTATTTCTGTAACTATTTCTGTCTATTGTGTGTATCTCTGCTTGTACATTGTGCTAAGCTGTAAATAGAGCTTCAGTCCTTAACTTCCAGCTGGCTGAGTCTAGTCTGGGTGATTTTATAAAGTGTGGTGGGGCAGGGAACTCCCAAACCATCACACTGTTTATGTTATCTTCAGTGTTTTCTTCATTCGTTTATCCAAAAGGAACAATTTGGACAGAAAAAATTAAGAGTTTCTCCTGGGCTTCTGTGTAGCTCAAGGGCAGGATGAGCAGGGCAGGACTTTGAGTAGTAATAAGTTCAGAGGAACCTAATATCTACAAGTCTACATGCTGGCAGAAATACCCATAAGACAGGGCCATCATGCAGACACAGCTTCTAATGGTCTGCTATGAGCTTTGTGTTCAGCATGGTCCCAGCAAGCACACCACACCACAATATCCCAGCTGAAACATGTTCTTTTGTATCTTAATGTGCCTTATGCATCAGGTATGAGATGCTTGGAAGCATGAAGCAGAATACAGGAAAGAGAAGTGTTTGTGGGCTTTACAGAACTAGAGGTTTAAGGGCAACTCTTCTGCCGTTCTTCAGAGGTATAGGATTTATTCTCCTGAATGAAGAGTCAGGCAAAACTTGTTCACAAAAGTCTTTTTTGTGGATCCAGCTGCAACTGCTCAAAGATGGATTTTTACCTTGAGGAGAGACTAAAAGTAGAGGTTGTGGAGGTGAAGACAAATAAATAATTACCTGATTTATCTGATCTCACAGGGAAAAGATAGTGCTTGATACGGTCTTACAGAGGTGCAGGGAATGGATGTTTTTAAAGCCAGTACAAATACTTGCATTACCTTGACTGTGGTCTGGAGATTTCTGCTTCAGTATGTGAAGACCAATCATTTGTTAATTCAAACAATCAGCTCCCTGCCTGTTTACTAAAATAGGTCTGAAGCCTTTAGAGCAGGACTGAGATTCTTCTAACTGCCTTGCACCACCCATGCAACACACACTACATGTCCTAGCCATGTCAGCCAAGCTTAGATTCATCCTGGAAAAGATCAGGAAGTGCCATACACAGAAATATAGAATGGTTAGGGTTGGAAGAGACTTTAAAGATCATCTACTTTCAAACAAGGTCTTGCAATGACAGGACAAGGGGCAAAGGGTTTAAACTGGCAGAGGGGAGATTGAAAGTGGATATTAGGAGGACTTTCTTTGCAGTGAGGGTGGTGAGACACTGGAACAGGTTGCCCAGGGAGGTTGTGGCTGCTCCCTCCCTGGAGGTGTTCAAGGCCAGGCTGGATGAGTTCTTGAGTGTCCTGTACTAGTGGGAGGTGTCCCTGCTTATGGCAGGGGGTTGGAACTAGATGATCTTTGAGGTCCCTTCCAACCTTACCGTTCTGTGATTCTACAATCCCCCTAAGCTTTCTCTTCTCCAGGCTAAACAGCCTCTTGCAGCCTGTCCCCACATGGGAGATTCTTCAGTCCTCTGATCATGTTTGTGACCCTCCTCTGTATCATATCCAACAGTTCAATATCTTTGTGTTGGGTGACCCAGAGCTGGTGGCTTCTCATAAGAACAGAGTAGAGGAAGAGAATCACCTCTCTCTCGACCTGCTGGTTCCACCTCTTTTGATGCAATGCAGGTCACTGTTAGTCTTCTGGGCTGCAAGCACACATTGTTTCTGTATGTCTCAAACTATAGAAATATCACTTTTCCATTGGAGCCTTATGTTGAAGCATGAATAGAAATCAGATAAAATTAAAACAAAAGAGGGAAAAGCTAGAAGAAAACCACCAGTTGGCTTAGATCTTAATTTTTTTTTTTTTTTTAACAGTTGTGGATGTTTTTCAAATACCAACTATTTGCAGTTCATTTGGAGTGAATTGAAATTTTGGTTTAATTATGCTTTCTTTGCAAAATGACAATTGCAGTTGACATTTGCAAATGTCTGTCTGTTTGTACAGCGATTTGTAAAACAGTCTTGTGGTTTATGTGACATTTTGCTACAGACTTGCTTGTTTAAGAGGCCTTTTGTGCCTGAAAGCTTGTCAGATTTTTTTTTCCAAACATACCAGTCAGTTTAATAAAAGATCACAAAATGTTGTGGTTTGTTTTTTTTTTTTTTTAGAGCAGTTGAGGTTGAAGAGACCTCTGAAGATCAGCTAGTCCAAACCAATACACAAAGCAGGTCAGCTAGGGCAGGTTGCTCAGGGTTGTGTGCAGTCATGCTTTGAATATCTCCAGGAATTGAATATCTGAAATTTCTTTGGAAAACTCGTTTCAGTGGTTTACCACTCTCACAGTAAAAGACACTTTCCCTTANACTTTTCCTTATGTTTAACAGGAGTTTCTGTGTTTCAGTTTGTTCTCATTGATTCTTGTCCTGTCACTGGACACTGCTGACTTCAGGTGGGGTCTGATGAGAGCAGAGTAAAGGGGCAGAATCCCCTCCCTTGCCCTGCTGCCCACACTGTTTTGATGCATAAGTTTCTCTCTAACTGAATTCTATTGTGCCTTTTGCCTTAGCAGAAAGGAGCCTCTCAGATCTCCCTCAAAGGCGAGCAGCATATTGGCCACAAGATTATCTTTCTAAAATAGTTTAATGTTTGTGATGTTAAGTGTTCTAGATTCCCTGTTTTCTCCTCTGCATAACACCATTCAAAGAAGCTGTTATTATTAAAAATTATGGTCTGTGGTGAGATTGCTAAATATCAAAATTAATATATGCTATTATTTTTTGGAATAGATCTCACCCATACCATTACACAAATCTATGCCAATATTTTACTATAGGCTTCTCAAAGTAGAGGCCAATGTGGTTCATGTACTGTGGTTCTATATGTGTAGTAATAAATACAATTAAACTGTTGATCTCTCCAATTCTAACAGGCAGAGTTACAGAGTTGACAAGTAATTAAGCCAAATCCTTCCACAGGCTTTTCTACCAGTGTTCATCCAACCCTAGTACCTTCAACTTTTTGCTACATGCTCAGTCTGTTCTGTATTGACTAGTGGGAGGAACTGGATGTGACCACATCAGCACAGCAGAACGGGAGGTAGTAAATCTCAGAGAAAGAATATTCACTCTGTTACATGAGAGTGCATCCCTACATTACCTTACATTGATTTAAGTCTAGCAGCATCAGTTAGGAAAGGAGTTCCTGAGCCACCAAATCGAGGTTTATTGCTGAGAATATCACATAGGCTTTTGGATTTGGGCTTTTGGTTTGCTTTATAGTGCTTTTCATCCTAGAAATGGTACCCTTTTTGTTCCCACTACTCTGCACAAAATTCTATCCTATTGAAATCTGTGCTAGTGTTATCAGTCAATCACTTCTAGACTCAGAAATCTATGGAGAAATAATATGAGGAGTAAGGTAGAAAAAATAGTATATATTACTGCAAAGTAATTCCAAAAACCTCAATAATATAAATGGAAACTTCATGAACACATAAAAAGGTGAACAGATGAATTGGTACAAAATGTCAAATCTCTTTTCATATTATCGTTCCTACTAATACAGACAGAAGGAAGAGAAATAGTGAAAAATGTTATTTGAGCAGAATTATTTTTTTCAGGTATCCTTAAGACCCTGACCAAAGCAGACACAGAGTAAGCTTTTGAATTATCATAATGAAAATTGCTTGTTTTGCCAAGTATAATTATGATCCTATCCCTGAACTCGTAAGACAAATACAGAAGAAAAAGACCTAGCATGTGTAAGAAGAGAGACTGTAAGCACAAAATATGTTACTATTTAAACATCTTATTTGGAGACAATAACTGATCATGGTTAGAAATGCAATTGCTTCCTTACTTGGAAACTCATATTAGTCTTTGTTCAGCAAGCTGCAAAGAAATAGGAATTATAAATTACTTCACTACCATGACTTAAGAGGAATAAAATACGTGCTATACCTATTGGTTGACAACTGCCTGCTGTGGATAGTGCTGGCTAAGCTGTCAGCTCGTGGCTTGGATGGCAACACTCTGTGCTGGGTTAGGAACTGGCTGGAGGGCCGAGCCCAGAGAGTGGTGGTGAATGGTGCCACATCCAGCTGGAGGCCTGTCACTAGCGGTGTCCCCCAGGGATCAGTACTGGGCCCCATCCTCTTTANATGGGCTGCCCAGGGAGGTGGTGGAGTCACTGTCCCTGGAGGTGTTCAAGGCAGGTTTGGACGTGGCTCTTGGTGCCATGGTCTAGTCTTGAGGTCTGTGGTAATGGGTTGGACTTGATGATCTTTGAGGTCTCTTCCAACCTTGCTTATACTGTGATACTGTGATACTGTGATACTGTGAATCATCTTCATTGCATTTCTTCTTTCACAGAAGTTTAAATTCTGCCCCCAAATGAAGATTGTGGCTCCTAAGGTTGCCTGGATTTATGTTTACTAGCCAAATAATGTGCTTCTAACATCCTTCAAAAGATTTTCTGGAGATTGGGGTTTATATTTTTTTGTTTTGTTTTGTTGGGTTTTGTTTTGCTTCACCCTTGCATTTTTCTTTCCAATGTTATTGCTTTATTATTGTTTAAAATAAAAGCTTATAACTCAACTCCAAACAGAAATAGTTCTACAGAGCATTAAGCTAATCTACATAGGTACTCCAGAAGTTTGCAAGTTCCTTGTCCTATCAAATTCTCGTGAGATATGTAAATAAGATTCAGGGATAGGGAGAAAATGTTCTGAGAACTGAATCTAAAAATCTGTGCTCCTAGGGTTAGCACACCATGATGAAGGCAGTGAAGCAGTCACCAATCATTAGCCACATGTGTAGTAGAATATATGTCCTGGTTTCATCTGGATGTTTTTTTCCTAGCAGCTGGTACAGTGCTGCATTTTGCATTTAGTATGGGAATAATTTTGGTAACACGCTGATGTTTTAGTTGCTAAGTGAGATTTATCCAAAGTCAAAGATCTTGTATTTTTCCATGCTCTCCAAATGAGGAGATGCACAAGAAGTTGGAAGGAAGTATGGCCAGAACAGCTGACCCAAACTAGCCCAGAGTGTCATGTTGAGCATATAAACTGGGGGGGAGTTGGCTGTTAAGTGCCAATTGCTGATCAGGGGCTAGCTGGGCATCAGTTAGCAGGTGATAAGCAATTGCATTGTGCATCACTTGTCTTTCCTTGTGTTTTATATCTCTCTCTTTTCATTATCTTTGCTTCAAAGAAGTCAACACGCACTAGCCAAGCAGTACAAAGGATGTAAGAACACTTTCTGAGGATGGACGTTGGTGGAATGAAATAAGGAGATTTCCAACTCTCCTAAATAAGCCACCAGCTCACAACGCAGTTGTTCTCCTACAAAGACATAAGCACAGACCTTCTGCTGCCTTCTCCAAGACCATATCTAGTCTTGAGGTCTGTGGTTGTGGGTTGGACTTGATGATCTTTGAGGTCTCTTCCAACCTTGCTATACTGTGATACTGTGATACTATGATATATTGATCAGAGGGCCATTGGGTTCTGCTGCCCAGAGGAGCAAAGTGAGTGCAATGTGAGACCACTTTAGTAAGTAGCATGTTCCAGTCACTTGTTGCAGCTTTTGCAAGCAAGTGCCATTTGTGAGTCTCTGGAAGCTTTTCTAACTGGAGGCACACAGCCAGCACACAAAAGTGGCTTTAAACTGCATGCCTCTTATCTGCTACACTAGGGTGTTTTTTTTTTCAAACCTGCAATAAACAAAACCAGCCCTGCTTACCTCTTACTTTTCCCCATTAGACCTAAATAAAATATCTAATTTAAGGTGAGAGAGAAACCGACCCACTGTAAGCTCCATAATTCCCCAGAAACCAAATCAAAGCATAATTTAGTGCAAAACTAGGCCTTTTGCAATTACAGATCAAGTTTTATACATCTCCAGACTCTGGTTCCCTACTGCATTACTCAGTAACACTGCTGTCAAATGCTAGGAGCACAGCTGAGAGTCATTCCCTAGGTGTTGTGTTAGGTCCATAAAACATGCCTTAACATCTCTGTCCCTAATGGTTTCATACACCATGTGCTACAAAGTGGAGACACTGAGGGCCAACAGGTCAGCATTAATCATTTCTTCATAGACAACATTATGAAGTGATACCACTGATATTAGTTAAATAGCTCACAGAAGCAACCACTATAACAGAGGAATCTTGCTGGCTTTAGAGCAGGTAGTTTAATGGAACTGTCAAACATTTTGTCTGACTCTTTGCTGCCTGGCACCCTGATTAGCCATTTACACGTGAGCTTTGGGACTGTAAATAGCCATAAAACCAGACCTCCCCATTCATACAGGGCTAACATTTTATATCAGCAGCTGCAACAGAAAGCTGTGGATTCAGATGTTATGAGCTTATACAATCTTTTCCTTCTACCTACAAGATAATTGAAAGAACAAAGCAGAACAATTTGCGTTTAATCATATCAGAGCCACTGTAGCTCTCCAGTGATTTAACTCTTCCCTTCTAAGTAACCAGTGTTGAACATATGCTAAACCTGCAACATCACTCTTAATTGTCTCCTCTGGTAGTAAAAAGCCTCTTTATGTGCATTGCTGTGCTGTACTCAGACTCTTCAAGCCCCATGCTGGGCTATTCCACTACCTGTTTATTACATGTAATTAAAGAATGCAACATTGAATTGAACATGCTGGAGTGCCTTGAAAAGCACAGATATATTACCTCTCTGTTTCTGAGCACATAGGCAGCTAGCTCTATAATTTTCTTAATTGTCTTAGACCTTTCTTGATGTTCTTTTTTTTTTTCCCTATCAAATGAACATGAATCTCCTACAGAAATAAGGAGTGCTGGCTTTATGCTTGGGCTTTCATTTATTTTCTGTGAAAAAGCTAGCAGGGAAATAGCACACTTCTGAGAGCAAGCATACAAAAGCACACACATATTTCTATATTTTATATTTTGTTTTGTTCAGAACAAACATAATGAGAAGCATACATAGGAGAATATAATGAGCTAGGCAGGCTTGCAATGTTTCTAAGAATGCATTTCTTTTTATTATTTATTTTTTTTTTTTTAGCTTTGGATAACCTAGAATTTTGCTTAATATTTCACAAGTGTATAGAGCTGAAAGAACTCCTGAAGATTTTTAATATAAAAAACCAGGTTTATATGATTTGATGTGACAGTGTGGGCCAAAAGGTGAATGAAGATGCAATCTCAATGACTTTATGACCTACTTAGATTCTCATAATAGTGGAAAGGACACTTAATACACCACATAGTTGCTCTGAGAGATCTTGCACATTGTGTGTGAATATGAGGACAGCAGATGAATATTTGCAGTGCAACTCTGGGGAATATGAGGGGAGGGACTATTTATAAGATCTTGCAATGACAGGACAAGGGGCAATGGGTTTAAACTGGCAGAGGGGAGATTTAGACTAGATGTTAGGAGGAAGTTCTTTACAGTGAGGGTGGTGAGGCACTGGAACAGGTTGCCCAGGGAGGTTGTGGCTGCTCCCTCCCTGGAGGTGTTCAAGGCCAGGTTGGACGAGGCCTTAAGTGACCTGTGCTAGTGGGAGGTGTCCCTGCCTATGGCAGGGGGTTGGAACTAGATGATCCTTGAGGCCTCCTTCCAACCTTACCATTCTATGATTCTATGATTCTATGATTCTATGATATATTGGAAAAATACCTCCAACAAGAATAGTTGGTAGGAGCAGGACCTATATAACGATGTATCATTTAGATGGCAGAAAAACAAGGAGAGATAAATGTCATAGGACAAGAATAAATGGTTCCTCCCTTGTAGAACGATGCACACTTTCAGACACTTAAAAATACCCCAACTGAGAAGGAATATAAGCAGTGCTGATTTTAAATGAGGCTAATTTCCAACTTTTTATTTGCCTGTTGATTTGTTTTCTGAATGTAGGGAGTTCATGCACATGAATAATTTTTTAACACCATTTCTTACTTTCTAGCACAGGTACTAACGTGCCAAATGGAGTGTCTGTGTTTTTTGATCATTAGCATTTGCCCTCTGCTTGGTAGCAGTGATTGATTCCTAATGTTGTGAGTCAAAGAGAAGGTTCTTTCAGAAACCGGCGGTGCAACAGCATGCACAAAGCTATGCATGCATCAAATACTGTCAGAAACCTGAGATGGCAGAAATAAATGAGGTCCAAAAAAAGCCTTTACAAGGACGTGGAGCTACTTTCTCCTTGTACAGGTGATACATAGGCTGTTACTCTAAGAGCAAGAGAGTCTCAAAAACATTGTACTTTAGGAAAATTCTCTTGGCTCCAGAAAACAAATCATCACCACTACAGGATCCCTGCTGCAGATACAAACTCTTTTCTTCCTTTCATCTCAAGATGTGTGAATCAGAGGTTTTTAATATGGCAAAAGAATTCCATCTTTCATGTCAGTAAGAAATAATTGTGAAATTTTGATGGCCAGCTCATATAACAACAGGACCAATCTAGGATACCACACAGGGTACAAATACTATGTCTGTTTGTTTCTTTCTGCTGTGCATTTATATTGTCTATATCAGGACAACTTGATATAGACAACCTCAAAACTGCTGTGAAAGAATCATCTCATACCCTCTTCAGCTCATATATCTAAGCTTACTACAAGTCACAACTCTCCATTCAGCTATGATTCTATTTTCTGCTCATCACTACACAGTTCAAGGACTGAGTGGGTAAATGATGACATCTGTAGTTTTCACATATATAATAGCATTGTACTTTTCTGTGTTCTTATTGCTTGATATTTGCAATTCTGAATGACTACTTTGAATGAGAATCAGGTTTCAGATTAATGAAAGCACCTCCTAAGACTGAGCATTCTTAAGGGGTTATGGCTAATGGTGAACAGAAAACAAGAGATACTGAAATGACTTCAACATGTATGACCCCTCTATGCCATGGGAATGATACCAGTGCCCTGGACATTCTTCTTTAATATAGCATAATTGGTGCTGAGTAATCTATAAAATTATAAGGAGGGAGGAAACACAACAGTTTTGGATGAAAGTGGTGAACATTTGTTCTAAAATTATTGAAATTTTGTTTAAGGGTGTGTTGAGATGTTGGTTAAAGAAATAAATAGGCTCAGACACCCTGTTCCATCAAAAGAACCATTAGAACTTCTTGCTTTCAAGACTGAGGATCCATATTGTCTAAGCAACCTCTCTCTTTCTGGTTAGCTCTTAGAAAATGTTTAAAAAATAAAGATATTTAGTTTAGGGGCTTATCCCTCACCCATCTAACCTTTTGGTGATGCTGAAGTAATAAGTGTGTTTCATTTTCAAAATAGAAAAAAAATAAAATCAAAGCCTGGAAAAAGTCTGCCTAGATATGCATCTTATTAACATCTAAACACAAGCCAGATTTTAAAATTCAGAGTGAGCCAAGTTTAGAAAGCAAAAGGCCAAATTACATTCAATACTGAATCTAAGATAAGAGGCTACTTTTGTTGAACTTCAAGAAAAAACAAAGAAAAAACTTGGCAGTTCTGGATTTCTCTTTTTTCTTTTCTTTTCTTTTCTTTTCTTTTCTTTTCTTTNTTTGAGTTCTGTAAAGTTCATATCATGTAGATAACTAAGTAGTGGAAGGTTGATATGAAACCTTTCCACCTGCTGACTGTTTCCCTTAAGAGTTGTGGGGGTTTTATTTGTTTTTTGTTTTTTTTTTAATTTTGTTTTCACTTTCTTAATTTTCTTTCCTTTTTCTTTTTCTTTATTTTTTCCCCCCTTCTTTTCCCTGCCAGATTGTACAAATCAATGCTTATTCCAAACATGAAAAGCATTGTTTTGAAATCCAGTTTGGGTTACCAAGGAAACTACAGTGTTGTCGCCCTCACATCATTTACAAAACCTATGCACTTTATGGCAAGGAAATGAATAGTTAAAGGCATTATAAATCTTACACTGACAAAACAACGAACACATGCATTATTTTCCTTGGGAATATAGAAAAGGAAAGACCTCTGCTCCTAAGAATCCAAGATCATGAAGTTTTCCCTTGCAAGCTAACAGTAAATTCCTTTTTATATATAAGCTATGAATAGATTTTTTTCTCCCCCTAAGTTTCAGCCAGTCAGAAACATGTTCAGAAGAGCATACAAATTCAGTGTTTTTTAAAAATGACCACCCAGTTAGAGAGAAGCTGTCTTTGCTTTGTTCAGGAATGCTGTGAATATGCTTTGATTATGAAAATTAAGCCCAAGGCATGTCAAGCTGTGCAGCCAAACTGGGCTGCCCGCGTTTGGCTTAAATTAGAGCCCGCACTCAAAAATGCTGATAATTGTGCCTGATCTTGTTCCCACTCAAGGAGATGGTGAAAGAAAAATCCAACTGACTTCAAAGACAGGAATCTTATGCCCACACTTCCTACCAAAATCTGTGACAGCAAGATTAATTCAAAATGCAGCAGTATTTTCCATTGCTGTGGGGCAGTAGTTAAACCACAGTGATTGACTTAGTCAATGTTATAGTAGAAGAAAATCACACTTCAACCATTAATGCATTTATGAAAGGACTAATGCTTTTTCATTATAGTTCTGAGGAATATTCACAACCCAAAAAGTCTTTATTACACTACTTCCCATTTCCCAGATGTTTGCCAAGTAAAAAAACCAGTATCCATTTGAACTTCTCCCAGAAACTTATCCACTTTTTTTTTCAACTACACCTCTTTCCAATATATTTGTTTCCGTGCAGTTTTAGCTCTTGAACTCTTCTGCTTCTATCCTTATTCCTTTAATCTTTTCCCCTGCACTTAAGTCTTTGTTTTTGACCTTGAATACCAAGAACAGAGCCTTTGCTCTGCTTTCCTTTTAACTTTAACCTCCTTAGAAAATGTATTAGAAGCTAGATTCCAACCACCTTTTACCAAGTGACACATCCTACTTGTTGGGCTATTTGACATAACTGGCAGTTTGTGTAATAGCCACAACACATGGAGTTTGTACATGGTAAGCAGATGTGAGGTGGAGTAATACCTCTACTAACCTAAATGTCAGATGCCCTCCAGTGTTACATTTGATTTCATCACTAAATTTTTCCTTTGGTTTGCTTTCATATCTTTCTTAGGACTTAGAATCATAGAATGGTAAGGTTGGAAGGGACCTCAAAGATCATCTAGTTCCAACCCCCTGCCATAGGCAGGGACACCTCCCACTAGCACAGGTCATTCAAGGCCTCCTCCAACCTGGCTTTCAAAACCTCCAGGGAGGGAGCATCCACAACCTCCCTGGGCAACCTGTGCCAGTGTCTCACCACCCTCACTGCAAACAACTTCCTCCTAACATCCAGTTTCAATCTCCCCTCTGCCAGTTTAAACCCATTGCCCCTTGTCCTGTCGTTGCAAGTCCTTGTCAATAATCCCTCCCCAGCCTTCCTGTAGCCTGGAAGGCTACTCAAAGGTCTCCTGGAAACCTTCTCTTCTCCAGGCTGCAGAGCCCCAACTCTCTCAGCCTGTCCTCATAGCAGAGCTGCTGTAGCCCTCTGAGCATCTTCAAGACTTCCATGGGTTCTTCGAAACCAAGCAGAGATTTCTAATATTGAAGGAGGCTTATCAATATGCATCAAAAGACAAACTCAACAGCTTCCTGGGGGCTTAAACTTCTGTTGCAATGGAGGTAGACTCTTCTATCACAATGCTGTCTTATAATTTGTTTATAACTCTACTCCCTTCCTTTTTAAAATCTGTTCTTATATTTCATGTGCTAGGAGATTGCTGAGTGGTTGTGGCCTGCAGAAGGAGGATTTCCTAGAGTCAGAAGTGCTGAACCCGGATGAGATGCTTCTGACAGTTAAAATGAAGCAGTCATTTTCATTGTTTTTATTTAGGCTTGTTGCTAAAGCCATAACTGACATTAATTTGTTATTTTAGAGTATTTGCAGGCAGCCAAAAAGGTGTCATAGACCTTTTCCTTTAAGAAGTACACAGAGTACATTTCTAGGCCAGAGCAAGACCTGAAGCTAATGACACATTATTCAGGCTTCATGAACTTCTGACTTGGCAATTAGCATCACAAAGACAACGTTGCTTACCAGTTATGGTAAATAAACTTTATGTTGACCCAAATCTGCAGTCCATTAAGAAAATGATGCTATTTTCCTATCTTTGAAGTCTCTTCATAAATAATGCTTGTTTGTGCTTAACCTGCACCCTAAACAGCAAAACAGAAGTCAAGCTTATGCTCACTGTTCAGCTCTTCAGTAGTTGGTTGAAGTAGATCAGTACATCTCTGCAGGAAGATGCTTTAGCACAGTGATTTCTACACTGTGCTAATACACATAACCCTTAGATCACAGAGAGTAAAACAAACCAAGCTGTAGATAGTGGATTTTACTATAAGGCAATGAGAATTACAGATCATAATAATTGATTTCTGGTGAGTTAGTAGAAGGAAAACATAAACCAGGATAAGTAAGGATGAAATATTTTGAAAAGAAAAACCTCAGGGCAGATAAAATAAAGCCACTAAAATGACTGGATGTAAAGCACAAATGGCAAAGAATCTAACTGAAATACATAAAATCATAGTATAATTTGAGTTGGAAAGGTGCTGTGGAAGGCCAAAATAGGCCTAAACATGTCCTGGCTTGTCCAGACATGTTTCCCTGTTCTCCCTGTCTTCTACTGTTGGGGGAAGCAAGGGTGAGAAAGGAAGACAAAGGCTTGGTGCCATTAAGTCTTCTCTCTCTGATAGACAGAGTACCCACACATGTTCTGCCCTAAACAGGTAAAAGTAAGCCCTGACTTTACCTGATATGGTCAAGTTTGGCAAGCTGCCATTCTGACCGGGTAAGCTCTGTGGACAAAGGGCCATTAGGCTGAATTGATAGAAGGTGGTGAGCAGGCAAACACAACATGCTCTGCCTTACTGTGCTCTCTCTCTGTCCTTCTGCCTCCTTGCTCTCTGCTGTTGTAGCCTGCCATGCTCTTGCCTTACTTGCTTTGGATTATTATGTCTGCCAAGTTCCAAGCCAGCAAGATTGAATATATCAATATAAAAAAAAAAATAAACTATATTAAATTGAAAAAACAATTTCTCACATCAGCCATTACAAAATGATCTTTAGCAGTCATTTAGTCTAACTTTCCTACAACAAGACATCTTCAGCCAAATCAGAGACCCATATAACCTAACCCTGAATGTTTCCAAGGATGGAACATCCACTACCTCTCTGATCAGTATGCAACCCTATTGTAAAATATTTCTTCCCTATAATTAGCCTGGTCACTACTACTGCATAAAGTCACAGTATCACAGTATCACAGTATCACAGTATAGCAAGGTTGGAAGAGACCTCAAAGATCATCAAGTCCAATCCATTACCACAGACCTCAAGACTAGACCATGGCACCAAGTGCCACGTCCAAACGTGCCTTGAACACCTCCAGGGACGGTGACTCCACCACCTCCCTGGGCAGCCCATTCCAGTGGGGAATGACTCTCTCAGTGAAGAACTTTCTCCTCACCTCCAGCCTAAACCTCCCCTGGCACAGCTTGAGACTGTGTCCTCTTGTTCTGGTGCTGGTTGCCTGAGAGAAGAAAGCAACCTCCTGCTGGCCACAACCACCAGCTCGTGTATCCTGCTCCGCAAGAACAGAAACATGTCTGCTGGTCATGTTTCTACATCCAGTAGATGCATCAATTCATCTATCTCAAACGTGTATACGTATCTGTGTTTATGAAATGCTGTCACCTGAACCAGGAATATTTCTTTCCTTAAGCTGCATAAAAGACATTAAGCCTCCAATTTAGAATATGTATTAAAGAGACACTTTAAATAAATTTCTGAATCATTCTAAAAGTACATTTGCTTGGATGAAGTCTTAACACATGGAACTATTGAATGAATTAACTGTGGCATTTTACATTCATTCAATCTAAATCTGATCAATGCAGAAGTGGTGCAGTGTTGTGTAAAAGGCAATGCAGCTGTCAATAGTGATGTATTTAGTATGGGAAAGTCAATAGACATATGTGAAATGTTACTGACTGATACATATTTCACCAGACTCTTGAGGTGTTCGATCTGTACTTTACACACAGGCACACTGTATATCAAAAAGGCAGTCCTGAAAGCAAGATGTGGAGGCAGGACTGAAGGAGGTCTGACTTCAGTTGCTGGTTTCACTGCAGCGTTCTTTGTGTAAATGTGTACCATTGTGTTAGTCATAGAATCATAGAATGGTAAGGTTGGAAGGAGATCTCAAGGACCACCCAGTCCCACCCCCTGCCATAGGCAGGGACCCCTCCCACTAGCACAGCTCACTCAAGGCCTCCTCCAACCTGGCTTTGAACGCCTCCAGGGAGGGAGCAGCCACAACCTCCCTGGGCAACCTGTGCCAGTGTCTCACCACCCTCACTGTAAAGAACTTCCTCCTAACATCCAGTCTAAATCTCCCCTCTGCCAGTTTAAACCCATTGCCCCTAGTCCTGTCCTTGCAAGACCTTGTCAATAGTCCCTCCCCAGCCTTCCTGTGTGATCCACGAAGATAATTTCAAGTGACAGACTCCCTGAGTTACATAAATTTTACCATGGTATAAATATTGCAAGTTATATGTGAGAAAGGATAAGTAGTTCTCCTCTTTTTTTTTTTGTTTTTTTTTTTTTTTTTGTTTTTTTTTTTTTTTTTGTTTTTATTTTATCTTTTTCAATTTTGATTCTCCTCTGTGCAGTACATCGAACATTTCATATTCTGGGATGCATTTTTCAAACTGCTTAATTTTATTGCTCAATATTTGATTTTAAGAGTAGTTTAATGAGTTTCTGTGGAATTTTGTGTGGACAAACCAACAAAAATAAAATATATGAGATTTCTGTTGAATTAAGCACTTAAAACTTATCCATAACAAAGGGGGTTGAAAGACAGGTATAAATAAATATTGCCATCTGAGCTGGTCTGGCAAATTTTACTTGGGGAGTAATTTCTCAAACCCACCAGATGGAGCAAGAAAAATTCTGAGTGAAGCAACATTGTGTTATTAAAAATGGGATTATAAATAAAAGCATGTTTTGAATTATCTGCTATAGATGTTGTAGTATTAGATGTTCCTTTACTGAAGTATTTAGAATGATGTACAGTGTACAGTTCTGGAGCCCCCAGCACAGGAAGGACATTGAAGTGTTGGAGCAGGTCCACAGGAGGCCCACGAAGATGATCAGAGGGCTGCAGCAGCTCTGCTGTGAGGACAGGCTGAGAGAAGACCTTCAGCCTGGAGAAGAGAAGGCTTCCAGGAGACCTTAGAGTAGCCTTCCAGTATCTGAAGGGGGCCTACAGGAAGGCTGGGGAGGGACTATGGACAAGGGGCAAGGGGCAATGGGTTTAAACTGGAAGAGGGGAGATTGAAAGTGGATGTTAGGAAGAAGTTGTTTGTAGTGAGGGTGGTAAGACACTGGCACAGGTTGCCCAGGGAGGTTGTGGCTGCTCCCTCCCTGGAGGTGTTGAAGGCCAGGTTGGAGGAGGCCTTGAGTGAGCTGTACTAGTGGGAGTTGTCCCACTAGGGGGTTGGAACTAGATGATCTTTGAGGTCCCTTCCAACCTTACCATTCTATGATTCTATGATTAATCCTTCAGATTAGCAATGGTGGTGTAACAGTGAATGGATACTAGTGCCACTCAGCATGTTCATTTGATACTTTGGTCTTCTGGAGGTAATATAAGATCCACACATAAAATAAACTTAGTATAGTGATATGACAAAGGCCATGGTTTTAAACTAAGCCAGGGTATCTTTAGATCAAATTTTCAGATGAAATTCTTTACTGTGATAGTGATGAAACAGTGAAGCAGGTTGCCCTGAGAAGCTATGGATGCACTATTCCTGTAAGTGCTCAAGGGCAGAAATCATAGAATCATAGAATGGTTTAGGTTGGAAAGGACCTCAAAGATCATCTAGTTCCAACTCACCACTATAGGCAGGGACACCTCCCACTAGAACAGGTCTCTCAAGGCCTCATCTAACCTAGCCTTGAACATCCACAACCTTCCTGGGCAACCCATTGCAGTGTCTCGCCACCCTCACTGTAAAGATGAGCATTTGAGCAGCCTGTCTAGTGGCAGGTGTCTCTGCTTACTGCAGGGAGGTTGGAACTAGGTGAACTTTAAAGGTCCCTTCCAACCCAAACCATTCTATGATTCTATTATTTCACCAGCTTGAAAGTATATCAAAATTGATGGAAGTTCATCAGTAATGTAAACATCAATTTACTATGATTTGAGCATCGATTGTGATTCCATGAGGAATTAAAGAAATGAACTTACTCTGTGCAGTGTTAGAGAATTAAGCCATCTTTAGCAAAAAGCCAAATATTCTAGCTGCACTCAAGCACAGTACAAGCCACTTAAATATACATTTGACATGGTACCCATTAATCTTACAAAGGACATTCTCCAGCTACTCAATCTTGTAACATAATGGATTCCTTACCTATACCTTGGGTGAGCAATCAAACAGAGATTGACTTTCTTCATTTAGTCAAATAGATTTATCTAAGCCATGTTTCAAATGACTAGATTAAGTAGGACAATGTGGCTTTTTATGTCTGAAGAAAAATCCATTTAATAGAACCGTTCCTTTGATTTTAGAGTGGGAATCACTATCAAAACACTGCACTCTTTCTCTGTAATTTTTCTGTTAAAATGATCTAGACAGTTTTATCTGCCCATACAGCAGTTGAGGGTATTAATACTCCTGTGACATGTCTGCAATAAAGTATGTTCTTGAACAGAAGAGACAAAGAGACTCGCCACAGGAGGACATTTATGTGTTATGGTATGTGTGGTGATGAGGACAGTGAACAAATGTCCTTTTGTGATTATGTCACAGGAATTATTTTCATGAAGGATTAATTCATGAAAAACAACAAAAGGACGTTTTCTTTTCTTGCTCATAGTTAATTATGGAAGGACAAAGGTTCTGTGTAACAGAGAAGTGTAATTAGCTTGTGGCAGGGAATTTAACCACTCCATTGCGCCGTGGAGGCGATAAAGACAGAAACTCCCTGGCCTGTGTGTATTCTGGAGCCCTCTGCTGAACTCAGGGAAAACCTCTCAACTCTTTGTCAAGACCTTATTATGCTAACAGATAATTCAAGGGCATTTTATCATGAGAAAAATCTCAAGAGCAAGAAAAAGAAAATTCCTTGAGATTTCCCCTGTGCTTTTCACAGAATAATAGAGAAATATATATTTATTAATTCAAGATGAGTCTAATATGCTTCAGTTTGGATTATGTGTGATTTTTTTATTTGAAATGTGATCACTGGAGATGTTTTGCTTTGTATGAAAGGGATCTATTACAATCTTGTCTAACACAGTTTTAACACAATGGTCACCTTTCCTATGATTACAATTTTGCCTTGAATTCAACATTCCAAAGAGATAACAGTAAAATGCATTTGATATTTTTTGTGTTTGTAATGTTAAATCAAAGGAATCTGTTTCTCATCCAAAACTACAGAATTATCTCAGAGCAGTAAACAGAGTACTCAGCTGAGAGTTAGGAGTTCCCTGAGCTCCAGCCTCTGTGGAAAGTAGATTCCCACACTAAACCCTCAGCTTTGTGAGAACTTTTAGTTCATCTTCCAGTTTGATGTCAGACAAAACACACTGCCAGACATGTGTTATATGTAAGAATACTTAAAGGACTCTTCAGTCATAAATTTGGGACTTTGGAGAAGTGTAGTATGGGAGAAGAAAGGAAACGCTAAAGAGGACTTTCAGTGAGATCTCTGTGAGGAGGAGGGTAGTTACTCACAGAGGCTGGAGAAATTACAGAAGGAAGCAGTCAATCCATAACCATCCAGAAGAATGGTTCTTGAATCAAGTGACCAGAAATAATTACCTATTATAGAATCATAGAATGGTAAGGTTGGAAGGGACCTCAAAGATCATCTAGTTCCAACTCCCTGCCATAGGCAGGGACATCTCCCACTAGAACAGGTCACTCAAGGCCTCCTCNTATTCTAATATAAAATATGACTCCATCTGAAATCATAACATAGAAGTGTTAGTACAGTTCACCCCAAAAAAACAGTTTCTGCTGTTTATTGAAATTTCTGTTTTTCCTGACTGAGCAGAGCTCACCTCTTTGTAACTCCCAGAGTGTTCCTCACACCCACGGGAAAGATCAGTTGTGCAGCAGGGATGGTAATATCACAGTATCACAGTATAAGCAAGGTTGGAAGAGACCTCAAAGATCATCAAGTCCAACCCATTACCACAGACCTCAAGACTAGACCATGGCACCAAGTGCCACGTCCAAACGTGCCTTGAACACCTCCAGGGACGGTGACTCCACCACCTCCCTGGGCAGCCCATTCCAGTGGGGAATGACTCTCTCAGTGAAGAACTTTCTCCTCACTTCGAGCCTAAACTTGCCCTGGCACAGCTTGAGACTGTGTCCTCTTGTTCTGGTGCTGGTTGCCTGAGAGAAGAAAGCAACCTCCTGCTGGCCACAACCACCCTTCAATATTCATGTGTCTTGACTCCAGAAAGAAAGTCATTTGAAATTCTAGAGAACTCCCATAACACAGTGTAGGATTGTTTCTAAAACAACCAGGTTTTGCTTCCTGACTTGTTGAATTACATCAGTGCTTTTAGGTAGTATAAATCAGGTATTAAGAGTCATTAAATTGGATTAAAAATCTCATTCACAATGTCTAAGACAGAAGCCATGGATACTAAGCCAGAAAATATTGATAGGATCTAAAGGTACTTGGCTGATAAAATATGATAGGATTATATCTCTTCTGGAAATCTGGTTTTTGGAAACAATGGATGAAACAGCTGTTGTAGTCTGGAAGGCTTAATAAAATCTACTTAATCTAAGGGAAATTGCAAAATTGATCTTAAAGCATCTCCAACTGTTCCAAAACAAGCATTTTCAGGATCGTAGATTCACTAGAGCAGTGTCACAATCCAAAGTTATTTATCAATGGAAAACAACAAGAACTCCATATTTCAGGCCCTCTGCTGTGCAGGTCATTGTATAGCATCACTGCATCAGAAGAAGTGGAATGATTTACACCCAGTGATGATGTGACCCACGCAATCAAATTAAATTGTAAAGTTAATAACTGAAATGTTATAATAAACCTGACGGTCAAGAAATCAGAAAACTAATTCATTTAAATAAAAACTTTTTTTTGAAAGAAATAAAATACCATTTGTATGCACTTTTTTTTGTTTTTTTTTTTAAGAAGCAGTAGTTTATCTGGATGAACAATAAATAGATAATTTGATAGATATACCTGAAACATATTTAAGACAATCTCAGTCAATGATACTCATGATTTGAAAGAAAAACCCACTTCGAAGTGCCTGACCATGAAGGCATCCTCACAGCTGCAATGGTTGGACAGAGTAGACAGTTTTGCCTTTTTCCACATATTTCATTTCTGTACTCCACAACATGTTTCTTATTCACAACTGAGATCTAATTCAGATGGTTTGGGTTTTAAAAAAAAAAAAAAATACAGACTAATGCTGAACTAATTGTAAATTCTTTGGGAAAATAGGCTACAGTTACACAAACTTAACTTGCCCTAGATCAGCAAAATGGCCTATGGAGAGATGTCACTAGACCAGCTACAGTCTTTTCTTTTGTCAACACCTGTGCTGTTGCTTCACAAGGCCCTAAAAAAAACTGTAAGTATTGCCTGATGATAGCCTTCATGATGTCAACCCTCAATAAAATGCTATTTCTTCTATTTTCTTTAAAGGAAGTACCAATAAACCAGACTCTAAGGTTTATTGTCCAGCACTATACTGTTCTAAGGTAAATCTCAAATGTGATACTAAATCACTGATGTATTTTCCAATAGTCCTAGGGATCAGCAACAGTGGAATATAAAAAACAAAACGAAACAAAAAAACCAACCAAAACAACCAAAAGGCAAACAATGAAAAAGTAAAACCACACCAAAAACCAACCAAAACAAACAAAACCCAACCAAAAAAAAACCACTAAAATTGGATGCCACTACCAATTAAACAATCTAAAGTTACCTCATTTTAATACCACTCCTTCATCTGCAGCTTATTAAGTCTGATTCATCATAGAATCACAAAATCATTTTGATTGGGTCACCAAGTTCAATTGTTAGCCCAGCACTGCCAGATCATGACCAACCTATGTCTCACAGCACAACATATATAAGATTTTTAAGAATGGTGACTCTACCACTTCACTGAGCAGCTTGTTCCAAGGCTTGACAACCTTTTTAGGGTAGAAATTTTTCCTCATGTAGAACTTAGACCTCCCCTGTCACAACTAGAGTCACCTCTTGTTCTACCATAAAGCACTCAGCTGTTAAGACAGAGAGCATAATACTGTTGACCACTGGTCTTGTAAGATTTTCTGCTGCTAGCATACGTAGAAAGAAAATTTTAAATCTGCTGGAACCAGACTTCTAAAGAGCACTTCAGATTTTTAAGGAGGGTGGAACATCCTTGGAAAGCTTTTCTCTTTTGGAGTACTGTGTGCAGTTCTNCAGTAATTGAACAACTTGAAACATCTCCATTCTTGGTGATCCATAGACTTTGGCTGGATGAAGCTCTGATCAACTCAGTCTAGTTCTAATCAACATAATCTATTTTCAAACTGAGATGTAACTTTGAAAAACGACCTAGTCTGACTGATTTTGGAGAGGGTTTGACTTCCAGAGGTCCCTTTCACTGTTGTCCCTTTTGTCACTCTATTTTCCTTTCTTTGATACTTCTGTAAGTGTCTAAGGACAGGCAGGCTGAACATGAGACTACCTGTATGGATATAGCCCAGAAATCTAAGCATGCAGAAGAAGAAAGAATGCACATTTTTTTTCCTTTCATTTGTAATATATTATTACTGCCACATAACTGTAGTTAGTGGAGAAAAGTCTTTCAATCATACAGCAAAGTGCTCTTAGCATCACAACAGGATACGTGGTCAGAAAGATCATTTACTACTTTTCCTTTGCAATGGTAATGAAAATTCTTTCTCAGAGAACACTATTGTCTGTATAAATTATTCACTAGCAGAATAGGTTGTATATGGATTTCTTAAAAAGAATATTTCATTAATATGACAAATTACATCTTTAGTCATGAAATGCTTAGTTACCTCCATGAATTTAGTTGGGAAAGACAAGCTATCTTATATTTCACACTGTGGCAGTGTGTTCAGTAAAACTATTTTTAAACCCCCCTGAATTCAAGCATAAATACTAATTTATTTAATTTTAGGTTCGTATTAGTTTTACTGTCATATAATAAATACAGATAAATGTCTGTTGTCTTCGTTTCCTTTTAATATTTTTTCTTTATCCAAATGAATTTACTCTGATTCTTAATTCAGAATGTAGGAGTTATTGATTGCATTTATCACTTAGATACTAACTTGGTATGAATAAAAGACAATTAGATTAAAAAAAAATAAAATCTCAAATTACTGTCTTATATATGACTGTTATTTTTCCAGACCACTTTAAACATGAGGACTTATGACAGAGCTCTGATTTTCCTACAGATCTGCTTGTAATATGAGCTATGGATGACACAGTGGTATCCTTAGAACCTCGATGACTAAATTTCGTAAGAAATTAGACATCCTTATATATGGAGTCCTGTGTACAGTTCTAGAGCCTCCAGCACAGGAAGGACATTGAACTGTTGGAGAGGGTCCAGAGGAGGCCACAAAGATGCTCAGAGGGCTGCAGCAGCTCTGCTATAAGGACAGGCTATGAGAGTTGGGGCTCTTTAGCCTGAAGAAGAGAAGGCTTTGAGGAGACCTTAGAGTAACCTTCCAGTATCTGAAGGGTGCTACAGGAAGGCTGGGGAGGGACTATTGACAAGGTCTTGCAACGACAGGACAAGAGGCAATGAGTTTGA
>WBNM01005287.1:0-22944 GCA_013399055.1 Ramphastos sulfuratus
AAGAAAGAGCTGAACATTATCATAACAGAAAATTCAGAAGCAATAGTAGTCTGAGGGAAATGGGTTTTAAGGGCAAACTGAATTTGGTTTAGCTAGTACATGTGTTTTCTGTTGTATGAAATGATTTAAATCAGCTTTTGCATGATGCACTAATGCTGCTTTTTCTTTTTCTTTTCTTTTTTTTTTTTGAATAAATTAAATTTATCTGCACAGATGTTGAAAATTCTGCTCAACTTCCATCCCAGCTTCTCTGTATTTGTTTTTACATTAAACAAATTTATCTGGGGACACGCAGATAAATCAGGTTAGGCTTGTGTGTGTTTATTTATCCCTTTTCTTAATGCTAGGACATAAGAAGTTAGAAAGTAGTGCAGCTGTCTTTAATCACAGCTTTGACCTTATCTTGAAAAATCTTTGTATTAGAATGAGGGTGAAGTAAGGCACACAAAGTGTATGTATTGTGCTAATTTCATTACGTGCTATCAAACCAGCCCTACCACCACAAAAAAAAAAATGTACTTTGTCACTATTTTAAATACTGAAGGCAGACCATTAAAAAAAATAAAATTGATTACTTTGTTATTGTGTCTTGTCTGTTGCAAAAAAAAAAATAAAATCAAACCCTTGTTTGTGTGGGGTTTTTTTTTTCTGTTGATCAGATGTAAACATTGACTTTAATATTAAAGAGGAGTGGGGCTGTTTGTTTGGTTTGTTTTCTTTAACATCCACTGTAGTCATTAGAACCTTAACATTAAAGCCAAATCCAGTTTTATGGAGTCCTCTGTCGAGTGTGCTAATGAATTATGCCAAGCCAGAAAACAGAAGTGTGCATAAAACTGAATGATGTTCTCACTGGCATATATAGACTTTGCAAGCATCTGCTCTTACAAGTACTGTAATAAGGCCTGTTCTCAGCTTTAAGAATTGATGTAATTGTGGTGAACAGGGAATTAAAATTTCTTCGTACAGGAGGAGCAGCACAGTGGAGGGTCACAGTCTTGTATAAAAAGAAAAGGGTTTTTGCAATCCCTGTGTTCTGGGGACACATTATTAGTCTGAGTTCAATAATCCTCCCTTAAAGCTAGCTCAGGGCACAGTAAAACTTCTGATCTAAAGCTGAAGAAAAAGGTCCAAATGCCTTTCTGTGCTTACCTCATTACTATTTTATCACCTTAATTGTACTTAATAGTTTATAAAAATTTTCATCCTTTTTTATTTGCTCATTCAAAAAGTTTCTTTTCTGGTATTGTCTTTTTGATTATTTTTTTCCCCCCCACTGTCTAGACCACTGTAGAAGACAACCTTCATGGCTCTTTCCCTTTGCCTTTAAATCCTCCTCTTTAAATTTCCCTTCTTTCTTAACCATTTCACATTTGTTTCTTCGCTATCCTCCCATTTGCCCTTATTTCCCCTTTGAAGAGCATGTCCAATGTATTCTGTTGCTTCTGTGTGCCTTGTGCCTTTGGGCTGACCCAACATCTCAAGCAATTTTGCTCTTACTCCAATTTAAATAACAGCTTCAGGTACCAGACAGACTGTCCTCAGGTTTCCACACTGCATCATAACAACAAGGCACTGTGATGCTCCTCATCCTCTCAGTACAGGTAATTTCTGCAGGCTAGGAATGCTCACAGAGCAGAGCACTGGTGCAGTGTAATTGGTCCTCTCTGAGTGTCTAGCAACAGGGCAAGGGGGAATGGTGTGAAGCTGAGGGAGATCTTAGGAAGAAGTTCTTCAGTAGAAGGGTGGCGAGACTGTGTAACAGGTTGCCCAGGGAGGTTGTGACTGCCTCTTCCATGGGGGTGTTCAAGGCCAGTCTAGTTGAATGGCCTTGGGGCTCCCTGCCCACGGTGGGGAGGTTGGAGGAGATGCTCTCTAAGGTCACAGAATCACAGAATTAACCAGGTCGGAAGAGACCTTTGAGATCACCTAACACCTTCTAATTAACTAAACCATGGCACTAAGTGCCTTATCCAGTCTCCTTTTAAACACCTCCAGGAACTGTGACTCCACCATCTCCACAGGCAACCCATTCCAATGCCAATCACTCTTTCTGTGAAGAACTTCTTCCTAACACGCAGCCTAAAGGTCCCTTCCAACTTAAGCCATTCTGTGATTCTATGAAGAGTAGAGTTGTACAAAGGACTACTTTAAGAATGCCTTTGTGCTGCCAGAAAACAGGGCAATATTGGGAATTTAGCCATTAGTTTTCTACACGTTCAAGGCTGGTTTGAGCAGCACTTCTGCAAGAGGGTCTGTTGAAGTGGAAGGCATAGCTTTCACCCCTGTGCCTACCTCACCCTGGCTCACAAAGCCAGTGATCTGTTTTCAAACCACAGTTCTTCTGGCAAAAGCTTGTACATCCTACAGCTTGTTCTAATTTACCCAAGCTGATTACAGCTCCTCAAGGGTCAACAATAAGTATGCAGAACTGAACTCAATTCTTCCTTTCACTTCAGCTGAAGTAGTCTCACTACCACACCTGCAATGCTGTGTCCAGTTCTGGGCTCCCCAGTTCAAGAGAGATAGGAATCTGCTGTGGTAAAGTTCAACAGAGAGTTATGAGGATGATGAAGGGACTTGATTTCTCCTGTGAAGACAGACTGAGACCCCTGGGGCTGTTTAGTCTGGAGAAGAGAAGGCTGAGAGAGGATCTGATCAAGGTCTATTAATATCTGAGGGGTGGATGTCAAGATGAAGGTGCCAGGCTCTTTTGGTGGTGTCTAGTGACAGGACAAGAAGCAACAGGTACAAGCTAAAACACAAGAGGTTCCACCTCAAGACAAGGAGACACTTCTGTATAGTGAGGGTGCCAGAAACCTGGAGGAGGCTGCCCAGAGAGGTTGTGGAGTCTCCTTCTCTGGAGACTTTCCAAACCCACCTGGATGTGTTGCTGTGTGGCCTGTCCTGGGTGATCCTGCTCTGCCAGGGTGTTGGACTCAATCTCTGGAGGTCCTTTCCAACCTCTAGCATTCCCTGCTTCTGTGAGAGGAGGATCTTCTGCAGTTAGATGGTGACTACTGAGCTGGAACTGTTAGAAACACACATTGGTTATTTTGAGGATGAGATTATATAAATATAAATAAATGTAATTATATAAATGAGCATATATAAATATGAGACAAGTGCTGCTCAAATATTGATTAAATACTATGGAATAAAACAGGAGGCTGCCTACAAAAGCAAACCAAAAGAATTCCTCCTATCATGTTACTCTGAATCACAAAGGCCACTGGCTGTGGATTTGCAGGTTATTCAGAACTAACTGTTTTATTCCATTGACAAAAGAAGAACCCTCAAGGGCTTGCTCTTTACAGTGGTGTGATAGGAACCTCAAGCATGCCTGCTGAAAAACGTCCTGGCTAACAATGGGCTCTTGGCAGCAGCTTCACCATTTATAGAGAAACTGTCTATCTAGTGGGATCTGTATAAAATAGACCTCACTCAGGTTAGGGAAAGGTCACAAGTTACACAAAGTTTGGATAGTCTAAATGCCTTACTCAAAACTAACTCTCCTGTGTATAGTAAATATTATTTGAACCTGTATTATTAAGAACATGACAGGATTCCAAAGATTAAATAAGGAAGATGTAATTATGAACTAAATAATAAACAGAGCAGTTTTAGTTCCCCTTGTGTTTTTCACTTTCCTGCCATTGTTTCATGTATGGCTGTTATACAAAGAGCAGCTTAGGTCAGCTACTATAAATTAAGGGGTTTGTACAATGGTAATCTCCCAAAATTATTTCAAAGCTGGATCAAAGAGCTTCAAAAGACTTTGCACAAACTTTTCCACATTCTAAAGAGACTTTATTTTGATGCCCTGGTTTTATCAGGAGGTCTCCATTTAGTGTTGCATCTGACAGTGCTCAGCTACTTACATTGCTCCTGTGTTTATTGGGACAGGAGATTTGCATCATTTATTTGCAGCCTAAAATTAAGTGAGAAGTGGTAATATCAAAACAAAAACAAAAACAAACCTCAACTTTTAAAATGTATTATCTGGTGCTTTGTTTCAGGCTTGGTTTTTAAGCTGATCTAAGTGAAAAGATTTTGGTTTGGTTTGATTACAAGTGAATTTTTCTCTGGCTTTTTTGTTCCCCCTTAGAAACATACAGATCATATTCACAATGCTAACAATAATTCTGCTTAGTAGCTTTTAGTGTCCCTGTGCAAGATGTTGGCCTGCCCTCACTCCTGGATAGGCTTTCACCTCATCTGAACAATTCCATGTCATCTGCACAGATCCATAGATGTGGCACTGAGATGTCAAAACAAAATGAAATGTCAATGGAAGGGTATGGAGCCAAAGTAGCAATATTGAAACCATGTCAGTGCACATCTACAGAGCCCACGTTACTCTGTCAGTGTGATTTTAGGAAGATCACTTTGAAATGTTAAAATGAAATGAAACTAAGTCAATTAGGTAATAACAATTGAGGTTCAGGGATTAATTGAGGGCCTAAGGTGAAGCCAGTGACCATTAACCCCAGCCAAGTTATTAATTCTCAGAGAACTATCCTTGGCTGAGGTTATTCTCATTATGAGAGAGTTTTGGGGTGGGAGTTTCCCTATATTGTGTAAATATTTTTTTTTGCTGCTGCCTCTACCAGTGATGCCACAGAGATTCAAGAGCACTACAGTTAAACGGTCATGGAAGGTGAATCCACCCAGTCCCAAGCAAACACTGTTTTCTACAAAGGCATTGAACAGATTTGTCCTGCTGACTGTCATCACCAGACAGATTTAGTCTAACCCAGTTACCTGAATGCAAACGGAGATATTTCCATTCGCACAGGAGCTGCTGTGTGCTCGAACCAAGTGCTCATTGTTAACCCACAGCAGCCAAACAATAACAATATGAAAGAATTCATTTTGGAAATACCTAAACAAGAACTAAGTCAAAGTTATGTAAATTCAGTTTTTACAGATGACTGCAGCATTAAGACACAAACATTTGGTAACTCATTTAATACTATCAAGAAGAACTTCCCACAGTTGCTTTGGACCCACCTGTGGTACAAACACTTCTAAACCTTCCTGGGTCTCAAGGAGAGATGACTTAGACAGGATTAAAGGAATGCAACTGGGTTTTTTCCATACTTTTGTTTATATAAATACATGTGCATTTATATAAAAATATATATAATATACAGAGATAATTACTTTTCATAAATACCAAAGATAAGTATTTTGCTATTAATACATACCAAAGATGATTATTTTTGCTATTAATAAACACCAGCTCCCCTTTCTCTTATAGAAGTCACCCTTACTTGTGTGCTCTTGTGCTGGTAGAGGACTTCAGGGAAGAGCAATAACTCGATTGTGCTGGTAGAGGACTTCAGGGAAGAGCAGTAACTCCACAGTTATCCCTGTCCTATAGAATGGTGGATGCTGATGAAAGGACAGAGACATCTCTGCCAGCTGACAAGTGACAGTGATGCTGAGAGAGCAGAACAGAGAGGAGGGATGAGCTGCACCTGGAGGAGGTTGAGAGTCAGCTGGTTTTAGAATTTGAACTGGACATTTTGGGGCTTTAGTTTCCGAAGTGAAGCTGCACAAATGTGGTCTCACTTCTCAAAGCTCCTCAGGGGTGACCTGCACTAAATTATGGTCCTGGTCTGGCAAGGGGGTTGGACTCAGTCACAGAATTAACCAGGTTGGAAAAGACCTATCACCTAACTCTTCTACTTAACTAAATCATGGCACCAAGTGCCTCATCCAGCCTCCTTTTAAACACCTCCAGGGATGGTGACTCCACCACCTCCCCAGGCAGCCCATTCCAATGCCAATCACTCTTCTGTGAAGAACTTCTTCCTAACATCCAGCATAAACCTGCCCTGGCACAGCTTGAGACTGTGTCCTCTTGTTCTGTCACTTGGTGCCTGGGAGAGGAGACCAACCCCTGCCTGGCTACAACCTCCCTTAAGGTAGCTGTAGAGAGCAATGAGGTCTGCCCTGAGCCTCCTCTTCCCCACGCTGAACACCCCCAGCTCCCTCAGCCTCTCCTCACAGGGCTGTGCTCCAGGCCCCTCACCAGCCTTGGTGCCCTTCTCTGGATATGTTCAAGCACCTCAACATCTTTCTTAAATTGAGGTGCCCAGAACTGGACACAGTACTCAAGGTGTGGCCTGAGCAGTGCTGAGCACAGGGGCAGAAGGACTTCCCTGGTCCTGCTGGCCACACTGTTCCTGATGAAGGCCAGGATGCCATTGGCCACCTGGGCACACTGCTGGCTCATGTTCAGCTGCTGTCAACCAGTACCCCCAGGTCCCTCTCTGCCTGGCTGGTCTCCAGCCACTCTGTCCCCAGCCTGTAGCACTGCATGGGGTTGTTGTGGCCAAAGTGCAGAACCCAGCACTTGGACTCATGCCGCTGGACTGTACCCATCTATCCAGCCCATCCAGGTCCCTCTGCAGAGCTCTCCTACCCTCTAACACATCAACACTTGCTCCCAATTCAGTGATCTGCAGAGGTCCCTTCCAACCTCTAACATCCTGTGATCCTGTGGATGCTAAGACTGTTTCTGAAAGCTCTTTGAAATTCCCAGAGGAAGAGCACTGTAGAAATGCAAGCTCTGTTAGCAGAACACATTTTCCACTGCAAATGGATATATTGGATTCATTTTTTCCCTTTTTCTTTTTTTTTCTTTTGCTTTTCCATAATGAGCATTCACACCACACTCTATTTTGTATTCTGTCTCAGCATGATAGCTTCATAATGAGTGGAAAAACATAAAAATTAGTTTAATCAGTTTGTTTCCATACACGCTTTAAGCAGCCTCATTTTAATGTTTTTGGCACCACATTGCATACAAATGATGAAATATATTTAGGAAAAAAATAGTCTGGCTACAAATGATGATAAAAAAAAAAAAAAGTGTGGGCACAGTTGGGTCTCAAGACACAGCTTCTTCCTTCCTCCAAGGTAAGGCTGTCTGTACAGATCAGCTGTCTGTCTAAGCTATTCTTAGCAAACTCCAGTGATGCTTAGAAAGATTATGAGAATCCATTCCATGCCTGTCTTTAGTCAGGAAGAGTTTTCCAATCTCTTACCTAAATCCTTTGGTGGTTTATTTTTTTGCTCTAATAAGCCTCATTTCATCCAATTATAAATTACTATGGAGAACAACTCTGGTGGCTGCCTTCTTTTTCTGACCTTTTCCATATTTGAATATTGTTTTCTCAGAGACACTTCCAACAAATTCATTCCGAATTAATCTTTCTTCTTTTTTTTTCCATCTTATTTTCCTTCTTCCATATAATACTTGCTAGTGTGTTTGTAAGAGTTTTAACTTTCTGACTTCAAACTCATTCTGTGATCTGTTTAGTCTGAATTCTAATCTCATCCCTCACCCTTTAGAAATACTTAAATACTCAATATAGGAAGGACATGGATCTGATGGAGCAGGTCTGGAGGAGAGCCACAAAAATGATCAGGGGGTTGGAACAGCTCTGCTGCTAGAGCAGGCTGAGGAAGATGGGTGTATTCAGCCTGGAAAAGAGGAGACCCTGGGGAGACATAATAGCAGCCTGCCAGTACCTGAAGGGGGCTGCAAGAAGGCTGCAAAGGGACTGTGTGCAAAGGCCTGTGGTGATAGGAAAAAGGGCAATGGTTTGAAATAAGAGAAGATTAGATTTAGATTGGATGTGAGGAACAAGTTGTGCACCATGAGGGTAGTGGAACACTGGAACGAGTTGCCCAGGGAGGTGGTTGAGGTCCCATCCCTGGAGATATTCAAAGGGAAGCTTGACAGGGCTCTGGGCAAGCTGCTCTAGTTGAGGACGTCCCTGCTGACCGCAGAGACTAGAAGACCTCTCTCAGGCTTTCTTCTCTCAAGCAACCAGCACCAGAACAAGAGGACACAGTCTCAAGCTGTGCCAGGGGAAGTTTAGGCNGGTGATAGGAAAAAGGGCAATGGTTTGAAATAAGAGAAGAATAGATTGAGATTGGATGTGAGGAACAAGTTGTGCACCATGAGGGTAGTAGAACACTGGAACGAGTTGCCCAGGGAGGTGGTTGAGGTCCCATCCCTGGAGATATTCAAAGGGAAGCTTGACAGGGCTCTGGGCAAGCTGCTCTAGTTGAGGACGTCCCTGCTGACTGCAGAGGCAGCTGGACTAGAAGACCTTCAGAGGTCTCTGCCAACCCAGACTATTCTGTGATTCACAAAGTTCTGTAGATGCATTCTGACCAGTCAGTAAGTTACAACATTTGATGCTTCAGGTCTATTACATGGAAAAAATTAATTGATAACTGTCACAACTAAAATGTAAACACTAATGGGATATATCCATCATAGGATATGCTCATAAGGCTCCTAACATCAGTTTTGATAATCAGAGACGTGTAGCTCACAGTCCAGTTTGTGAAATAAACACTTAAACCAAATATGTACTAGGAGAGGCTGCTAAATGGAGCATGCAGCAGCAAGTGGTTTTGCTGAGGTGTGCATTTGCCCAAACTCTCAGGTCTCACAGTTGGCTAAGTTACCTTTACAGTTCTCTTACCACTAGCCCAATTACTGTGCTGTGCTGATGAGCTCACCCTGATTTGTCACAACGTTGGCCACTGCAGTCACCTCAGGTTTTCCCCTGCTTTCATTTCACCCCAACCTTTCTGTGAGCTGCTCTAGACAAGTGAGGTTGGTTAAGAGTTGTATGAGCAGTTTGTGCTCCAGCAACCCACAGCCCCTGCAAACTCAGCAACATTTTCTGGCATGGGAGTGTGAGGTGGTGTCATAGGTTTGCCTTTGACTCCCATTTATCATGTTTTACTTAGTTTATAACAATCCTGTCCATTAACACTCTGCATAACTGGTTTATGCTCCTTGGGCAGAGATAGGTAACTTCCTTGGAGCTAATAGTAACTGGAGACAAAGAAGAAAGTTAAGTATCCATCAACAATGGAGAGTTTTAATTGTGTTCCAGGTGCAACACCTGTTAGATGGAAAAATAACAGTGAAGTGGCTATTTAGCAGGAAGTTCTGTCGTCCCTTGCTGTAGGTAATGTGTAAGTTGCAGTCTCTTTGCACCTTTTTCATTCATTCTTCAGTTACTAAGGCATGAGGACTTACTCATACAAGGTGGTCAGTTTGAGGAAACTGTTATGGGGGCGCAGAAAGCAGACTCAGAGGGTTTTTTCTCATGCTTCCTCATCTCTGCTAGGGGCTCTGAGTCTGCTTCTGGTTCCTTTCTTACCTTAGACTACATCACTGCATTCATAGAATCATAGAATGGTCTGGGTTGGAAAGGATCTCCAAAGGTCATCCAGTCCAATTGCACCTGCAATCAGCAGGGACATCCTCCACTATATGAGGTTGTCCAGAGCCCTCTCAAGCCTCTCCTTGAATATCTCCAGGGATGGAGCTTCAACCACCTCCCTGGGCAATCTGTTGCAGTGTTCCAGCACCCTCATGGTGCAGAACTTATTCCTAACATCCAATCTAAATCTGCTCTTCTCTAGTCTGAACCCATTGCCCTCATCCTGTCCCTGCAGACTTTTGCAAACAGCTCCTCTGCAGCCTTCTTGTAGCCCCCTTCAGGTACTGGCAGGCTATTAGGTAACCTCAGAGCCTCTTCTCCAGGCTGAACAATCCCATCTCCCTCAGCCTGTCCTCATAGCAGAGGTGCTCCAATCCCCTGATCATTTTCATGGCATTGCTAGGTTAGATCAGTGATCTGGCATCTGTGTCTCATGCTGATGACTGAACATTTGATGCTGTTACTCTTGCACAGGGACTGCATTTTATTCAGCCTTATTGGTTTTCTGCTGAGGTCTTTTCATGTTGACAAGCTAGGCTTTCTGCAGCAGGGAAGGTGCTTTGTGGGACATCCTCTTTAGAAGTTAAATTCACTTTTCCTAATAATGACACATCCCTTTTGCTGTGGCACAGGGATGGCAAGTGCCAGCACCAAGTAGAAAAATAAGTTGAAGAGCCATTGAACAGTTGAAAATAAGCTGGAACAGTGAGTTCAGAACTGCATTACCCTTCCCAGTGCTCTTTCACTAGTGAGACTGCTTTGCACTCACCCTCTGTGGTTTTTCTCCTTTTTCTTTTCTTTCATTTGTTAATAACTCCTCAGTTCTAATTCTCTTTTCTCTTTAACATTGTGCTGTGCTGCTTCTTACCTTTTCTCCATTTTCCCCTACTACACTGTTTATGTCTGTTTCTTCTTTCAGAATCACATACCTAATCCAAAGCTCTGCTTGCTTCCTGAAGAGACCCAAAAGCCTCCCAGGCTGTGGCAAACCAAGCCAAAGCTGGTCACGTAGCTTTAGTAGCTGCTTCTGAAGAGAGGCAACCTGCAACCTGGTGAAGACAGCAGACAAACCTCAGTGTTACCAGAGATGTAGGTGGCAGCTGTGCTCTGCCCAGTCCTACCGTTCAAGACTCTTCCAAGAAGCCCCCTCCTTGCTGGGTCAGCACACAGGTGTTCCATTCCCCAGAGAGGGATCACAGCATCACAGGACGTTAGGGGTTGGAAGGGACCTCCATAGATCATCGAGTGTGGCCAGCAGGAGCAGGGAGNTCCAGATAGGGCTTGAAAATCTCCATTTCTTCTCCTACACAGCATTCAGCAAGAGGCTTTGTCTTTCAAATCAAAGCAAGTTTGTTTTCCCAGCATACCCTGCTAGTTCTCTCCAGGAGAGTTGCTTTTTTTGTTTGTTTCTAGTTTCACTAATGAAGCTTTCCATCATTCCTTCCTTTTTGCAGTTTCACTATTTTCTGCCGTCTGATTCAAGTGGTTAAATCTTCCCTATTCCCTTTCCTTGTGTTTTCAGTCTAGGATTTAAAAGAAAAGGGTGAATGTATACTCAGAGGCATAGTAGCCAGCATGATTGCAACTATGCTGCCTTAAAACTCTCACGTGCTCAGGTTATGCTTTTAACTCCATTAGCCAGCCAAGCACACTGCTGTGCTTCCCTCTGCTCCGCTCACAATGGTACAACACAACTTCCTCTGTCTCTTTAGCCCTTGTATGGCAAGCCCATAAGTGATGGCTTCCTGGCTTTATAAATACCAGCAGCTAAGCAGCAAAGTATTTTCTGATTTCTTGGCCTCTTGTTTCCTTCGAAGATATCAGAAAGTGTTTTCCTGAATTCTTTGGTGAGGCGTATTCGATGCGAGGCAGGAGGAGAGGAAAACAAAAGGGAAGGGCCCACTAGAAGAATGAATTCCCAAGTTTGGATCCAAGCTTTGATAGTCCAATGACAGAAGAGCCAAACTATTTTAATAGGTTTAGAATCCTAGAATGATTTGAGTTGGAAGGGACCTTAAAGATCATCTAGTTCCAACCCCTGCTGCCTGGTTTTATTATTATTGTTGTTTAATTGTCACAAGACCAATAGGATCTAATAACTCTAAGAATCATAGAATGGCTTAGTCTGGAAGGGACCTCAGAGATGTCTATTCTCATCTCTCCACCGTGGGCAGAGACACCTTCCACTAGCCCAGGTTGCTCAAAACCCCATCCAAGCTGGCCTTGAACACCTCCAGGGAGGAGGCACCCACAGCCTTCCTGGGCAACCAGTTCCAGTGTCTCACCACCCTCACAGTAAAGAATCTCTTCCTAATCCCCACTCTAAATCTCTTCCAACTCAAAGGCACTGTCCTCGTCCTAGCACTACAAGTCCTTGTAAAACATTGGGGTTATTATCTGTCTATACAGCACTGAATCAGCAGGAGGACCACCAGTGACCTTAGCAGACCAAGGTGCTCAGCACACCTACCTAGGTTCTGAAAGCAGTTTGGGAGTGTGTTCCCATCATCTGCAGTTTCCCTCTGCTTTCTCCCTGTCTCTCCCCTCCTCACCACAGGGCTTTCTGTCAGCTCCACAGGTCCAGATTGAGAGGCAGCTTGTGAGACTCGTATATTTAGCTCCATGCACTCCATTTGCCAACGTGCTACAAATGAAGGTACTTTTAAATAACTGTTGCTTTGTCTGGTTTGTTTCATCTTTCTGCATTGTTCTCACTTTGGAAAATTCCACTCACCCACATGACTGGAATAATGCTTTCATTAGAAGCCCTGGATGCAGTTTATCTGCTCAAGTTTTGAAGTCAGGTCTTGTCCTCTGCTGTAAATCAGAACTTCTTCAGTGACTTCAAAAACATTTCTGTACCTGCCAATTTACAATTATTAGAGCTTGGGTGATGCAATATGAAAGCCACTTCTTGAAGAAAGAAAATGCAACTGATGATACATTTCTTGTCTTGGTATATTTTTGCCCCTGCCAAAAATACCATGGTATGGATACCACAAGGATACTGGCACATTTTAGACAAATCTGACTGGCACAAAGTATGTTGTACAGCTGAAGGTGTGTCATAGAACCACAGAATATATCTGCTTGGGAGAGACCTCCAAGCTCATGCAGTCCAACCTTCAACCCTGCACCGAAGGGTCAACACTAAACTGTGTCTCTAAGCACCAGGTCCACACACTGCTTGAACACCCCCAGGGATGATGACTCCAGCACTGCCCTAGGCAGACCATTTCAAAGTTTGAGAACCCCTCTAGTGAAGAAATATTTCCTAGCATCCAGCCTGAACTTCCCCTGGTGCAGCCTGGAACCATTTCCTCTGCTCCTGTCCCTTGCCACCAAGGAGCAGAGGCTGCCTCCTCCTTGCTCCAACCTCCCTCGCTCCTACCTCCCTTCAGGGAGCTGTAGAGAGCAATGAGGTCTGCCCTCAGCCTCCTCTTCTCCAGCCTGAACACCCCCAGCTCCCTCAGCCCCTCCTCATAGCCCAGGTGCTCCAGGCCCTTCTCCAGCCTCGCTGACCTTCTCTGGACATGCTCCAGCCCCTCAATGACCTTACTATAGTGAGGTGTGTTCTCACCACTGCTGAGCACAAGGGAATGATCCCCTCCTGTCCCTGCTGGCCACTGTGTGTCTGACACAAGCCAGGATGCCATTGGCTTTCTTGGCCACATGGGCACCACTGGCTTATGTTCAGTCAACTGCAACCAGCACCCCCAGGTCCCTCTCTCAGTTGAAGCTTTCCAACCACAGATCCCCAAGTCTGTAGCGCACCATGGGGTTGTTGTGACCCAAGTGCAGGACCTGACATTTGGCCTTGTTGAACTCCATACAATGAGCCTTGGCCCATGGGTCTAACCTGTCCAGGTCCCACTGCAAAGCCTCCCTGCCCTCTAGCAGATCAACGCATCCACCCAGCTTGGGGTCATCCACAAACTTACTGAGGGTGCCCTCAATCCCCTCATCCAGACCATTAATCTTGCTATTAAAGGGGAGAGGCCCATTGTAGTGAAGCCTGGGGGGCACCACTGGTGACTGGGCACCAGCCAGACTTAACTCCATTCCCCACCACTCTTTGGGCCCAGCCATGCAGCCAGGCTTTTATCCAGTGCAGAGTGCACCGATCCAAGCCTTGTGCCAGGAGTTCCTGAAGGAAATAAGTTGGTTCTTTTTCATAGAGTCAGAGGTATCTTGGAGCTGACAAAATTAGCTCTGTCTGCCATTGTTCATTTAGTGAAAAGGGAGCATAAAGGACTATTTGAGTTCAGTCAAAAGAAAGGAAGAAACACACCACCACAGCTTTCAGAGATGCGACAGCTTTCTTTGGGCATTGTTCACTGGCTGATACGCAGCAATATCACAGCATTATTCTGTTCATGCTTTAAAAGCTGCGTCTTGAGTCACTGAACCAGCTCAAAACACAACTCTCATCGGATCACAGAAGTGCTGAACAACTTTCACTAAGTGCTAATGCTGTGTGCAAGGCACAGCCCAGCCATTCCTCCTGATTTCTGACCGTATGAAAGCTAAACAGGCTAAAGCATGACTGACCTCGGCCAAGGAATGAAGGGAAATGCAACTCCCTTGCAATGCACTTTACCAACCCCCTCTCCATATTTCACTCCTCTAACCACTTAGAGTTTATAAGATGGAGGTTTAGAGAAACATTGGAACTCACCATACAATGCAGCCCTAATGAAACAGCAATACAACTGCCCAGCCTGGTGCCCAAAATCTCAGCTGTGCCACTGAGGGATATTAACTGTGCTTGATTTGGGAGGGGTTGCAATTTTTCGTTTTCCTTGGCTGCTGTGATTTATTGTGGGTGATGAGTGCTCTTAATTTCCCCAACGATAGCAAACACAAGAAAGAAGGGGGGGGTGTGGGGAAACGAAAGTACTTCAAGAAGGATAAAAAAATATATTGACAAAAACCAGTAGGAGGCCAAGGCAGACACAGTTGGAGGCCTGATAATTTCTCCAAAGCAAAGTGAATCTGAAGAGGGCTTTGCAAATAAGTCAACACACACATTTGCATATTTGATTGTCTTGTGAAATTCAGTCCTGTCAGCAGCAGAAGAAATTAGCAGCTTCAATGCTTTAGGATTGTCTCAACTCTTCTAAAATCTTACCTGTAGCTCTTAGAGCCAATCTAGCCCTACCCCCTTCTAGTGCAGTCCATAGCTTAACTTGTTGCCTCTAGACATCACTTCCCAATTACTTCACAGAAATCTAAGTCAATTGCCAATTGCTCTTGAAAAACTTTGATTTGAAATAAATGCAGATGTGGAGATTTTTATTTATTTAAGAGCATTTGCATAGACAGTTGCATGGATGCTGTCAGTCAAAGAGAAGCAACTCAGTTCATCTAATTTGCTCAAAACTGACCTTTTTTTCTCCTTTTTTTTTTTCTTAATTACAGATTGTTACTTAGCAGGAGATGTAGTAGATAGTAAGGCAGAATCCCAGCGGGAGGTTTCCTGTTAGCAAAGCATTTGGAGTGGTCCCCAGCAGAAAGATCTTTAGTCAGTAATGCCTTCTGGAACTCAAAACAGGCTTTACCAACTCTGCTAAGCTGAGAAGTCCGTTGTGTGAAATGCTGCTGAGCTCACACAAGCACCAGGCAGGTGCTGCAGCTGTGTGTGGTGAAGCTTAACTGTTCCAAGGAAATCACAGGATGTTAGGGGTTGGAAGGAGATCTTCAAGTCCAACACCTCTGCCAGAGCAGACCATATCATCTAGTGCAAGTCTCACAGGAACACATCCAGATGGGTCTTGAAAGTCTCTAGAGAAGGAGAAATAAATTTTAACTCCTCACTGAAGAAGCTATCATCTTCAGAGATGGATTCCAAACCACCTCTGGACTGAAGAGCCAGACGAAGGTCAACACATCTCCTGCAGCAGGAGCAAACTGAGGAGAGCTTTATGCAAAGTTCTGCACCGTGAGTGTAGTGGAACACTGGAACAGATTGCCCAGGTAGGTAGTTGAGTCCCCATCTCTGGAGATATTCAAGGTGAGGCTCCACAGGGCTCTGGGTAACTTGATCTAGTGGAGGATGTCCCTGCTTGCTGCAGAGGGGGTTGGACTGGATGACCTTTGGACATCCCTTCCAACCCAGACCATTCCATCATTCTGTGGAATTCTTCTGAAGCTGGAGACTTCATTAAGTACATGGCAGTATCTCCAACTGCCTTAAATGTCAGTGCCTGCAAATGCCTTTGCAATAAATAGATGTAAAGAACTCTTCCAATTCTTTACACACAGAGCCCTCTCTCAGTACACTGGAGCGGAAAGGCAGTTGCTACAGCACCTTCTAGGGATCAGAGAGACACAAGTGGGAGTCCAAACTTGTGGGCACAATGAAGAGTCTCCACACTCATCTGTTACACTCATTCTGATGCAGAAAGAAATCAAACTTCAAGGGCCAGAATGTGGGAACAAGAATGAGCATCACAGTACTATGTCAGATATGTCTTCAATCAATCTTAATCTGTCCTTCATGTGAAGGAGAAAACCAACTACATATTGATGCAGTTATCAAAATGCTATTGTGCAAGTGGGGGGACAGCAACTCATTTTCCTCCCATATGTGTTCTATAAAGGAAAAAAGTTGCTATCACTGCTCTTCAAGTAGAGGTTGATTGACTCACCATATGTAGGTTTGCTTTTACATTAACATAGAGTTGAAAGCCTACAGAGAAGTTTCCCTAACTTCTTGATTGTAGTTAGGAAAAAAACATGAACAAGGTGACAATGTGATGGTGGTACAACCAGAGTGCTCCAGGGCATGGGGAGCAGCAGAACTTCAGGCTTGTGGGGAACTCTGGGGTCTCTTTTTTGCCCCAGATGTCTGGGAAATGAGCTGCTGGAACCAGGAGCTGTAGGAATGGTGTTCAAGTTTAGGCATCTAAGATAATTCCTTTCAGATCAGACAAGATTAGAAGAGACCCAAGATAAAAACTAACAAAAGAGAAGACAAATAGGTTGACTTTTCATCTCAATAGCAATACAGAGAAGTTTTTCTTCTCATGCTCAGCTACCTAACAGATGTTTCTGTAAGCAGTGTGTATTTTTTACATTATAGTAATTAAGTGGAAAGACTCAGCAGAGAATTTAAAGGATCTGTGCTGCCATTCAGCCAGATCTCAACATGCTGGAGAGTTGGGCAGGGAGAAGTTGGATGAAATCCAGCAAGAACAAATGTAGAGTCTTGCATGTAGGAAAGAACAACCCCATGGACCAGTATAGGTTGGGGACTGACCTGTTGGAAAGCAGCATAGGGAAAAGGGCCCTGGGAGTCCTGGTAGACAGAAAGATGCTCATGAGCCAGCAATGAGCCCTTGTGGCCAAGAAAGCCAATGGTATCCTGGGGTGGATTAGAAGGGCTGTGGTGAGTAGGTCAAGAGAGGTTCTCCTGCCTCTCTGCTCTGCCCTGCTGGGGCTGCATCTGGAATATTGTGTCCAGTTCTGAGCCCCTCAGTTCAAGAAGGACCTCAGGGAACTGCTGGAGAGAGCCCAGCCCAGAGCCACAGAGATGCTGCAGGCAGTGGAACATCTCCTGTGAGGCCAGGCTGAGGGAGCTGGGGCTTGGAGCTTGGAGCAGAGGAGCCTGAGGGCTGCCCTCACTGCTGCTGATAAAGATGTGCAGGGCAGTGTGGGCAGGATGCAGCCAGGCTCTGCTCAGGGATGGCCAAGGACAGGACAAGGGGCACTGGGGGCAAGCTGGAGCAGAGGAGGTACCATGGGAACAGGAGGGAAAACTTTTTCCCTGTGAGGGTGTTGGAGTCCTGGAGCAGGCTGCCTAGAGAGGTTGTGGAGTCTTTCCAAACCCACCTGGATGTGTTTCTGTGTGACCTGCTCTGGCAGGGGGGTTGGACTGGATGATCTTTTGAGGTCCTTTCCAGCCCCTAACATTCTGTGATTCTGATTCCTTGGCTCTCAACAGGGCATCCATTTCTACAGGCTTCTTCAATGGCACAGCCCAGCTAAACCTCTTTATAAACCTTACTCTGGAGAAGCTTAGCACAAAAGTAACATCAAAAAGAAGATAAAAGCCAGATTAAAAAATATATCTTTGACACCAGTATTGAATCTTCTCCAGCAAAGGATGAATTTATGTGTTCATGTTTGCTTCATCCTTCTGACTGTGCCTTTTCAGTAGAAGCCCAGACTATACAATTATACACTTCCAACTTCTCTCACTTCTGGGATGTTAACTTTGAAGCCAAATATTTCTCCCTCATGATCCTGTCTATATACTTTTAGTTCAAACCATGAGATAGGCAATCCAGTGATTTGGTGTAGCCCAAGTTTAAAGAAGAAAGTTAAACCAGAAAGTGCCAAGCACTCTGAAAATTAAGCTGCTGGAGACATTTAGGTGCCCAGAAATTTGGGGGGGTGTTCTAAGATTTGCACTGAGTAGCTTTCCATGACAACTATTAAGAGCTGAAGTCCCCTTTCATAGGGCAGCCCATTTCCTTCAGTGTTGGAAGGATCTTGAGACTTGGCTCTTACTCTTCTGTGCATTTGTCTGCAGTCTTTCAACCTTTCTGGCTGCCAAACACCGAGATGCAGTCAGCTGCAAATTCTATATGGCACTGAACGCCTCCAAATCCCTGCTACCCTGCCACAGCTCATTGCACTTAGGAGGCTTTGCTGGTTTAACAGACAGCCATGAAGATCATGGTGGATCCCATGTGGCATTTTCTGAGTGCACCAGAAGGCTGAACAGAAGAACTCGCCCAGACACAAACAATTCTTGTGTGATATAACAGGATTAGCAGGAAGACGACATGCACTGCGTAAGCAAAACAAAAACAAAACAATCCCAACAAACTCCCAGCTTGAAACCACTCTGTGGTTTGCAAAGTGAAGTCTAGCACAACAAACCAAAAATCAGACCTGCTTCTAATCTGTGAACAGCTCTCTTGATGAAATCTGTCATGTTTCTGGCTTCCTTTGTTCCTTGTGAAAAGAGAAGAAAAAGAAAAACCAAAACAAAAAAAAAGTTATTTTTCATAAAGGGTTTCCAAATGTTTTCTCTTTATTAATGTTTCTTTAGGATGCAGCTCAGCACAGTAGGCAAACCTGTCTCATCCCTTAATTCCTCCATTGCCAGAGCAACAGAACCAACACTTTATAACGTCAGATGTCTTGGGCATCAGTTGCAATGTGGAGCTTCCCCATTCTGTAGAGGCTTGTCTGTCCCACTGTGTTTGAGAGGCCAGTCATGGCTGGCTGTACATGAGCCATGGAATGGCTCTGGCAGAAACTGCTTTTGGATGATGAAAAGGTCATAGAACCTTAGAATGGCTTAGATTGGAAGGCACCTCAGAGCTCATCTACTCCAACCTCCCCACCATGGGCAGGGACACCTCTCAGCTAGACTCAGTTGCTCAAGGCCTCATACACCCCCCTAGGAAGGAGGCATCCACAACTTCCCTGGGCAGCCTATTCCAGAGTTTACAAGCAGCATAATAAGGCAGTCAGCCTGTACTAATGACATGAATTTAAGTTGCTTTTGTCACTGTTTGCCTTTTTCCAGATGGTAAGAAATGAATCACTTAGTTTCAATATTTTTTTAATGCTCTTTCTGCAAGTTTCATATCTGATGCAAAATTTGACAAGTCCTCTGAAGTTCTGGTTCTTAAAGGTACAGCCTTCTAGCCAAAAAGTTTCAGATCACAGAATGTTAGGGGTTAGAGGGGACCTTCAGAGATCATCAGGTCCAATATCCCTGCCAAAGCAGGATCACCTGGTGCAAGCCACAGAGGAACACATCCAGGTTGGCTCTGAAAGCCTTCAGAGGAGGCTTCACAACTTCTCTGGGCAGCCTGTTCCAATGTCCATCACCCCCACAATAAAGAACTATATGATATATACAGTAATATAGTTAAAAGTAATACAGAAATACAAGACTCCTTCCAGCAGAGTGCCCAGGAAGGGCTCCCAACCACCCTCCCATCTTCTTCCCCCCCCCTCCGTTATCTCAGAATCTCTCTTATGTCCAGGGTGAGCTGGAAAGGTCAGCAAGGGGTGTTAGAAGCAGAATGATTAGCTGGAAAACNCCTTCTCTTCTCCAGGCTGCAGACCCCCAACTCTCTCAGCCTGTCCTCATAGCAGAGCTGCTCCAGCCCTCTGAGCATCTTCGTGGCTCTCCTCTGGACTTTCTTTCTTTATTCTTTCATTAATTTCTTCCTTTGGTTCCCAGTCCTTGCCAGGCCATGTTCCTTCCTTTGCAGTGATTTGTAGCTTCAGAAGAACATAGCACTGTGGAGAGCTGAATGCATGCACTGTCACATTTCCTTGCTACTATGCAGGGCACCTAGAGAAGGTCCTTGTGTCATTGATGCTGCTCTCCCTGATGTTGTACACATGTGGAAGAGATCTTTGGTTACTCATGCAGTATTTTCAAAGAGAAAGAAAGCATCGGCCAGCCTTAACCAAAAATGCACAAAAAGATGAAGAAAGGGAAAACTAATGCTCACCACATGAGGATTCAGATGAGCTTTCTGTGTTTCTCTTATTTCCCTTTGGAAAAAAATGTGCAAGCCATGATTGTAAATCATTTGCAAACTCCCCTGCTTTAATTTATTAAGGTGGGCTACTCGCATGAGAGCACTATTTTAACCTTCAACTGCAATACTAATAAAATCCCTACGCTGTACCAGATATGTTTAATTTCAGCTTTTTATTGTGCTATTATTATTCCAATGGATCCCAAGAACATCTGACTGAAGTTACCTCAAAAGTTCTGCCTTTAAATTCGGTATGGAACCCAATAAACTCTGCCGATCACAGCAACCTTGAACTTGTGGAGATTCAGATCTAGATCCAGGCTTTGCAGCTGGATTCCATACCAAGTTTAAATGTGACCCAGATTCAGAGATTGTTGTGGCTGCACACACACAGAGTTTGCAGGAAACATTCAATTCAACATTTTTGGTAGGTGTTCCATCCTTTAATTTCTGCCAAATTTCTGCCCAACTCTTCACACTGATACCTAAATTCAGAGTCTTACTTTCTGACTCAGCTAAACCCTTAGCACACATCACTTTACAGAATAAGCATCATGGCCCTGACTTGGCTCCAAAACTCTCTGAACATCTGGAATAGTTGCAGCAGCAGCAGTGGGGTCACCTCCTTGCTGATACTGGGGGGTGGTGGGGAGGAGGTGTGTGCTGGGGCAGTTGGAATGGCAGCCCACAACTTCAGCACACAACATCAGAAGCCTTTGGACTCAGCTGGGATAAATAAGCAGAGCTCTATTGGTTTCTGGGTGAATGAGATTATAATTCAACTCAGAAGTGGGGTGTTTGTTTATCCCATAACAAAGTATCACACAACTGTGTGTTGTACGCCTTAAAGCACTGCACTCAAGGACAGCAAAACCCATGAGTGTGAGCTTAGGTTTCAGTGACTCCACTGAAGTTCTACCTATTTATTTCAAGACAGCAGTGCTGATGTTCACCAGCTGAGAATCTGGCTCTAACTCCTAGATGACAGCACAAACTAGATAGATACAGGATGAAGGAGCAGGGGCAGGGTAGGAATTTGCCGGAGTACAGAGCTGTACCACTGATAAATGGGTGTCACAGGATCACAGAATGGCAGGGGTTAGAAAGGACCTCAAAAGATTATCCAGTCCAATCCCCCCTGCCAGAGCAGGATCACCTATACCAGATCACAGGTTTTGACTGTCTCCACAGATCACAGGTTTTGACTGTCTCCACACCGCCCCCAGGCAGCCTGTTCCAGTTCTCTGTCACTGGCACAGTGAAAAAAAATTTCCTCCTGTTTCCATGAAACTTCCTGTGCCTCAACTTCCACCCACTGCCCCTTGTCCTGTCATTGGGCATCACTCAGCAGAGCCTGGCTACAGCTTCTTGACACTCATCCTTTACATCTTTATAAACATGAATGAGGTCACCCCTCAGGCTCCTCCTCTCCAAACAGCAGAGCCCCAGCTCCCTCAGTCTCTCCTCCTAAGGAAGATGTTCCACTCCATCATTTTTGTAGCTCTGTACTGGACTCTTTCAAGCAGTTCTCTGAGGTCCTTCATGAACTGCGGGGCCAGGAACTGAACACAATATTCCAGATGCAGTCTCACCAGGGCAGAGTAGAGGGGGAGGAGAACCTTTCTTGACCTACTAACCACAGCCCTTCTAATCCACCCCAGAATGGCATTGGCCTTCTTGGCCACAAGAGTGGTCTCTTGGACAGGCATGTTTCTTCCAACAGCAAAACTAGCTAAGGAGTAAACAGACATGAAAGAATACAAAGGATGTATTTCCTTAAGGAGTTCCAAATATGTATCCTATGCTTCTTGCACTGCAGCACAAAGGATTTTGATCTTGATTAACACTTCCCCAGTTACTTGAACACACACACACAGAGCTCTCATGATTCAAAACCAACTCCTGTATAAGATGCTCTTCACACTGACACATCCGTTCAGTTAATTTGAAGTCTAAAACTACCTTCTCTTCCATGCACCCCAAAAAAACCCCAAGCCAGCCAGCAGAAATAAACTCAAAGGCCACTTCCTCCTGGTACCACACCCAAAGTGCTCATTACAGTGGGAGAAGACAGAGTGGGTAATGTTGCTATGCTTCACAATGATTAGGTCAGAGAAATCACTTGTGCCATGAGCAGAATGTGCAACAAAGAGCAGCAATAGTGCTCAAATAAACTTCTGCTTTTGTCACACAGAATCACAGAACATTAGAGGTTGGAAGGGACCTCCAGAGATCATCCAGTCAAACCCCCCTGCTAAATCAGGGTCACCCAAGGTAGTCCACACAGAAATGCATCCAGGTGGGTTTGGAAAGTCTCCAGAGAAGAAGACTCCACAGCCTCTCTGGGCAGCCTGCTCCAGGGCTCTGGCACCCTCACACCAAAGAAGTTTCTCCTCATGTTGAGGTGAAACCTTCTCTGTTCCAGTTTGTAGCTGCTGCTCCTTGTCTTATTGCTGCTGACCACCAAAAAGAGATTGGCCCCAGCCACCTGACACCCACCCCTCAGATATTTGTACACATGGATCAGATCTTCTCTCAGCCTTCTCTTCTCCAGACTAAACAGCCCCAGGGCTCTCAGTCTCTCTCCATAGGGGAGATGCTCAAGTCTCCCAATCATCCTCATGGTTCTAGTCAAAGCTAATCACTTATAGTGAACTAAGTTAACAGGCTCAGTGATTCCAATGACTTTATTATCCACTCATCTTTTTTGTTTGGTTGGTTTTTTGTTTGTTTGTTTGTGTTCTTTATTGAGGCTGGAGCTGATTTTTTTTCAGGAATCATTATGTTTATGCAACCCAAGCACATTGTTATTTGCTACTTCCTGCACAACCATTTTGGCATTCTTATGAGAGAAGATGATGATGGTTCTGTCTAAATTGTTGGAGGGGGCGATTATCTACTGACATGGGAGGTTATTAGGGTTTGGTGCAATACAGAGAACACTCACAGTCAGAAAACAGCATCTTTCATTTTTAGGAATGGAGGTAATTGTGCTGTGTGACAGTGCACATCCTCAAGATGTTATGTATCACTGCGTACTTAAAAAAAGCAGGGCACTTTTCATTGATCTTTCAATTGCACTTTGATTTAAAATGCAGATCTTTCCCTCCCTTGAAATCTTAGCATTTGTATATTTAAAATGTATGGGGGGGGGGGGGGGG
>WBNM01005287.1:22958-37720 GCA_013399055.1 Ramphastos sulfuratus
GGGGGAATCCATTTCAGACATATGCAGCACCATAAATTACTTTTTGTGGTTGAAACAGTATTCGCTTATGTCATGGGTTGAACATCCTCCTTTATTAGAATGCTATTTATTGCCACCAGCTGCAGTGCTCAGCTAGCAAAGTTCTTGACACCAGCGATTGCTTTTCAGCACCAATGCTTCCGGCTGCTAACAGGGGCTCCTCTTGCCAAATGCAGCCACCCCTCTTAAACTGTTCCTTCTGCTGTACAGACAGCTCCTGTCGTTGTTACCCAGCGCAGGCGCTGGGGGAAAGGGATTGGATCTGAACCCGCTGCTGTGGAATCTATTTAGCTATAAATCTCTTCTAACTTGAAGAAGCCTTGCCAAATACCACTAGCTTGAAAGCTGTCAGATGTGCTCAGGAAATCTACCCATCAGTAATGGGGATTTTTGTTGTTGTTAGTGGTGAGTTTTTTTCAAAATTAAGATGCAAGTTCAGCTTGTGAGCAAAGGCTCTGCCTCAGATCTGGTAAAAGCACAAGACTTCAGCATGCATTCAGCCACTGGTCTCTATCTTACAGANCTTGCAGTTAGCACTGCTATGTTATTTTGCCTGTGCCAGCCAGGAAAACCAAGCAGGAGGAGTATAGAAGTGCCAATGCCAACAAATGTCACAGAGTCACAGGATGTTAGGGGTTGGAAGGGCCCTCCAGAGGTCATTGAGTCCAATCCCCTGCCAGAGAGGGACCATAATCTAGTGCAGGACCATAATCTGTCCTACTGAACAGTAAGTGTACCTCACAGAGTAAATGTTCAAAGTGGTAGCATGTATGCATCTCCTGTGTGTGCAAATCCTGTGATTTTATTGATATCATTTGCACAAATGCCTCCTTCACAGCTCCTGTGTGTGCAAATCCTGTGATTTTATTGATATTATTTGCACAAATGCCTCCTTCACAGCTCCTGTGTGTGCAAATCCTGTAGTTCTATTGATATCATTTGCACAAATGCCTCCTTCACAGCTCCTGTGTGTGCAAATCCTGTGATTTTATTGATATCATTTGCACAAATGCCTCCTTCAGAGCTCCTCTGTGTGCAAATCCTGTGATTTTGAGATCGTTTGCACAGATGCCTCCTTCACTGCTTTTATGTGTGCAAATGCTCTGATTGTATTGATATTTGCACAAATGCCTGGTTCACAGTTCCTGTGTGTGCAAATCCTGTGATTGTATTGATATCATTTGCACAGATGCCTTCTTCACAGCTGAACCCTTGAAAAGCCATTGCACATAACTGGGCTCAACTAAGCAACAGAAACAACTGGGGAGAGGAGGAGACTGAGCTCTTAACCTGGGAAGAATTCCTTTCCTTCTGCAGAAGAGAAACACCCAGTAGGTCAAAGAGGAAAGTTTCTCTGCAGTCCAGCATAGGCAAGCTTGTTACACAGATGCCTGAATTACTGGAATCTAGAATTGAAAGAAGTGAAGCCCTGAGCCTTCATTCTTCATCATGTGTGGTAAGACACCAGAAAAGGTTTGCCAGAGAGGTGGCAGAAGCCCCATCCCTGGCAGTTTTCAAGGCCAGGCTGGATGTGGCTCCGGACAACCTGATCTAGTGTGAGGTGTCTCTGCCCATGGCAGAGGGGTTGGAACTAGATGAGGCTTGAGGTCCCTTCCAGCCCTGACAATTCTATGATCCTATGAACATTTTTTTTCCCCTCTAAGAATGAGCAACTATACACATTTTTGTCTGTCTGTATGCTTTAAAAAGCCTAAACCATTCAAACTAGAGTCACTGCAGAAGACTGGTAGGTTCTGCCATGGAAGAGAACTTAACAGGCAAGCATTCTGAAAACTGTTATTAGTCACTATGAAAGCTGATAAATGTAGGAGTCCTATTCATCTTACAGAGAGATTTAAAAAAAAAAAAATCATTCTTCTGCCCATGACAAAACTCAGAAAGTACAGGAGATAGCTGAAAGTTGGGAGTTATTTATGGGTCAAAAATACAATTCCTCTTTATTTCTTATCTTGTCCCTGCAAATAATCTGAAACAGTTGTTAGCAAGTTACTTTCTCCTTCGTATCTTTAAAGTGGAGATAAATGTGTGCTTCCTCTAAATGACTCAAAATAAACTGGCACAACAGTCTGGCTCTAAGTGCTGTGTGTCACAGAGCAGCTTTCATAAAAGTGCTTATTTTCTTTGCATCTGCATTGTCCTCAGGGCAGGGTCTGGGCCATACTCTGCCCTGCAAGCTAAATCTTAACACTGAAGAAGGTCTGCTCCATCACATCGACCTCATTCTAGCCTTGTGTTTGGAAAGCACAAGGCAAGAGACGTGACAATGTAACATCATGGAGAATGGGTCCCTTAAACAGCTCCTCTCCTCTCTTCCAGTTGGCTTTCTGCCAATTCAAATGGGTGAGTGAGGGCCAACAGACATATTAGTGCAACCCTATATTTAAAGCTAAATTATCCCCTGGATGACCCTAGAGTCAATTTATGGGTGCAGAGACTAATGTACAATAGAGTTTAGAAACACTCTAAAGCCTGGCTTTGGAAATGCCTTGACACATGTGGGGGAGGAAGGGGTAAAATATCTGTGTGTGTGCTCAGTTTTTCTGTTTGTGCAGGCTCCTATTTCTGATTATTATTTTTTCAGCCAGAAAAGAACAAATAGAGAAAACTCTTCTGTGTTCCCACTATAACAATGAAAATTAAGCCTGCTGATTTGAATTCTTGCTACCATTTAGAACAGTAATTCATCTCTGCAGTCGAGTTGTCCCCTAAGGAGTTCAGCAGTTCAGCCAGATAACTCTTCTTCACCCCTACAAACACAATAAATACCTGGTTGCTTGGTGCACAAGCATCCTCCATGTTAGCAGTGGTGAACAGCAGCCCCCTTAGTTTCCCTTCTCCTAAGAGTCTTCCTGCATGAAGACACCACCACCTTTAGGTGCAATAAATACCTGGCTGCTTGCTGTACAAGCATCCTTCATGTTAGCAATGGTCAACAGTAACCCTCTTAGTTTCCCTTCTCCTAAGGGTCTTCCTGCATGAAGCCACCAACAACTTCTCCACAAACGTTTTTTTTCTGTGTTGTGGGGTAAGAAAAGCAAGTAAGTTAAAAAAAAAATTCTTTTAAATATAGAGGTATTTGTTCCCTGTTCATTTCTTGTGCCTATGGGATCTTATAAAAGAACAGTCAGAAGAGATACAAGGTGTTTATGAACACAGTTTAGTGCTGTGCTAACAGTTGGACTTGATAATATTGAAGGTCTCTTCCATTCAAAATTATTCTGAGGGAGCTGGGGCTCTTTAGCTTGGAGAAGAGAAGCCTGAGGGCTGCCCTCATTCATCTTTATAACAAGGTAAAGGGTGAGTGCCAAGAGAATGGAGCCAGGCTCTGCTGAGTGATGCTCAATGACAGGACAAGGGGCAATGGGTGGAAGTTGAGGCATAGCAAGTTCCATGGAAACATGGATTTTTTTCCCTGTGAGGGTGACAGAGCACTGGAACAGGCTGCCCAGGGGGATTGTGGAGTCTTCTCTGGAGATACTCAAAACCCACCTGGATGCATTCCTGTGTGATCTGGTATAGGTGATCCTGCTCTGGCAGGGAGGTTGGACTGGATGAGCTGTCAAGATCCCTTCCAGCCCCTGACATTCTGTGATTCTACAATTCCAAGAGGTGTCCGTAATGCAAATCACACAGATTGTGTCTGTTCAGGTCACTGCCAAGTCACCTGGCAGCACACTGCAGAAGGTTGCTCTGTCTTCTGAAAAGTTGTTTAGTTGGAAGTTTTGGGCAATTTCTGCAGTCCTTCCCTGGTGCAGAGCAGTCCTCCCCAGGTTTTGCTCAGGACTAGGCTTCACTCAAGTTGCCTTGTTTGGTGTAATATTTCATCTCTCCTGTGATGAAAGGCTGAGAGCCCTGGGACTGTTTAGTCTGAAGAGAAGGCTGAGAGGAGATCTGATCAGTGTGTGCAAATATCTGAGGGGTGGATGTCAAGATGAAGGTGCCAGGCTCTTTTTGGTGGTGCCCAGTGCTAGGATAAGGAACAATGGGTACAAGTCAGAACACAGGAGGGTCCACCTCAACACAAGGAGACACTTCTGTATGGTGAGAGTGGTGGAGCCCTGGAACAGGTTGCCTGGAGAGGTTGTGCAGTCTCCTCCTCTGGAGACTTTCTAAACCCATCTGGATGTGTTCCTCTGTGACCTTCCCCAGGTGATCCTGCTTTGGTAAGGGTGTTGGGCTCAATCTCTGGAGGTCCTTTCTAACCCCTAACATTCTGTGATTAATTCTCACTACTTGAATTTTTATCACACTTCATCAGTTGGCTTAGATGAAGCTATCACAGAAACCTGATCAGCTTTACTTAGTTCTCCTGATTCCCCAAAATACAATTGCAGGAGCCAGTCAGGTTTTCAGACAATCTGAACTATAAAAACAACCCACCAAAAATCCAAGGCATGCAGATGCAACAACATCCTCATCTGATGCAATTTTTTTTTGTTTCTTTCATACAAGCAGAACCATAGATGACATTTTTATGCCTAAGTCTCTTAAACGCATCTTGAAACAAATGCTTTTTAAGAAGGCAAACACATAGCCCAGAGCTGATAACAAGCAACAGTTGTAACTGGGAGAAGGGGGGAAAGGGGGAGGATGGAGGGGGGAAAGGGGGAGAGAGAGGGAGAGAGAGAAAGAAAAACACAGCATGAAAGTGAGCTTAGCATATTTTACTGCAATTTCAATAAGTTTAGTTATGATCATAAAAATTATAGTTACGACAGTCAGAGAGCTCTCTGTTCTCTGGTCATTAACCCTGCTTGCTTTCTTGTAGAAGAGCTCACAATCACCCACAGCTTCCCCTTCCGTGGAGCACTGTTTCTCATGCAAACACACTGCTCTACTGGTTCGTTACTTGAAGCTGCTACTGTGCACTGGGATAGGTCTCTGCAGCTACCCTGCAGGAGTGTGAGTTGCACAAACTCAGCACAGGATTCTGCTATGGTAACACAAGTGGCCAGGTAGTGATTTTTATGTCAGTTACTGAGAGTCAGGCAGCAACAGAAGTCTCCACAGCAGTTGATTTACAAGCCAAAACCCTTCAGAGATCTCTGAGCTAAGTGCAAGCAAAAGAGGCATGAAAGGCTCTTGCAGGGCTATGAAGATGCTGAAGAGGCTGGAGCACTGCCCTATGAGGAGAGGCTGAGGGACCTGGGGCTGTTTGGTCTGGTGAAGAGAAGACCTAGAGGGGATTTAATCAGTGTTTATTAATATCTGAGGGCTGTGTGTCAAGAGGGAGAGGACAAACTCCTCTGAGTTGCACCCTGTGATAGAACAAGGAGCAATGGGTATGAACTATAGCACAGGAAGTTCCACCTCAACATGAGGAAGAATTTCTTTATTTGAAGGGTCCCAGAGCACTGGAACAGGCTTCCCAGAGAGGCTCTGGAGCCTTTCCAGCCCTGTGTGGATGTGTTCCTGTGTGACCTGAGCTAGATTCTATGGTCCTGCTCTGACAGGGGGATTTGACTCAATGATCTGTGGAGGTCCCTTCCAACCCTTAACATTCTGTGATCCTGTGATGTGCTTCTGCAGATGCAGCTGGTGAGGGTGGCAAGCAAGCCCACCTTCCTTCATTTGATCCCATCAGCAGCAAGAATCAAGGACAGCACCTAACCACTCTATAAGGGAACATCTGTCCTATGCATACCACCAGATCAACTCCAGCAGATACATAAATCATAGAATGACTCAGATGGAAGGAAGCTTCAGAGGTCATCTAGTCCAACTCCCCTGCAGTCAGCAGGGACATCCTCCACTAGATCAGGTTGCTCAGAGCCTTGTCAACCTTGACCTTGAATATCTCCAGGGATGGGGAGTCAACTACATCCCTGTGTGCAACCCGTTGCAGTGTTCCAGCATCCTCATGGTGCAGAACTTGTTCCTCACATCCAATCTCAATCTGCTCTGCTTTCATTTCAAACCATTACGTCTTGTCCTGCCCCTGCAGGCCTTTGCAAACAGTCCCTCTGCAGCCTTCTTGTAGCCCCTTCAGGTACTGGCAGGCTGCTATTAGGTCTGCCTGGAGCCTTCTCTTCTCCAGGCTGAACAACCCAAGCTCTCTCAGCCTGTCCTCCTAGCAGAGGTGTTCCAGTCCCCTGATCATTGTAACAACCTAAATCCCTGTAACAAACCACACCACAAGTTTGCATATCGAGCAGCATACAACTCTGAGGCAGTGACACGTTCAGCTGCCTTATAGAGGTCATTTTTCATGCTGGTGTTTCCAAACACAGAGAAGTAGGGCAGGCTTTTCAAACCCAGCTGCCTGAAGCAATCTATCTGTCCACCTAGCCAAGAAGCTTAACTGAGCAGCCTAATTTCTAGAGGCAAACATTTAGTGTTTGAGACCTTCTAGAATCCTTTGCACCAGACTATATTTAACACATCTCTAAGTAGCCCTAAAAATTAAGCACAAGGGCAATTTAAATGCAGCCACTGGTTTTGCAGTAGTAACACAGAAGGATGCACATCAGGGTCTGGTTGCTTAACCAGTAAAAGGGTTACACTTTCATAAGTGCTCAGCATGTAAAATAGAACAAGTCCCTGGCTGGGTAGTGGAGAGGACAAGGAGGGGAGGGTGTGGGAGAAGCCATGTAGAGATTAGTCAGGATGGATCTACTGCTCCAGGGAGAGGACAGAGGCTTTAGCCTGGCATTGAAGTGTTCAGGTTTGGGTGTTTTGGTTTATTATTTTTACTTTGAAAAATATTAACCATTATGTGAGTGCTTTGGCAATCAGAAAGACACAGCAAACTAAACCAAGTTCCTGTTTACTGATCAGTTCCCTGGGTTCCCAAACAGAACCCAATTTGTTCAGCTGCTTTGTGACAAGCACATGAACACACAGCAGACAGAACTGAGTCTCATGCTGTTGGAACCTCATGGTTACAAGCATGCTAGTAAGGACAAGAGCAGTCCCAGACTGGAATTAACAAAACCAAATAAACATCCAAGTAGGACCTATTCCTTCATACTGCAGAGGCCAAAACAGATTTCCCCCCTGTGGGAACTAATAAACCTCCATATTCAGGCAACATGAACACAATGACAAGTCACCTTTAGAAGAAAATCATGCAGCAAAGGTTACATTGCATAGTCTGAAGAAAGGGAAAAAAACAGAGTCCAGTAAGTGGTGGGATGTGAGAAGAAAACAGAGCTTTGCTGTCTTTATGAAGCATCCAGACAGTACTCAAGAAGTGTGAAATGTTTTTTTGCCAAGGAAACGTATAGATGTTTTACTTGGATGCAGCTGGAAACTGAAAACTAAATGCTTGCAATAATACAACACAGCAACTGAATGCTCTTTGGGACTGTAAATTTACCTGGTGAAAAACTGCTGCTCCGAAAGCATTCCACAGAAAATGGACTGCAGCATCAAAGTGAGAACACTGCATAGGATTTCACTTGAAGAGGGACAAGTCCATGTTAATGGGGAAGAAAGGCTGGATTGCAGATGCTGGCAGCCAAAACCAACAAGCTTCCTTTCACTAGATCTCAAAGAATAATTTTTAATTTGAGGACTGGCATCACAGAAAGCCACAAAATAAAAAGAGACTCCCAGTGCTGGAAGTGAGAGCATATTTCATCTCCAGTCCATTCCAAAGTGGAGTGACTGGAAACTATTTTATCATTTCCAATCAAATTTTTCCCCATTTTATTTCTCTCCTATTTTCAAAATAGGTGAGCAAGTATCTTGCATGTAAGTCCAAACACAAGAAATACACACAATATTTATATATCACTATATTCACAACAGAAATACACAATATATACATCTGTTAATTTGGTAAATATAGAATTCAATGCTCTCTGAAGATTAATGTTTAATGTACACCACAGTACTGAAGCAAATTAAGCACAGTTTCCATTAATGGCTACATTCTAATTCCACCTCTCCAATATTCCAATACTCTTCTGGCAAAGAAAACCAAAGGAAAAAGGCTTTTTAAGAGTTTCTCTAGATGTTATACCCATATTCTAATAACCAAATAACATAATTGTTGTTCTGAAACTATTGCTATGCTGCAAGAAAAGCATAGTGGATGTTAGGGATTAACCTGGTCTTCTACTAGCTAAACCAGGCAGAGTTAGATGCAGCACCTCAGCAATGCAAATGTGACACAAGATTTTATGCCTTGTGACAGACTTGTGCTGGATTTTTATTTAAACAAAAGCATTTGCTGATCATTTTAGGCACACAAATGGTTCTCTAAACAGCAGTGTCGTCAGTGTACTTTAATGTGTCCATTAAGAACCGTAAGCTGGAAGCAATCACCAAATAACTGTGGCCATGGAAGAAACGTTCAGCACCCACCAGGCTTTATCAGAATTGCAAATCACAAGCCATGGCCTGGTTCCCAACTTATTGTTTCTACAAAATTTAGGAAAAACAGAGAACTGAAGGTATCAATGAAATGCAGCAATCTGCTCTGAGTCGAGCCCTTTGGAAAGGGCATCTCGGTTCAAAGATACAAGGAACGCAGTAGCAACAGCAAAATGAGCTCATCTTCAGTACATAAATGCATGCTTTAAGCCAAGTAAGAAATGGGTAAACCCTTTTATTAACAAAGAGACTTTCTCAGTTTTCCTTACCTGGTGGTTACTCCAAGTGCAGTATCAGACAGGCTGTGATTTTCTAGTTCCACAAGTATTGGAGCAGTGAAGATACTTCCTTCAGACCAGCCTAAATATCTCTATCTCACCTGTAGAGTAACTTATCCAAGTGGTTTACCCAGGTCCCAACCAGGGACATCCCTTGAAATATCTTTACAGAAGCAGTAGCAAAGCAGAGCTCTCACATCAAAGCACATACACAGTACTGTCACCTCCCAGAACACAACTGCTGGGTGTTTGCCACCTGCACTCTGTGCTTACCTTAGAGCAAAGGTCAGTAGAACTCTGCTTGGCAGCAAGAAGGCTGAGTGGGATTTCCTCTTGAACATTTAAAGCCATTTCTCTGCTACACTTCCAGGCTATTTACTGCTGCTGCAGGGAGAAATCAGATTTCCTTGTAAAAGTCCCTCTCCATAAGAAGCAAGGCCTGCATGAGTATCCACAGGCTGCTGAGAGATGCAGTCAGGTGTTAATTATCTGCCCTAATATTACTGGGTGGAGGTTGCCCAAAGAATCACCAAAGGCTGCTGCAATAGCTAAGACTTAAAAGGGGTCTGGGAGAAAAGCCTTCTTCAGCCAGGTCAAAGATTTCTCTCTGAGTGGCTAACAGAGTATATATGGGGGTACAGGAGAAGCATCTGATAAAACTTCTTCCAACACAGACCCTCAAGCTTTCTGTGGCTTAGGAACCTCCTGAACCAGAAGGCTTAACCTGAAGTCTTTAAGAATAAAAAGCAGCAGGTGGTGGACATGCTTTCAATAATGCCAATGCCAAAGGTTCCTATCCACTGGATGCTGTGACCCTGACAGCTACTTACAACCACTGAAGAGGATGAGAGAGCTTATTGCCAATGAGCGTGAGAAGAGTGTATGATGAATGAAGAGGCAAATTTAACATTTAAATCTAGATTATTAGGGAAAACAGTACTTCATCCATCAAATTTACACCTGTCCTACCTGGGTATTTACTGGCAGATTTCTGTGCTGTGTAAGCAGAACAAACAAAGCAGTGGCAGCAGCTGCAGGAGCTCTGTGATAAGCTTCCGCTGTGTCTATATGTGCATAGGTGTGCTCGGCACAGAAGAGGTTTTACTGCCATGTAACTCCAGCTGCTCCTAAGCATCAATCAGGCATGACAAGCTGCAGCATAAGATCAGGTTGTTCTTGACAGTGCACATTTCCAGGAGCACAAGAGCTTCACCATTGCTGAGAGAACAAAATGGCTCGACCTGGGCTGCAGCAGGTGGGAATGCAGCCTGCTCTCCTCTGGTACGTAGCATACTCTGCCATGACTCCCTGCAGCACACTGATACGAGTAAAAATCATTCAGGAGCACTGTGTTACATCCTATTAGAAAGCAAAGCCATTGTATTAAACCAGGAATGTGCTAGGGAGTTGATTTTAAATTCCCTTCCTGTACACACCACTTGTTATTTTATCAATTAAACTCATCCAGTATTGGAATACAGCATAACTACGTTTCCTTGAGTACTCTCACAGGCAGTTGAACATCTGGAGGTAAAAAAAAAAAAAGCAACAACAGAGAAGGAAAGAGGCCACACAAGTTATTCATATCAGGCTAAACAAAACTCCACACTCCCTACATGCTGCTTGAAAGTGGATGTGAAATATCTCTGAGAAGAAAGAGCTGTAGAGCTTGAGTCTATCGGGACAGAATGAGGGGTTGTGAAAATGCATAAATATATTCAGGGGAAATTCTAGGCTGTCATTTCTGTCACCTACAAGAGGAGTTTCTCTTCTGGGTTCCAATGTCTGTTGCTTTTGATGCTGAGTTGATATTACATTTCTGTTGCTACTTACACCATATGTATCTCAAAGCTTTTGCTTATTCTTAATTGAAATAAGATTTATGAAATTCCCCTTCAGAACTTTTAGTGTCCTCAAAAGCTTTCCACTTTCAGGAAGAGGTCTGCATCAGGACAGAAACGGGAAAGAGTGTGGGGAATGTAGATAAGCAGAGAGAAAGAAAATTCAGGAGGAGTTATCTGAATAGACTCCATGTCCTACCAGCTCAAAGGCAATGAAGCATTTGTCAGTTGTTCCTGTGGTCCACAATCACTTCCTAGAGCTGTAACTTGCATTAATTTTTAAAATATTTTATGCATAAAGCTGCCTCAAGCCTTGTTGGCTTGTACGAGTTGGTCTTGCTCAGCACATCACAGAGGGTCTCAGTAACCTTGGCTGAATTGCAAGGGTGAAGCTTTTTACACTGATGAACTCTTCTGGAAGGAAATAAAAATCATGAGTGAGCATTTCTGCGCTGTCAAACACCATTCTGTTCCTTCTCATCTTCCTTTTCTAATGGAGATGGTTAGCATAATCATACTTAGGGCTGTTACTTCCTGTGCTCTTATCTGTGGGTAGCTTCCTGGATATAAATATAAATATAAATAAGCTTCAGGTCTTCTCTTACCTGAGTTGGCCTTGGGAGCATTTTTTTAATCAAAATTTTGTGTGAAACACAGGAGTTTGCTGCTTAAAAGTTCCCAGCAGAACTGCTGTGGTACAGCAGCCAGGGTAGGGTTTCCACTACATTTGTCTGGCTATCTCTTTGTCTTTCATGAACATTGGTGAATTAAATTTCAGGAAGGAAGGAACCATGCACAGACTGCAGTGATTGCTGTCATTTTTAAAGCACAATTTGTGCAAAAAGAGGCTACTGAGGTGGCTACATTCATTGAGCAGCAAAGCAAGATACAAAAGCCCTGAGCCCTAACTCACAAATGATCACTCAGATCACAAGCTCCTTGCTGCTGTTTCAGAAATACTACATCTTGTAACCCACTTTCTGTTGTACATTTAGACATACCTAGAATTAATAGAATCACAGAACCTCCAGAGATCATCCAATCCAAACCCCTGCTAAAAAAGGATCACCCAGGGTAGTTCACACAGGAATGCATCCAGGTAGGTTTGGAAAGTCTCCAGAGAAGGAGACTTCACAGCCTCTCTGGACAGCCTGCTCCAGGGCTCTGTCACCCTCACTGTAAAGAAGTTTCTCCTCATATTGAGGTCAAACTTTCTATGTTCAAGTATGTATCCATTACTCCTTGTCATATTACTGTGCACCACTGAAAAGAGATTGGCCCCAGCCACTTGACTCCCACCCCTCAGATATTTATAGACATTGACAAGATCCTCTCTCAGCCTTCTTCAAACAACAACCCACAGGCTCTCAGTCTCTCTTCATAGGGGAGATGCTCAAGTCCCCAAATCATCCTCATGGCCCTCTGTTGGACTCCCTCCAGCAGACCCCTGTCTCTCTTAAATTCATCTAAGGACTTTCACACTGGTTTCAATCTTGATATTTCATTTCCAAGATTCGAACCAAGCAGTTACCCTTCTCTTTTGAACACTGTACGTTGGCATCAGTAACCAAAAATGCATTAGCAGAAAATCATTAAGTAGCAGCAGCAAGGTATGAATGCAGGAAGAGAATGACAGTTTGTGATTGATCCCATGTATCTGTGAGGTTTTCTGTGCCTCACACACTGAAACTAATTGTGACAACATTCTGAGACTGTCCTTCCAAATTCTGCTGCAATGTAAAGTGAAAGGGTTTGCACTTTCATGTCAAAGGTAAACTCACTTTTGACTGAGGACTGATGCTGTACCTTTGTATCATTAATAGCTGGGAGCTTCCCAATGTGTCTGGTATCACATTCAAGAAATGGCTGAAGCTTCACACAGAGCTGGTGGAGCAAGTCCAGAGGAAGGCACAAAGATGATCCATGGGCTACTCCACTGTGAGGACAGGCTGAGGGAGCTGGGGTTGTTCAGTCTGGAGAAGAGAAAACTCCAGGGGGACCTCAGAGCTGCCTTCCAATACCTGAAGAGATCCTACAGGAAGGCTGCAGAAGGACTATCCATCAGGGTGTCTACAGACAGGGCAAGGAGGAATGGTTTGAAGCTGAGGGAGAGTAGGTTCAGACTGAAACTGATGTGGGTTTGGGAGTTACCTGCCCCCCCCCACTTTGTAAAATGACCCAGACTAGAACTCAGCCGGCTGGAAGTTTAGATGAAGCTCTATTTACAGCTCAGCACAATGTACAAGCAGATATATACACTATATACAGGAATATTTACAGAAATATACAAGGTAAAGGTAATACAGAAACACAACACCCCTCCCAGAAATCAGAGACCCCAGGAGGGGCTCCCAACCACCCTTCCACCTTCTCCCCACCCCTATACCTTACCCCAAGGTTTTGAGGATCGGCCAGAGGAGGAGTTAGAAGAAAAGTGATTAGTGAAATTAATTTGTCGGAGAGGAGAAGCCAGAAGTTGCAGGATAGCCCCAGACAGTGTATCCCAGAGCCCGTGACCAGCCCGACTGACTTATCTAATGTTTATGTACTTATTCCTAAACATCACAGCAAGCCTATGAGTGAAGTAGACATCACCATTGTTTTCTTTTCACAGCCTATAATATAATTTTCTCTATTAAAATATTCCAATTAGCCTTAAACCAGCACAGAAACTTAAGAAGTTCTTCAGTGCAAGGGCAATGATACTCTGGAATGGGCTGCCCAGGGAGGTTGTGGATGCTTCTTCCCTGGGGGTGCTCCAGGCCGGGTTGGATAAGCAGAGCAGCAGAGTCTAGTTGAGAGGTGTCCTTGCAGATGATCTCTAAGTTGCTTTCTAACTAAGCCAATCTATGATGTTATGATTCTGTGATTTATAAGCAGGGACAGTGTAAAGTAAGTGTAGATAACACCTCCTCACCACAACAGCAGCCAGGGAGCAGTGTCATGTTGTGGTCAGCTCCTCCAGTGGCTGCTGTCCAACTACTGGACCGTTTGCACAGCTGCATCCATGGAGGCAAAGTATTGTTCCTGTGTCACCTGCTCTAGGTGATCCTGCTCTGGCAGGGAGGTTGGACTAGGTGATCTTTTGAGGTCCCTTCCAAGCCCTAACACTGTGATTCTGTGTTGGTTCAACTAGCTGTGTGACTACTTTTGCTTTCCAAGTTCTGCAGCCTGGAAAGGCAGTCGACCCACTGGCTATAAAAATACACTGCCTGGCTCAGTTTCTTATTTTGATGTCAATGGACTCAGGAGATCCATTACCTCCTGGGATAAAGGCACAGTGGCTGATGAGAGCAAATGGCTTGGTTTTCTTGAAGTTCTTCTGCAAGTGGGGTACAGTTGCCATCCTTTGATCTCCAGGAGAGAAACGGAGGCTTTGGTTCCTAGACTTGGCACAATGCCTGCAGCATGGGAGGATTTGCTGGAGCCCCATTGCATACCAGCTCTTCAGAACTCTTTCCTTGGTTCACGTGCCCTTTTCAGCAGCATTATCCCCAAGATGGGAAGCATGTGGAGTGTGGAGGAAACATATACATTCTTTCCAGCCCTCCATTGGACAGAGCCCAAATTCCTTGGTGTAGGAGGGCTGTGAGGTTCAGAACAGGAGGGAAGGGTTCTGGCAGACACAGCCAGCTGGAAGGACAGCCATCCATAGGCAGAGTTCCTTCCACAGATGAATCAGGGTGAAATGATTTTACATGTTCCTTCATTGTCCTTCCCACCTTGTAAACATTCCTAAAGCCTGTCTGTAAGCCCTGCATAAAGAAGTGCTAATAAGCTTATGTCAGTACTGGAAATGGTTTCTCCCACACCTAAAAAGCCAAGTTCATCCCACATGTAATTCCACTCACTTTAATAGCTTTGCAGGAGGAAGGATACTCCCCTAGTAAGTCCACCCCAAAGCTGCAGATTCTGCTGAAAACAGCTGCCTGCCTTGTGAGTAGGATAAATCACCACAGCTCTCAGTTGCTCAGGCCTTTGCAATAGACTCCTCTTCACCTCCATATGCAATTCTGCCTGCAAACCTCTAAATGATCTGGACACCAGCTGCTTGAAAGTCCTGAAAGCCCCATTATAGGAGATAAGGACAGCAGAGCAGCCCTTGCTCTCTGTTTTTAAACTATGTCCATCAATTGGTGTATCTGTGTTGTGTTTGTATTGTATTTATATTTTATTTATCCTACTGCAAAGCACTTCTCGATTAGCTGCACTGTCCAAGAAGGGGTTTTGTTGTTTTTTGGTTTGGTTTTGGTTTGGTTTTTTT
>WBNM01005287.1:56952-61952 GCA_013399055.1 Ramphastos sulfuratus
GAAGATCACTGCGAAAGGGAAGGGAAAGGGAAATCCCACCCTCGCTTTTTATCTTATTTCTGTATCGGTTTTTGGTATTATAGGAGAGTAAAGAAGTTTTTGTTTGGTGGTTTTTCATTGATCAGTCACTCTGAGCTAATGTAATTATCCTCATCAATAGAAGGCTGCAGAGAGAATCATTATGTGGGTGACATTGATAAATGATCACCCAAGAGCTGCCTTTTCTCTTGGGCACCCCCACATATGACCCTCCCACATACAGAAGGTAGCCATAGAAACACCTTGAGATCCTCAAACACTGCTGCATATGGGAGAATACAGAAAAGGAGAGAGGGAAAAAAAAAAACCAAACCCAACTTCACACACTTTCTGCCCCTGCTGAAGCCTCCTTCCCAAAGCACGAAGCCACCAAGCTGGGCTCCGCGCTACTGCCCTGTCTTGCCCCGCGGGCGCGCAACCCCGGCTCCGCTCTCTAGCACAGCACCACATGCAGTATTTGGGGGTGGGGGAGAGGTAAATGTTGTGGTCTTATGGGGCTCGCTTATTTTTTTTCCTTTTTTTTTTTTTTTTCCCCCTTTCCTTTGCACGCACCATGCGGACGCACTGCTCCTTCCCTAGGGACCCCCTGGTTTCAAAGTCGCCCTTGGAGATGCGCACCTACAGTATCCACCTCCTGCCCAGTGATGCGGCCCATACAAAGTTGTTAAACCCGAGTTATAAGCAGCGATTTTTTTTAGTTACAGGACTAGACAGGAAGATTCTATATTTCTTACTAAGGCAAGGATTAATGTTTTTTCTTCCGGCCGCAGAGCCCCTTTTTATGTAAGCAGATTCGAAAATATTGAGAGCAGTAATTGATTCATAATGATCCATAAATCGATGTGAGGAAGGGGGCGAGGATGCTTATTTATTTCATTCCTAAAGCTGCAAGTAAAGTAGCTTTGACACCGTTGTAGGGATGAAGGGGAGGAGTTGTTTAGCTGTACGGGGTCATCCATCATCACTGTCGCAGAGACTCTGCCCAGAGGAGCAACCTCCCTTCTGTCTGTCTCTTTCTCGCCACCAAAACTATTAATATTAAAATCTGCCTGCAGACCTTGCCCTCAGACGCCTCCAATCCCGCACCGTCCTTCCCAGTGTAGAGACGCCGGGCGTCCCCAGCGCTCTCCCGTGAAGCCCCGTCGGGTTTGGTTCTTCCCAAAGTCCTGTCAGGAGAGTTCAAAACCCCAGTCCCGTTCCCTCTCAGCTAAACCTAGGGCCGTGGCAGGTGAGCTTTGCAGGGCGGAGCCCCCCTCCCGCCCCACCGCTGAGCGCAGAGATGCGTCATCCGAGTGGGGAAAGCATTTGGGCACTGTCCGGGCTCCGTGGGGGCTCCTTCGCGGTACACGCACCAGTACAGAGGCGCAGAGGGGCTGGCGGCTCCAGGTCGGCCTCGCAAAGACACAGCCACAGACCCTCACTCCCGTCGGGAAGCCTCGGGAGCTGCCGGTCGGGACAGCGGGTCCTGCTTGTGCTCCCGCCGCACCCCTTCCCCTGCCCGTTCCCTGTCCCTCCCCGCCCCCCAGCACTCGCAAACCTGGTCTGGGGCAATTCTCTCTCCCTCGCTCTCTCTGCGGCTATGAGCGAAAGCAGGGGAGCGCCCGGCTGCCCCCGGCATCTCCTCTTCGGCCCGGCGGTGCCCGCTCTCTGCGGCGGGCAGGGCTCGGGCGGCCGCGGCGGCGGAGGTGCGCTTCCCTCCTCTCTTCGCCTTAAAGGCGGCAAAATCTGGAAGAAAAATCCCTTGTTTGTGGTGGCTACAACTCCCAGCCCAGACCCGCTTGGAGAAATGGAAATTTGGGATTATAAACATGTGTGTGTGTAAACAAAAGGTGTTTCATCTGTTACCCTTCGTTTCCCACAGCATAAGCAATTTTTATTCAGACCGGAGTATTTTCTTTAGCACTATACCGCTGTCAAAACATTATTCCCGTTTTGGTTGCTTTTGACAGCTGAGCAGTTCTTAAAAATACCAAAATCGGAACCTTCCATGCTAAACAGTGAATCTCAGATGGAGAAATCTCTGCACGTTATCGTACCTTGGATTTCAGCAACACATCTCATGGAAAGCACAGCCCAAAAGAAAAAAAAAAAAAAAAGGAAAGAAAAAAAAAGGGGGGGAGGGGGGAGGGGGAAGAAAGAAGTAAAATAAAAGGCAACACAGCAATGCAAATATTTAGTTGACTATAAAAAACAATAATCCACTGTGGTTAAACTCTTCCCTCTCCAGTGTGAGGACGTTTACTGACATTTCTCCTCAAACTGTTAAGAAAAGATCTGCAAGGGAATGAAATGCTGAGTTTAAAAAAAAATTAAACAAAAAGCCTCCCTTTTAAATAGTGCTAACACAAACAATCTTGCCTACTGTACCCACAGTAATCACAGAATTTGGAAGTGGGAACTCAGAGTGTGCTCTTCTTACACCACTGAAGGGTCGGTGTGTTTTTAACCAGGACAGGGAGCATCAAAGCCAGGCTGGGAATTATCATCCTTTTAATTTCATACAAATGCCTTCAAAAGACGCCCACGAAGAAGGACCCGATTGCTAAATAAATCCTCACACTCATTCTACTGGCATCCTCCCTTCTGTCGCCAGCAGCGTGGGTCCATTTACTCAGCTCAGAAATGAAACATTAACTACGAGGCCGAGCCTCTTTCCACATTCCAAAGGTAAAAGTTGTCAGTCAAAGTTTTTAATAACAGCCCAGCCAGTTGGAATGAGGAGGAGGAGGAGAAGGGTTACAAATTTACAGATGTTGAAGCCTGTAAGGTTTATTTCCTAGAAAGTTAGGGTAATTACGAGCCCTTTCCCATTCTCCTCCTCCCAGAAATAGCTGCAGAGCTGCTTTCCCCTGCTCTTTGGGCCCCATCCTGCTGTCACTGACTTCACTGTGCCTCCGAGGGCAGCTGTTTCTAACACCGCCAATGTCTTCCTACTTCAAGCTCTCCTTTAGTTGCTTTAAAATGCCACAAGCATTTGTTTAAGTAAAACCAAACCTTCACCCACGATTCTGCACCAGCTATTTATACACAAAATGTCGAATTAACATTTTCTCTAGTTATTCGATGGTCTTTTTTTTTTCTTCTTCTTTGTTCTCCCCCCCCACAGCCCAATTCTGAAAGCAACTGAAGACAAGAAGAGCAATAAAACCACCTCAAAAGCTCCATCACACAGTCCTCACACAGGTAAAGCTCTCATTAAAGTCAAGGCTGCTTCTCTCCTCTTGAAACTTTCAAACCTACTCCTTCATGACAGCCGTTCTTCACCTCTGAGCTAAATAGCTGGAGCCAAGGTCTATGGTGGTTAAGGATGCACATAAACAACACACATGGGCTTACTGGTCTCGTATCTGGGCCTTCACAGCTCAAACACAGTTTCTATGTTACTAGCAGATAGTACAGATATCAGACATAGACCTCTGAAATGCAAGCTGGTGAGACAATATTCCAAATTTTGTTTAATCTGGCATAAAAAATAATTATGTCGATAATCAGCAGAAATAAATCTCCTCAGATGCTCTTTCATTCAATCATTCTATTGATGGCGACAGGCTTGCTCCTGATTTTTCCAACCTTTCTTCTTGCTGCTGCTAAGAATGCACTCGAGACATCTCTCCCGACAACTTCTGTCTCTCCTAAGCATGATTAAAAACACAAAAGCCTAACAAAAAATCAAAAATGAAATATTTATTACCGCATTTTGTGACTTAACACTTTTTTTTTTTTTTGCTTTTTAAAACATAACGTCACAGTCCTCATACAAGTATTTTAATGTAAATTTTTTTTTTTTTTTTTGACAAAGCTTAAAGGTAACAGCATTTTCTTCTAGTGAGGAACACGTGCTGAGAAAGGAAGAATTCATGGACATACAATACCAATTCCACAGCAGATCTGATACTAGCAAAAACATTCTTTTTTTTTTCAATTGAGGTAAACACATAGAATATCTAACATGAAACAATTAATAGACCGAACTCTGTACGAAGTTTGTTACAGTATTCTCTTGCCTTTTTTTTTTTCTTTCTTTTTTTTTTTTTTCCCAAGCTTTGAGTTCATGATAAAGTCCTAGGTTTGGTGCAAAGACCGTTAGTAACTTCTTTCATTGAGGAAAGCTGCCCAACTTTTAGTTTAGTTTTTGTCCAAAGCCAAGGCTCAGAACTACTGGAAGAAGCTCCTGCTCTGTCTGTTCTGTCTTTTAAATCTTCACCTGTGAGCTCTTTGAAGAAGAGTCCAAAAAAATAATAAAAAAAAAAAAAGCAACCAACCCAAAATAAAAAAGATTGGGGAGGAATGGGGAGAGACTTAATGAAGCACAAACTATAAAGATCTGTTTGAAACTAAAGGACACGTCTTATGAGGAACAAAACGAGGGAATGGCAAGGCCTTCTTGGAACAGTCTTCTGACTTTTTTTGTCTTCATCTCCAGGGCAGTTCTTTTCTCACTGGCCAAAACAGGTCTTTCATGGATAGTGACTTCACTGCTGAACCAAAACAGTCATTCTTTTGGGAACAACACACATAGTGTGGAAAACAAGGATTTTTTTTTTTTCTTCTAAAACTATTTGAGGCAACGTAACGGAGTGATCAACAGAAATGTACAAGTTAACTTAGTTCCTATGTTTATACTACAGTAGTTATAACTCTTGGAGTCTTTTTTTTTTTTCCAGAGGATCTGTACATGGACATGTTCATTTCAGCAAGCCCATGAGTTCACATTTGTGTTCTTGTTTTCCTTGGTCCTCTGTTGTTGATGAAAAATGACAAAAAGTAAAAAATAATCACAGCTGTCTGGAATTTTGTATTAAGTGTCAACATCTGGTCAAAGTTCAAAAGTCTTAAAATAGTTTTTGTTTTGTTTTTTTTTTCTGTTTGTTTGCTTTGTTTTTCCCTTGAGTTCCCTTATACTATTGGGCATGAATGTCCATAACCTGTCCATCAACACTGGGGTCTACAGAATTTAACAT
>WBNM01005287.1:66952-84701 GCA_013399055.1 Ramphastos sulfuratus
CCAAGGAGTTGTGGGTAGCAAGAAAATGAGATTGTCCTGCTGATTGGATGCAGACAAGCAATGAGTAATTCAAGAGCTCACAGTCAAACAAACTGCTTGTGGCACTACTACTTGTACCCAATTACCAATTCAGGGAGAAAATAAAAAGCAGTTTCAGGAGAGTCAGGGTGGGAAATCTCCAATTAGCACCAATTAGTGAAGTTGCTTCCTACAGCGGAATTCTGGGGACATAAGAAAAAAAATAATCTCCCAGAATGCCTGGTTGGAGCATTTATTTACCAGGTGATGGGACTCCTGAAGAATAACTTGATGAGGATTTGTGCCTGTGGGACTTGAATACAGATACTACTTGGAACTTGCCTGCTCGATTTGACTGGTCAATCATAGGCTGTACTATTCTTCTTCTGGCATTAATAAACCTGCAACAGAATACAAAGAATAGAAGTCCTTTCATCAGCTTGCTTCTGTGTTTTGAGAACACCTCTGCTTTAAAACTGACAGGATTTTAGCGTGATGTGGCAAAGTGTTTTGCTTCTCATTGCTTTGTTTTTAACAGAGTATAATTTCACTTTAAAACATCTTCCTCCAAGTGCTCAGAAACTGCAACCAGTTACGCGCTTATCTTACTAGCCAGATTAAAGCTGGATTTGCCAGAAGGCTTTGAACAAGTAAATGTGACCCAAAACTTGTGTTAAAAGACAATTGTTTCTTTAACTTCTTCGAGTGGCTCAGAACCTGGTTAAAGTTCACAGGCTGGGAGACTTCCCCCCCCCCCCCCCCCCAACTTTCCATCCGAGGGATCCAGCTACCCTTGCAGCTGGCCATAAATGAGGACCAGGCTTCGCCACTCGGTGCTTTCACAAGGTATCGTTAGGTCAGCAAAGCCATCAATTAGGCTGTCTGAAGTTTTATCACCAGCGCAGCAGCAATAAGTGCCGGCCCAGAAAGACTTCTGCTCTTCTGCAACTCCCGCGGTTGGCGCCTGTGAAGGCGGGGGTCGTTTGGAGGTCAGTGCCAGCTGGGGGCCGAGCGGGGACACCCCGCGCAAGGCCACCGCCTGCCCGAAACTCAAGCACCTTTCAACTCCTTAGAAACCCCCAGTCGCAGGTACATGTGGTTAATATTAGGCCCAAAATAACCTTTTTTTTTTTTTTTCCCCCTTTTTTTAATCTCAAACCGGGGCGGTTGCCGAGGCTTTTGAGCGCTGGTGAAGGCAGTTAGTTGGCTGTGGAGCCTGGATTTAATTTTGCTGGTAATCCAAAAATAAGTGCTTGCATATTTCTTATTAGCTTAATGCGCGGTGATCCACATCGACACAAGCTAAGCCAAATTAATTTCCCTAAAATAATTTAAAATCTTGCCTATGCGCAGGATTTCTTCCCAAACAGGGCAATTCCCTATCATTCAGGAGCCACGCTTGTTTTTGTCCCCCCCTTTGTGTTTGAGAACACTTCGGAGCCTTTGCGCAGGTTTTGTGTGCTATTTCCCAGCTCCGGCTTTCTGCTAGTGACCCTTTAGGAGTGCTAATGAAGTTGAATACTAGTGTTTAATCCTCTTCAGAAATACTAACATGCCCATCATCCAAAACAGCCTCCAATAATTGCCATTGGGCCCGATCCAACGCCCAGCGAAGTCTTTCAGTCAGTTAACTGAAGACTAAGTTCATCTGCTCATTTAGTAAATTGCTAGCCTTTATATAGCATCAACTCTGCAAGGCCTTTTGTCGTGCTTCCCTCCCTCCCACCACCCCTCCTAGTTAAATTCCTCTGCAGATAATGAAAGACGGTGGCACACCTTCGATTCCACCTCCTGTAATCACACAGTCCTGGAAATTTCATTAGACAGATGCATAAATGCTACAAGTAACACTAAAGGGCTCTTTTGCATCACTCTGTTTACAACCAAAAGACATTCTTTATTCTTTAGGAAAAGTATAATTCAGTTGTCAGAAATGTCATCCTGCCTCAGAATTAGTCATGACTTCAGGTATTAAAATAAAAACTAAACCACAGTTGATGTAGTTGTTTATTCCCTTCTGGTTGTGGCACGGTAAAGGCATCTCCTAGCCCAGTGCTGTGATTTCCAAGCATGCTTCTGTCCTCAAAGACAAAGGTCCCCCCGAAAGGACTTAAATTTGCTGAGCTACTTTCCAGTAATGTTACCACGCTGACCAAATGGAGCCTGATCTGAACCTTCTCCATCCAGCATGCCTTTTATCAGCTAAAGTTAAGGCCAATAGAGATTAGCAGGAAAGCCTGATAAGACTGTTTTCTCTTCTCCTATGAGCTTCTAATGGTGTATACAGATGGCAAGGTTTTAAAGAACGCTTATTTAGGCCTGTAAAAAATCACAGACAACAGAAACGCTCCCCACCCCCCCGACACTTTGCGTCTTACTAACCCCTTTTCTTCAATCAGGTCACTCTTTGGGGAAACCAAATTGCTTTTTTGGTTTTTATTTAAACTCCAACCACTTTTATTATTTACATCTGGTGGTCTCCTTATTTATGTCCCTCTCCACTTCCCTGCACACACGCCCTGGCTCGCAGGGCTGCGAAGCATTATGGGTCTTGGCTCTCAGCGGGAGAACTCGACACTGTCTTCAAACAAATAATTAAGGGGAAGGTTAAAGGTTCACCTAGAGGTCATATCTTTGGATACTCCTCAGAAAGTTTACATTAGTAAGAAATGGATGCCCTCTGAAGTGTTCCTTCAATGGGCTCCCACAACAAGGCAGAGCACTAAGAAAATTCTAAGTCCTGACGGGTTTCAAGTGACAACTGATTTACCTCCATGAGCAGCAGACTGGGACACTCCACTCTAGCCTTACACATTGGACAGCCACCACAGAATAAGCCTTTTGGGACGGGTGCTGAAAACCCAACCCAGCCCAGCCATTCAGTCCTAGAAGAGCTTGGCCTCATTTTATTCCAGTGATGCGAGTGAAGCTAGCCTTTCATTGTCAATTCTATGCAGAGGCAATTCAATAGTCATTTCAGAAACCAGAGTTAGAGCTCTAGCAGTGGGTCCCCCAATCTTTATCTCCCTACAGGAAAAAAATAGGGATAAAAGTGATCTCATATGTCCAGCAAAACCTGCAGAAAACCAGCACTTGGGTTTAACTTCTGATTTCATTATTTTTTCCATTTTCCCGCTGTGCATGTAAATAACTTCAGGTGCAAATAACATCCTCTAGACCAGCAATACTTTTTCTGAAGATACACTGTCATACACTTAGACAGATACAGCAGTTTTTAGGCAGCAAGATCGTTCTGAAATTCCATTGCTATGGTTCCTCTGAAAAATCCTGTCCATAGATGACATCAACTATACCAATGGGTATGGCTCAAAAATTACATATAAAATTATTCATATTTGCAAAACTGCAGGTGCAAAACAGACCTACATTTCAGATGAAGCTGAAAGTCAGATCCCAGTTTCATTATTAGTAGCTACATCATGTAATGCATCTGCACAGTTGGTAGACAAGGGCACAGAATGCAGTGTTTGTGGATTATTATTTATTCTTTATACTGCCCCATAAATATGTGCAGTGCATAATAGAGACATAGAAACCATAGTCCCTGCCCCAGCCTTCATATTTTTTTTTAATCCCTCAGGGAGCCATCTCCAGGGCCAAAGTAAAGTAAAATACAGCCTTTTGCACAGCACTTCAGTTAGTGCATTGAAGAAACACTGTGATGTTACTTTGGCACAAATGTCTTTAAAAGGCATTAAGAGGTAGAAAAAGAGAACTCTGGCACAACTATTTCCAACGTTATTTGGGACCCTATAAAAGAAGAATTCACAGCTCTGCTCCTGAAACTGATTGCCTGCCTTGTTCATAGCCTTCACCTAGAGGCTGAAGACTGAGTGGCCTGAAAAGATGTGTAAAATCTATCAACAAAACATGGATTTCTTTGTTATTCTTCTGCTAACAGTAATTCCTATCATTTGGGTGATAGCAACAGCCAGAGGACCCAGTGAAGTTCAGCCTCACTTCATCCCATACTGCACAAGCACACCGTCCAAGAGAACTCAGGATCTGAACAGATTTCCAGGCAAAGCCTGAGGGAGAGGAGAGACGCTTTCTCCTCGTTTGCAAAAGGGAACGGAGACAGAAGGAGATTAAGTGACAAGGCCAAAGTCATACAAGAGATCTTTGGCAGAGCCACACACCCAACATAGATTTCCCCAGTCCTCTTTCAGCGCTCCTACAATCTGCTATCCATATGCTATCTTTCCTTTGTTCCCCAGCTTAGCAGTCAGGCACACTGGCAGGGGACGTCGAAGAGAGCTCACATTGCCACTGTTTGTGCCTTACCTGCTGTGTAGATAAAGAGGGGTCATCAGCCTCCAGGGCTGTGAGGCAATACCTTCACAAACTCTACATTCATATGGCGCTGGGTCCTCATTCCAGAATGATAAATGAGGTGTGTCACGTTGAGAAATACATGGCACTGACATACTACGTTTAATGAAAATCTTACTTCCAGCATTCTGCAAATGACAGACTACTGACCTCGCTTACTCAAACAATACCCATCTGAATTGAAAGGAGGGGTTTCTGCATCTTGTCTTTCTCTTTAATTGCCACATAAAGCAGGCTATAGCCAGAGCCTGTCTTTCTTACACAAGTAGATTGGGTAACTTTTGTGGGACCATTTCCGAAAGCATGATAAGCAAGGTTTGGCTCAAAATGCATGACAGCATGGACTTTCAAAAGAGCACATTTCATTTTTTATCTGCTTCCAGCAAAAAACAGTAGAGCAGCAAAGGTATACTAGTGAATATGCAATGTAGTCTAGGTGATTTGGTAGTCCTAGTCCTAATTGGTTCCTACCCTATCCATGTTAATTAGCATGACAATATAATCTAAATATATGCATTTAATTGCATCTCTTCAAATAGAGCCTTGGATTTCTTTGTCCAAAATAAACACGTATTCTGTATTTTATAGGAAGTCCTGTAATTAATCTCCTTCATAGATTTATATTTTATCTCGAGTTGTATCAAATGGCATTAAATTTACATTTACATCATCCATTTAATTTTTATAATAAATAGTGTTCAGATAAAATTACAGAGAGATATTCCTGTAAACAACAAGCAGATCTCTTAGCCTGCTTGCTGAAGTCTGCCACGTTAAAAGCAAATGTTAGTGTTGTTTCCACTGTCTTTTAGAGATACATTCTATATTTGGTTTAAAACCCTGTGAGTATTCCATAACTGAAGCTGAATGAGGTTAGCTCTTGAAATGAACTGTTACTGGCTTTACTGATTGGTAATCAGAACTAGAAACAGTCCAGTTTTGCTCTATGGCCATCATGGAAAATTCACTTTAAGTATGTAGGGGCACAAGAGGCCTTGTTTCAGGAGGAGGAAGTGCATGAAAGCTTAGGAAAATACCATTCATCCCCAACTTGGGGTCTAATCTGAACTTAGAGAGAGGTAACCACTTTCTGTGTCTAAGCACTTTATATGTCCGGTATCTTTTGTGAGAAGAACTGATGCAAAACTGGACCAGTCCACCACAGCTGAATAGACTGCTCCTGCTGAGAAACTGAGGAACAATACGCAGCTGCCAGATACAGCTCAAAACTTTTCAGTATCAGTCTTCAATCTGCATTTTCACTTAAAATACTGAGGTGTTGAAGTACTGCATTTATTTAACAAACCTGCCAGTACATAAATGGGTTTGCAGTTGTTGATGTGAAAAACAGATACATGAACAAATTTGTGAGATGAATTCACAACCAGTTCTCTGAAAGGAATAATGACAAGGGAAGTTTTTACTCTGGCTTGATTTTAGCACAAGAAGACAGTTCTGCCCTTTCACTTGAAAAGGAGATACTGAATGGATGTTGTCACAGGCTTAGTCATAGAAATAAGAAAAATAAAAATAACAACAATAAAATCAATAATGTAGGGTCAAAATAGTTTATTTTCTGTTATCTGAACATCAAGTCCAACTATCAAAATGTTTAGGTACCCAGAGGAACTTTTTTAGCAAAATTTTTCAAAACTCTCCCAAATCCAGATGAGAACCTTATTAAACCTAGGTGCATAAGGACTGAGCTTGACAAATAAATGGGGTTTAAGCACCTGCTTCAGCGTTTTACTGAGTCAGAGTCTAAGAATGCATTCTAAAAAATAATCCAAATGTTTTCACCTTGGATGGGAAAATAAATCTTTGCCTAAATGATATTTCAGTATTTGGACTACAAACATGTCAGTGTTTAGTTCAAGAGTATATACTACACTGATCCCTTGTTGCTGGAGAATGCCCTAATTTGGAAGGGAAAATAACCAATGAAATATTATATTTTAATCACAAAAAAAAATGTTTTTATAAGTAACCTAGAAAATTACTTCTTTCCTAAGCTGAAAGAATCATTTCAACTGTCTTAACACAGATCAGAGCAGTCTGAAGGAATGCACTAGAAAAGACTAATCTGCAGGAACACTTTTATCAATATACACTCCACACCCCCATCTCCTTTACACCAGTCTTTGCCTATCACCCAAACTTTTATCTGAGCAAGTAAAATCTAGTTATCTTACTTATTTAACTTCTTTCCTCCAGTACACATTCTAAAATGACAGAATTGGGTTCAAGCTTCCTTCTGTACACGTGTGTACAAAAATAGTTGAAAAAGTCCTTGTTTATGCTTCACTGAATTTATGCCACACCTGGTTACCAACTCTTATTTGTAGCATTCCTTTACAGAAAATTAAAAAGGCTGAGTTAGTCACCTGGAAATGAGCCATCTCAATAAGGCTTCCCTAAGTCATGAATATTGAGGAATGGAGTCACCTACATGATTGGTTTTGAGAGGAAGAGGGAGGGACAGGCAGGTTTATTCTCTGACTAAACCTCACATAGCTTTGGATGGCCTTGTTAGACAAGGGTGGTTATGGGCTGTTTAAAATTACTTTCTTTAGCTAATTTAGACATCTCACATCTGTCAAAGGTGTGATTCAGAGAACCTAAGTCAGCAACCTTGTTTGGTGGAGAGAAAGCTCCAGAAGATGACAGAAAGCAACTAAACTGGGTGCCTGAGGCTGCCCGTTCCTGGCACTAACTGGCCCAAAGACCTCTGCTGCATCTTGTATGTTTATATTGGAGCTCCTAAAAAATATGCTTTGCCACTCAGAAGTGCCAATTGTTGGAAATACTGAATTTACTCATCCTGCAACTGTCCTAAAAGTAAGAAATTTTAAACAGCACTCCTCTTGGTGTTTACTTTGTAAGCTTTTCAGTCCTTGCGCCACAGCTTTAGGCTACTCTTCTCAGCCACAAAATCTAGAAACTTGCTGGAAAATATTTGCACAGAACCATTGCCTCCTGGAGCTGGGACCTGGAGTTAACATGCAGTAACTTGAGGCTTGTGATAAAATCAGAACTGGCAAGACGGGCATTTATTCAACTCAGACAAAATCCATCTCGTTAAACGTGCAGCTCTCGGTTACCCCTTGGGAGCGTGGGCAAACAATTTGGTTCTGCCAAAGATGGACCTGGTGGCCTCTCATGGAGACCACTTCCACTGCAGCACCAACCCTGGGCAGCCGCCCTGCCTGTGCTCCTGGGGCCGGGGCTTGTGCGCAGGACCCTTTCGCTACAACGAGGGAGGCCGTCCGGGAGGCCTCAGTGGCAGCCGGGGCTCCCCAGGGCTCCCCGAGCACACGGAGGCGCCTCTGCCAGCCTGCGCCTTGCTGCTCCCATTGTCCCCGCCAGCGGTGCGGGGCCGTGTGGGCCCAACGCCAAGGCCAAAGCCAGCCTAGGCTTAAGATCGGTGGCCGGTAACGCTGGCGACGGAAGCGCTGCCGCTCCCTGCTGCACAACTGGCCTCGCCCCGCGTTTCGGGCTCGGGTGCCCCAGGTGAGGCCTCCCGCTGTGCAGCTGGGCGCCATGAGGTGGGGCCAGAGCGCCGCTGGCGGGCCGGGGGTGCCGCTTCCAGGGGCACGGCTGCCGCCTCTGCCCCGGAGGGCCGGGCGGTGCCACGGCGGCGCTCCGGGGTTCCTCGGTGCAAAGGCGGGTGCCGGGCAGCCAGCGGCCGCGAAACCCCGCTACGGACGTGTGTCTGTGTGCTGGCGGGACGGTGCTGACGACTTCCCACCGCACCCGCCACGGAGTGGGCTCTCGGGTGACCTCAGCCCCAGTGGGAAAGCATCGCCCCTTACTCTCCCTGGGCTTCTGGCGGGCAGCGAGCGCCTGTCGGTGCGGGGCACTTGGCACGTGAAGCCAGGTAACACGCACCGGCGATAGAGTAGCAACTCTTGCACAAGCGCCATCAGATTATTCCTATTTGGTTATTTATTGTGCCCTGTAAAAATGATACTTTTAAAGATACTTGAAGGGAGGAGACAAACAGGCATCCTTCCTTAACTATTCATATCTTACAGATAAAATGAAAAGTCAATAGATAGAAGCTGTAGTATATAACCTCATCCTGCACTTGATTTATTGCAGATGAGAATCAACTAGAAACTGAATCACTTTGAAATTTTTACTACTGGCATTAAAATTCCAGGTTTGTATACATACGTCTCACGGAGATGCTAAATGCAACTTTAGCTAATCTGGCATGCGCTTTGATTTGCTGGCACTTAGACATCAGTGCTAAAGGTAGATAACAGATCTCCTATAAAATCTTAACTAACTCATGCATTTAAAGATGTGTTCATTTATCATCTTAAACTCGTAGGAAAAGATTTTCAAAACTAATGAGAGTCTGGCAGTCTTGAAAACACAATCGGCCTATCTGGTTTCTTACACGGGAGTTGAGAGGCTTTCTTTCAGGTAACTTCTTTTTTTTTTTTAAGATAACTGTAAAGGTAACTTCTTTAAAAATAAAAGAGAGTAGTCTTAGAATAGTATTACCTTGAGATACTTTACACATATTTTTAACTGTTACACAGTAGAAGTTTTTAGCCAGTTCTAAGCTGGCCTGAAAAGGAGAGTTGTCAACAAATTTAACATCTGTTTAACTTCCCTGATAGAATTAGATTAAGGCATTAATTTTCCTTCTTACTTTTCAGTGGAAACTACCTAAGTAGTAACTTGCCAAAAATGCATAAAGGTGTTTAGCAATTATGTACTGGGTATGTTTGAAGAGATCAAGGTGCACTCACATGTCCTGTGCTATGGATATCTCTGATTAGCTTGTCATCTACTCTGAAGAAGATGTAGCCCAACTCTCCTATACTATGTAACAGGCCAGCTGTTAGCTGTCTGTCAAGCACCTAAAGTGGACAAGTAGTCCAGGAGCAAAAATGTCACTCCTTTGATCTGGCAAGGAGCAGCTGCTGATTTATAGAGTAGGACTTTGTTCTTCCGTTCTATTTTACTTTCTTTCCTAAGGCAGAACCACAAAATCCAGTAGAAAAAAAATAAAAAAGTGCCGTTCTCTGCAACATCAACAAGCTCTGACAACTGCAACAGGGTTTTTCTTGGCCCTAACAAAGCTCTCAGGCATCTCCTTTGACGCGCACCTTTTTTTTTTTTCCTTTCTTTTTTCTTCCCCCCCCCCTTCTTTTTTTTTTTTTTTGCAATGCGGTAGTTATTGTTTAATTCAGCTTCTGTAAATGGAATGGACTGTGGCCAGCAAGCCTGGGGCATAAACACACCTGTATGAAAGAAGCCTTATTGTAGCAACCATCTACTACCAACCTGCACATGCACTACTAGTTCTCGAGTTCAGAAGGAATGTTCCATTTTCCCTGACAGTAATTTTTGCCCTAAGTTAACAAATATTTTTTTGTACCCACTGTCCCGTCTCGGCCATGAAGCTTGTACATTTTTTTCATTGTTATTAAAATGTGAAGGAAAACAAATACATTTTTTCTACCTGTCAACCAGCAGACTTCAGGAAACTGGATGCAAAAAGCCCACTTTAAAAGTAAAAAAAAAAAACCCCAAAACAAAAAACAAAAACCCAAACAAAAAAAAAGCCAAAAAAACCCAAACCAAACACAGCCAAAATATATTTACAGAAACACATTGCTGAAAGTCTGAGAGCTACTGGTCCTAAAGATGCCTGTTCAGTATCAGAGACAGTGATGCAGTCACAGCCACCTCAAGCTTATACCCTTGGAGATTCTCCTCAAAACAAGCATTTTGCAAAACAAGTCATCAGTGAAAAATAGCATTTGATGGAAGTAACCAGACTGCAGCACTGCCCAGCGCAGACTCAGTTCTCCCTTCGGTTCTCTTAGACTCAGAAGGTGTTGAGTGAATTCTGTGAAGTGATCAGTCACTGTGTGGGCTGCTAAACTCCTACCTCACCCTTTAGGAATATTGAGGGAGTTTTCCTTTATTTCCTTTCTGATCTGTTTTCAAGTTTATTAGCTAAACCCCCAAATCTAGAGACCACAAGGACAGGCTGCAGTATCATGCTGCTGAGCAGGAAAATGTGCCTTGCGTGTTTATGAATGTATTTGACCCTGGTGTATGTCTACACACATGCTGTGTTCACACTTCTTTATACTGTAACTTTAAAAAAACAGATAAAAAGGATTAAAAAAAAACCAAAGATGGGAAGAGGTGAGGGGTGGTGGGGGCAACATCATGACTGCAAGATCTTTTGCATGTGAGTTAGCTTGTAGAAATAAATAAGAACTATTACAGCCAGGGCCCTAAGGGAGGCAGGGAAATGATGATGTACAGGATAGTATAAAATGATATATTAAAAACTGTGCTGTCAGTGGAACAATAGAATATTAAGTAAAAGTCCATAATAATTGGCAGATATTTAGCTGTAGACATCTTTCTCTGGTTGGTGGGTACTAAAGCATACGTGAGAGGAAAGACAACTAGTTAGGCAATTAGAAGTAATGGGCATAAATAATACACTATGTATAAATACATCCCCTCCCTTCTCCTGTGTTATAACTCTTGCCCAGATACACCTAATCACCTCTCAGTAAGTCATACCTACATAGTGGAATCCCTTGTGTTTTGCTCTTTGCACTGTCTGCTTACTGGAGATTCTGCTTCTGTTAATTTTTCTCTCTGTAGATGCAGAATTGTGTTAGTTTTTCCATTTAACTATTCCAATACAATTAACAAGACTTTATCAAACCAGAGGGTCCAATGGCTTAATAGCTAAAGGTGTGTCAACACCACAGACACTGCCAGATTGCAGCCATGTTATGGAATAGGTGCTCCACAGTGACTGAAGGGATCAGTAGTGCAAGTCTGGGACAGCTGTATTATTGAAGTGTGCTCAAATGAAAAGTTACTCATACAGATCTTCTCAGCATCACACTGGTGAAACTTTGTCTCATTTTGTGTTCTCCGTACCCCACAGGAATCAAGAGAAAATGTTATAAGAACATTTGCCAGAGTTTCCAGTATGCTTGTGCCTTAGCTACTACTGTAAAACCAACTTGTTTGGAATCATGAAATGGAAAAAATAAAAAGGCTTCATGGAGCCATTTCCTCAACCTATCACTCCATATCCCAGTCTACCATACTTTCTGGGAGTTTCCTGTACCCTTGTGCCTTAGTTACTACTATAAAACCATTTGGTTTAGAATCATAGAATGGGAAAAATCCAAAGCCTTTAGGGAGCTATTTCCTCAGCCTATCACTCCATATGCCAGTCTCCCTTACTTTCTGGTCAGTCCTTCATCTCCCCCAGGGCTCAGCTCTCGCTACTCAGCCCACCTTGGTGGCTGACCAGAGATAATTGCAAAGTACAGCTGGCAAGTCAGCGATAAAGCTTGCTGGTGCTCGGCGGGGGTCCTACACGGCCAGATACACGATGATTGAGAACATAGATGTGAGTGTTACACCATTCTGCTCTCTGGTGTTTTCATTCTGAACCAGCTAAGGACTGAAGCTAGGAAAAGTTTGTGCTTTCTGAAGCACTGGAAAGCTTGGGTCCCCTGATTTTAGTACCAAGCTGGCTTATAGGCAGAGATGAGCATTGAAGGAGACTGTGCTCAAGTGCACCATGTTTCAGTTGTTTGCTTTCCCAGGTAAAAAGGGGACTATTAATGTAGATTTTCCCTTTCTTTAAAGGATGAGTAGCTGAAGAATTCTCTCTAAATGTAATCACTGACAGTTAAAATCATAACAGAAAAAGAATCTTGAAACTGGGCAAGTATTTCTTCAGTGATAAGTGGCCAGTTCTGTAATGTGTTCGACTATTCCAGATTTTGCATACAATTGAGATAGCTGTTACGAAATGAAACCCCAATCTTCGTAGCCTATCTAGTATTTATCTTTCTTTATGAGAGCAGTTTGGAAACTCTGTGTGTGATCTTACATAATTTTAATAACTGGTTGCTGATGGATTTCAGTATTAACTCTGACTTTTCTGACTGGTAGGATGTTGAGGTTTAATTTTCAGGAGAATGTCACTAATTGTTCCTGCTCTGCGTAGGGGTGAAGGCATCTAAGAATATGTGTATAAACCTGCATTTGAGCCCACAAAGCTGTTAATTGCAGGTCTGTATCCAGCGATGCTGATCACTTCAGCCTGGTCTGGTACAGAACTTACAAGATTTTCGAGGTGACCAAGCCCTATTATCAAAATCATCATAGGCCCTGTAAAGTGAGTTCTAATGTTCTGTGAAATTCTGAGTTAGGAGGAAAGATTAGCAAAGGGATGTTGGCACAAGTGCCAAAATTGTTGGTAATCTACTCCCAAGGAAATTTCTGTCTCTGGTTAGGTGTTCCAAGAATCACCAGAAGGTGGACTTAGATATCTAACTACATTAAAGAAAAAAAAACCCAAACAACAAAAACCCCACACTCTCTTAACACAGAAATTGCCTAAATTAGCATGTAGATTTCTACTTTTTGACATTTCATCCCATCGTTGTCATCATCATCATCATCACTTTTCTTGTTGTGTGTACGTGTATACTAACAGTGAGCTAGTCTCTGATGTAACCATCCTGTCTCTGAGATAGAGGAAAACACTTATGTCCAGCCAGGATTCCTATGGATCCTTTTAGTGAGAAAGACAACTTAGGACAGGTTTGTTCTCAGGACAGATCTGTTCTTAAAACAACACAGATAAAGATCACTTTCCCTTGTAGCTGACACCATAATTATTTGACTGTTTATCTGGCAAGAAGGAAATCAAGTTATGCCTCCCTATCCTGCTTGATTTGGAACAATAACTTGAGCATAGGCCTGTCACATCCTAAAAGAGCATCTGAATCACCTAGGTATTCAGTACAGGGAACAAAGCCCTTTCAGTTCTCATTCTAAAGATGTTCCACATGAAGTAAGCAATTATACAGTCATAATTAACCAGTGCTTTCACACATCTGAACTTCAAGCCCTAACCAAGAGGCTGTACAGTCAAGCCCTTGTTCTTATTTAATTTTGTTCTACTGACTAGTCATTACACACACAACAGAACTGGCACTAAGGGGGGCAGGAAAGACGTGATGGTGAAGAGTAAAGATGGAGCATTATGTTCTATAGAGAACTGATAGGGAAACTCAGCTCATATGGAACAGCCAAGACATTGATTTAAATCAAGATGAAGAAAATACCTGCAAACATATATCCTGTTTAACAATTGGTTTTCTAGCCAGTGAGCCACTGGGTATAGCACTCCCCCTAGCCCATTTACCTCTTTTGTGTATGGCTGGTGTATGACAAGAACTTTGGCTGAATTTGCCCCCTGGAGAGATACATTGAGGCAAGGCTGATTTTGTGTTGGAGGTTTTGTGTCAATCTTGAACACATTACTGTCTGTTTATCATCAAGTATGTATTTGTGTTCCTGCTCCTCTGCCCTGGATGTCATTGCTGTATAAAACAACCATGTACTGCTAAAGTCACGGTTCTAAATGTCTCAATTATAAGCCATTGTAAACAGGTTTGTGCATGCTTATCAGTGGACACAAATATGTGCAGAGCAAAAGTGGGCAGCAATTTCTCCATGGATGGAAATGTGCCCTTGTGGCCAAAAGGGCCAACAGCATCCTGGGGGACATTATAAAAAGTGTGTCCAGCAGGCCTTGGGACATTCTCCTCCTCCTCTACTCTGCCCTGCTGAGACCATACCTGCAATACTGTGTCCAGTTCTGGGCTTCCCAGTTCAAGAGAGACAGGGACCTGCTGGAGAGAGTCCAACGGAGAGCTATGTGGATGATGAAGGGACTTGAACACCTCTGTTATGAAGAAAGCCTGAGAGACTTGAGGCTGTTTGGTCTGGAGAAGGCTGAGAGGGCATCTGATCAAGGTCTATGAATATCTGAGGGGTAGGAGTCAAAATGAAGATGCCAGGCTCTGTTTGGTGGTGTCCAGTGACAGGACAAGGAACAGTGGATACAGGCTCCTCATCATGAGGAGACACTTCTGTATGGTGAGGGGGATGAACTCATGGAACAAGTTGCCTAGAGAGGTTGTGGAGTGTCCCTCTCTGGAGACTTTCCAAACCCACCCGGGGGCATTCCTGTGTGACTTGCCTTAGGTGATGCTGCTTTGGCAGGAGGGTTGGACTGGATGATCTCTGGAGGTCCTTTACAACCCCTAACATTCTGTGAATCTGTGGGAAGATTTTAGTCATCTCAGGACTGGGCAGCAGCTAGGCTGACAGCACTGGAAAATACAGCGATGACTAATGATAAAGATTAGCTTAAACTAAAGATTGCAAGGTTTGCACTTAACACTCATATCAGCTCAAATGATACTAACAGATACAGATATGTTCATGAGGAAATATTTTATGAAACAGACTACTCAGAGCTTTTATTGTGGCTTAATTGGTTTATAAGCCATTATACTAATGCTTTTGTAAGATGTTCAAGCCAAGTTTAGAACATCTTTAACCAATCTTAGAAAGAAATACAAAATGTAAGGTTAATAGAAAAAAATATGTAAAACAGAAGAAGCCTACAGAGGAAAATACACCCCAAATTCAAAGGCAGCATCTTCAAGTGAAGTGGTTCAGCACTGTGCTTGTGTGCAGAAGAATTGAAAAATAAACTTCATAAGAGATTATCTATAAATGGAATAAACCTAATGTTTTCATTTTAATTCAGTGTGCAAAGTGAAGGAAACATAGAAAGATAAATGTAATGATTAAAAGAGAGAAAGTTATTCTTTGGTTTGCACTTTGAATTGTTAAAATTATCAATGGCACATTTTTAATTTGATAGTGGAAAACCTGCAAGATTGAACTATTTTATAAATCAAATATGCCTTTATTCATGTAAACTCGGATCCATGTAAAGCAGAATAAAAGCAGCAAATGCAGACACCTATTTGGATGAAGTAGTAAGGGAGAGTTACTTTCCTTTTCCTTGTCTCAATTCCTACCCAGTTGTTGTATTCAGTCCTTCCAGTGTTACTATATTGTCATCCACAAAATTTTTAGCATCATCATAATCATAAAAGATATATTTTATATCTTTATAAATCACAGGAGGCTTAGCAGCCCCTAGTAATGCCACATCTGCTTTAATCCTAGTAAATTCTACCCTAAGACACCATAGCCTGTGGTGTCTCACCTGAGTTCTCAGAGACATTTCAGGAAATGCACTACCTCTGCCAGTCAGTGAGATAAATACAAACAAACCAAATCTAGTGGTCAACAGCCAAAGGAAAATGTAGCCCTCTAAATGGGTTTTGACAGAAACCTGAGCTGCAAAATCCAGCTGTATTTTATATGTCTCTTAACCACCAATCCATTCTGCTGAGAAGAGCGATCTAATTAGCTGCTTAATTTTGATGGCTGATAATATGTGCTCAGTAAAAAAAAAAAAGAAAAAAGTATAGGATCTGGTTTCCTTTGGTCCAAGAAACTAGGGTCTACAAAACAAGAAATGTGAAAACATCATAATGCTAAATTCCACATCTTAATTTGAAACCCATATGTCACAGGTCCAAGTATCTCATTGCTAGGACAAATTTGATGCAAAGATGTGTGGCCAAGACAGGTGCATTCACTTCATTTTCAGGTGTACTAAATACAGAGGGGAAAAATTGGCAAGTAGAAACTTCTGTGGGCATGTTTTGCATCTGGACTGCAAAAAAACCCCCAAACATTTCATCTTGCTGCCAAATTTATCCTGAGTGCTATCCAGATCATGCTCTGGTTTCCAATATAGCACAGTTCTAGAATAGCTGCTTGAGCATGCCAGACAGTATTAATGTTCCTCATGAACTTAGTCCCAAACCAGTTTCCATGGAGAGAAATTAAGAGGTATGTAGAGGCAAAGGAGAAAATATACAGCTAGCCAATGACACAGAAAGGCTCTTAGATACAGAAAGGCTCTTTAGACAGGATCTATGGTAGAGGGGAAGGATTTTTCAGCTGAGACTGCAGAACTGAGAGAAGGGCAGAATTAGGTGAAGAGAGGAGAATATGAAAAAAAAATTAAAAGAGGACATCTATGTTGAAGTAGGTTTTGACTTTGTTTTAAAACAGACAATTTTGAAATTGATACAGAAAAGGGTGGTGGAGGGCTGCTGAAGTGCCTAAAGTAGGAGGTGATTTTGCTGTGTGTGTGAGAAGGGAGGCTTGGCACTTGGCACGTTAGTAGGGGAGATGAAGAACTGGGACTTAGAATCCTGAAAGAATGGAACTACACCAGTTTAGGTGAGAACAGATGAGGGCAGAAGCAAAAGACATACTGTTGAAATGGAGATAGGAAGAGAGGCAGACACTGAAGATGCGAGAGAAAGGGCAACACTAGGAAATGCCAGGGGATTTGGGGCAGAGGGAGTAAAAACGTGAGGAGTCCTAGAGATGTAAAGAGAAGTAAGACACAAGCTGTGGCTCATTTGATCTCATCAGTAATGTGAACTCTCATAGTCATCAGGATGAAGCTTTTCACAGTATTTTAAAATTAAAAGTTTGAGATCTGAGCTTTTTGAGTTTTGAGTTCTGTTTTGTTTGAATGGACTATATCCTTCGGCATGTGAGCAATCTGCCTTGAGAATCACAGAATGGTTTGGGTTGGAAGTGACTTCCAAAGCTCATCTAGTCCAACACTCCTGCAGTCAACTCAGAGCCTTGTTGATCCTGACCTTGAATATCTCCAGGGATGAGGCCTCAACTACGTCCCTGGGAACCTGTTCCAGTCTTCTGCCACCCTCATGGTAAGCATCCAATCTAAATCTCCTCTTCTTTCGTTCCAAGCCATTTCCCCTCATCCTATCACTGCAGGCCTTTGCAAACAGTCCCTCTGCAGTCTTGTAGCCCTTTCAGGTACTGGAAATCTGCTATTAGGTCTGCCTGCAGCCTTCTCTTCTGCAGGCTAAACAACCCCAGCTCCCTCAGCCTGTCCTCATCGCAGAGGTGTTCCAGCCCCCTGATCATTTTCATCACAACTTCACTACATTATGGAACAGAAGATATTGATATGGTTCTGAGAAAGTTCTGCAATATTTGGGATTTGGCTGGGTTTTGTTTTGTTTTTGGCATGTGTGCGGTTTTTTGTTTGGTTTTGTTTGCTGCATTTGTGTTTATTTTTTTTAAAGTGGCTTTGAACAGTTTATGATTATTTATAATTAGCAACTTTCCCACAATATAGTCCAAATATCTAAGTCCTGAAATTGTATGCATCTGTGTGAGAGGGTGGACACTACATCTCATGAGTTGTTTAACCCTCACTCTTGTTTGTTGGGTGCTTAGGACTGCTTTAAACAGTGCCTGCCTACCCTACCACTTTCCAAAAGACCCCAGAATAAGGCTGTCATGATTTCTCTGAGCATCAGTCATTCAGACTGACAGCACCCATTCATTTACTGAAGACAAAAAATATATATATATA
>WBNM01005287.1:86733-98381 GCA_013399055.1 Ramphastos sulfuratus
TCAAGATTTTAAAGAAGAAGATGGCATTCCTTTTTTTTTAAAAAAAAAAAGAGAAACTTTGGCCAAAATCAAGTCTGATCAGTGGGGTGAAAGTGAAGAGAAAAATAGTTCAGACTCAAGCTCTAACAACCTCCTTCTGGTCTTAAACTGTTTACATTTATAAACATATAAAGATTATATTTTCACTTTCACACAGAAACATAGAAACACAGAACTGTCAGGGTTGGATGGGACCTGAAGTGTGATCTAGCTCCAATCCCCCTGCCAAGGGCAGGGACACTTCACAATAGATCAGGTTGCCCAGAGCCACATCCAGACTGGACTTAAAAACTTCCAGGAATGAAGCTTCCACTACCCCTTTGGGCAACCTGTTCCAGTGTCTCACCACTCTCATGGTGAAGAACTTCTTTCTAATGTCTAATCTAAATCTCTCCTCCTCTAGCTTGGATCCATTCCCCCCAGTCCTATCACTGCTCAACATCCTTTAACTATTCTATGACATTTGGTCTTAATTAATAAATTCCAGTTGAAAGCACTGTTATATTAACTTGATAAGCAGATAAATTTACTTTAAAACCAAATTTCTGTCCCACAAAAAGGAAGAAAAAACTTATCCCATGTTTTGGTCCCTCAGTTGTGTCAGTCACAACACAAACATTATAAAAGTATTCTGAGTCATTCTGAGTGTGCCCTTTTCTGGTTATTAAGGTACTCCAAAAAACCCACACAAAGAAAACAGTGACTCAAAAAGGTCCTTAGATGTACTAAAAATCTTATTTGCCTTATGCTGCTTTAGTTGCACACCAGTACCTTCATTGATTACTGTAGAGTTACATCAGTTTAAAATTGGAGTAACTAAGTAGTAGAGCAGGTCTTATAGTCAGATATATGTTTTCCACTAGATAATAGCTACTTAGATATTTATGAATTTTAAAATGCTTTTCAACTCAACTATTACTGTTACTATGTGCAGGAAGTAAAGAAATAAATTGCAACCAAGCTTTCAGGGGCTTATTCCCTCAAGAAGCACTTGTAGTGCTAGTGTCAGGGGAGGGCAACTGTGTAGTGCCCTCTACATAATAAATGACACTGGTGAGTATTCTTAATGTGTGCATGGGTTTAGGGACAGAGCTATTATCTGTTAGGTTTTACATTCCTAAATACTGTGCCATCATTTCTTTAACCTAGCTTCACCAATAGTTCCAAGAAGGCTTACACTAATTGGTACTGTGATCTATTCTGTCCTGATCACCCACACAGACAGTGAGTACTCACAGGGTGATAAAAACATAGAATCATAGATCCATAAAAATCATAGAATCACAGAATGGTTTGGGTTGGAAGGGACCTCCAAAGGTCATCTAGTCCAAACCCTCTGCAGTCAGCAAGGGTATCCTCTGCCATGGGTACAACTCACTCCCACAGACTCTCCTTCAGCAATTCCCCTGCCCAATTTTCTTGATGTTTCATCCTCAGTAATCTACTCTGGCCCTGACTTCACAACTAAACTTCTTTCCAGGAAACAGTAAAATCATGGCATCATAGCCTCATAGAAGCACAGCATCACAGAATCATAGAAAGGTTTGGGTTAGAAGGGACCTCCAAAGGTCATTTAGTCAACCCCTCTGCACTCAGCAAGGACATCCTCCGCTAGATCAGGTTGCTCAGAGCCCTGTCAAGGCACACTTTNCTGGTGAGTATTCTTAATGTGTGCATGGGTTTAGGGACAGAGCTATTATCTGTTAGGTTTTACATTCCTAAATACTGTGCCATCATTTCTTTAACCTAGCTTCACCAATAGTTCCAAGAAGGCTTACACTAATTGGTACTGTGATCTATTCTGTCCTGATCACCCACACAGACAGTGAGTACTCACAGGGTGATAAAAACATAGAATCATAGATCCATAAAAATCATAGAATCACAGAATGGTTTGGGTTGGAAGGGACCTCCAAAGGTCATCTAGTCCAAACCCTCTGCAGTCAGCAAGGGTATCCTCTGCCATGGGTACAACTCACTCCCACAGACTCTCCTTCAGCAATTCCCCTGCCCAATTTTCTTGATGTTTCATCCTCAGTAATCTACTCTGGCCCTGACTTCACAACTAAACTTCTTTCCAGGAAACAGTAAAATCATGGCATCATAGCCTCATAGAAGCACAGCATCACAGAATCATAGAAAGGTTTGGGTTAGAAGGGACCTCCAAAGGTCATTTAGTCAACCCCTCTGCACTCAGCAAGGACATCCTCCGCTAGATCAGGTTGCTCAGAGCCCTGTCAAGGCACACTTTAACTATCTCCAGGGATGAGACTGTAACTACCTCCCTGGGCAACCTGTGCCAGTGTTCCACCACCCTCATGGTGCAGAACTTGTTCCTCACATGCAATCTAAATCTGCTCTTCTCTCATTTCAAACCATTGCCCCTCATCCTATCACTGCAGGCCTTTGCAAACAGTCCCTCTGCAGCCTTCTTGTAGGTCCCTTTCAGGTACTGGCAGGTCACTATTAGGTGTCCCCATAGCAAATGCATAACTCCAGCACCAACTGAACTATGTGCAGAGATGGTATATAGCTCTCCATTCCTGAACATGACAGTCATAATAAACCTTAACCTCGACATTCCCTGCTTTCCTCAACCACAGCTAAAAATGCTGCACACATTTATGCCATCTAATGAACCAGACATTAAAAGGCAACCACAGATCTATACCAATAGATTATCAGGGAGAGAAGTGTGAAGTGAATACTTGCTCATTATAGTATCATTGTAGTTACAAAGAGGAAAGACCCTAATACATCATCATTGTCCTTCAACAGGGGTAAAGAATATCTACCAATGGAGGTCCCAACAGCTACCAAAATAAGAGCTTGTAGACCAGAGAGGGTAAACATACAATGCAAAAACCTAGGGGACAGAAACTCAGACTGACTGTAATGAACCTGGAAAGAGTGTTATGGATACTTTTTTTTCCTTTTTCTTTGGTGGCAATACAAAAGAAGAGATTATGGATTAAAGGAGGGTTTTGGGTTCCAGCGAATTTGGGCTTATTTCTGAATCTGTCACATCTTCTCTTATTGACATGTATAAACCAATTATTGTAGAGAATTACTCTGAAAAAAAAAAGTGAGAAGGTATGACTTGCTTGTTCAGAAACAAGTAAGTAAAGACAGAGTAGGAGTGAATGGAATTTAGAACTGACTCCTTTTCCTCCCACACCTCTTCAGGCCAGAGGAACAAGCAGCACTGAAATGATAACAACCTGGAGCAGACAGTGGTCGGTGATGAATACGTATCACCTAATGAGCAAGGGCAAAGTAGGAAACTGCTTTTGTTATGCCTCAGAGACACATTCCATGGAATTCCTACAGTTTTACTAAACCCTTAGTCTAGCTAGTGCTCAATTCCTTGCCAGTTAATGACATTAGTAATTATTTCTTCCTCTTCTCATCTCTCATTTTCTTTATGTTGTTGTGATATATTTTTCTGTGGTTTTTGAGACACTTTGACAACGAAAGGCACAAAAATCTTGAGATACTAAATATATCCACGCATCTACACTGTATTTACACCACACAGGATTTACCTTCCTGTGACTGAAATTCAGATGATGGCTGAGGGTTTGATTGCTGTAGCTACAATGACTAGACTGTGGTTTCAAATTTGTTCTGTGACTATTGTTCTCATGTAACTTTTCAGAAGTATTTCTAAGAGTTATTTTTTCCCTATGTGGGATAATTAGGCTGATATTTAAGAATTCTAATCTCATATAAATGCTCAATCAAAACACATATTTTCCTGAGAGCTAAAAATGCCTGGATTTCAGTTTTGATTCTCAAAAGACTGTTATTGTGCCTGCAGGACGTGCAATGGATCATAAAAGAGCCTTTTACCTCCCCATATGAATTGGATGATTTTTTTCCCCCTTCTTCTCTTTTTGAGTGTTTAATTGATTATTGTCATCTAGGGTTGTTTGTTGGGTTTTGGTTTTTTTTTTCCTTATCATCTTTATCTTCTGTAAATGGGGTTTTACTGCTTTTGGAAAATGTACAGAAAGGGTGATGTCCTGTGGTGGGTTAAAAATTACCCCCCAAATAAATCACCAGCCTAGCTCAGACCACTTGGAAGCAAATGAAGCTATGTATTTACAGCAAGCTAAAATCTAAAAGCATAAAATACAATGCATATGTACAAAATATATTTACATATATTTACAATTATTTACAATTTAGCAATAACACAGAAATCCCCCCCTGGGCAAAGCCCCAAAGGGGCTGACTGCCACCTCCTTCTCCCCCTCAGAGAGAAAATCATAAAGGACCCAGCTGTTATCTACTCAGCCAAGGTTAGTGCACAAGTCAGTCAGGGCACAGGAGTGAAGGAGCAGGCGAAGCAGGAAGCAGAAAGGCAAAGGGAAGGGAATTGTTTATGCAGTAGACTTTATCCTAGCTAGCAAATAAATGAAAAGATACAGATTTATCTGTTGTTTTCCTTTTACAACCAATCTCTTGCTTATTCTCTATTAAAAAAGAAAAAAAAAAAAGTCCAGAAAGCTCTTATTTCTTGTTTATAATTTAGGATTGTTAGAATGTTCATTCTAAACTAGCACATGTCCTCATTCTGTGCTTGTGATTTAGTATATTTAATATTGAAATACTACTACTACTACTACTACAACTACTAAAAAAGTTTCCAATTTCAGCACCCATTCAGTCAGAGGTCTCTCTTAAGGGACTTCCAAAGAGGATATCAATTAAGTCTGACTATAAGATGTGTATTCCAAGACCCACCAATTCACCTCTCACAAGCCACAAAGCAAGGGCTAATGATTGACGTTGGGCAAGTACTGATGTGAACTGGGCTGAAAGAGTGATTGGCCATTGGAATGGGCTGCCCAGGTGGAGTCACGTCCCAGGAGGTGTTAAAAAGAGACTGGATGTGGCACTTGGTGTCATGGTTTAGCTTATTAGATAATGCTGAGTGATAGGTTGGACTTGATGATCTTGAAGGTCTTCTCCAACCTGATTAATTCTGTGAAAACTCAGGGCTGAAATTGCAAATGGTTTGGTATATTAAATAATTCCTTATCCATCAGCTAGACACTGTATCAAAGCGGTAAACAGACAAATTACTGTGTCCTCCTGACTCCCTAGGTTAATACCTCCCTCAGAAATGGGAATGGAATGAGAAGGATTGAAAACGAATCTCATAAAGGAATCTCTTTCCTTTGCAGACAGCAAGAAAAAATCCAACCCTGCCATCAGAAAGAAGATAAAAAATCAGCCACTGAAAGTGGGAGGGTATAACAAACAGAAAAAGGAGAAACTCACTTCTACAATGTGCACAGAAATGCAGAACACCCAACAGTACATTTGTGGGCAAACCCACATTTTGTGTTGCGGAACCATAACTTAAACCAGAGCACAGTAACATGTAGTATCTTCACTGTCATGTTTGAATAGGAGTTATTAGAGCCCCTGGTCTGAAAAACAAAGAGGAGAATGTTGATACAGACTTTAGAAACTGTGGCAGCAGGCAAAACAACTCTGTTTTTTTGCTTATTATGAGGAAATATAGAAGCTTCTGTGCATTTTGGTTCGCCTCAGCTCTGTTTAGCTTTAATCCATGCCTACATTAATGGATTTCTTTTAAATACATTTCCTACTAAACAAATAAACTTGAAATTCTTTGTAACAGGTGGCTTGTATGCAAACAGATCCTATCAGCTGTCTGATGAAGAGAAACAGCAAAGTCAATCCACTTTGCCTTCCAGTGAAAGAAGCAATCTGACAGAGGCTAACAAAAGAACAGGAGGTGGATGTGAGCTGGTGTCAGAATCCAGCTGTTTTCAGGGATCTAGTTCTAGGCCTATCACAGAAACAGATTTCCCCTGCTTTTGTGCTCTATGATTGTCTCAACATCTACAGGGCTTCTTTTCTTTTACTTTGGGACAAGCAAGAATATTATCAAACTAGTATCTCCCAAAACTGTACATCATATTTTACAGGATATAAATTGTGGGCCCACTCATTTCTGGGCCCTGGAGAAAAGATATGAATAGTAAGCAAAAACACATTCAGTTGCTTTTTTCCTTTAAAGCAAAACTGGTTGAGATATTTGAAGATGCTGAGTTAAAAAAAAAACCAAACAATTAAACCAATCATTGTTCCATTACTGTGCCACTTTCCTTAACCTGGAGATTCACTGCAGAAGTGGAGCATGCATGCTTGAGCACCTCCTGATTTATTTGACACCAATATTATTTACTTGGTCAAGAACCTTGGTGCCCTTTCCTGAGCATGCCAATACATGCAAAGGACACTGTGTTTGCAGTGGCACATTTTATGTTTTGGGTAGCTTGCATGCCTGTAAATTACACCTCTCCTATGAGGACAGGCTGAGGGAGCTGGGGGTGTTCAGCCTGGAGAAGAGAAGGCAATGGGGAGACCTAAGAGTGACTTTCCAGTACCCAAAGGGGACCTACAAGAAGGCTGCAGAGGGACTGTTTGCAAAGGCCTGCAGTGATAGGATTAGAGGCAATGGTTTGAAATGAGAGAAGAGCAGATTTAGATTGCATGTGAGGAACAAGTTCTGCGCCATGAGGGTAGTGAAACACTGGCACAGGTTGCCAGGGAGGTAGTTAAGGTCCCATCCCTGGAGATATTCAAAGTGTGCCTTGACAGGGCTCTGAGCAACCTGATCTAGTGGAGGATGTCCTTGCTGAGTGCAGAGGGGTTGACTAGATGACCTTTGGAGGTCCCTTCTAACTCAAACCATTCTATGATTCTGTGATGCTGTGCTTCTACGAGCCTATGATGCCATGATTTTACTGTTTCCTGGAAAGAAGTTTAGTTGTGAAGTCAGGGCCAGAGTAGATTACTGAGGATGAAACATCAAGAAAATTGGGCAGGGGAATTGCTGAAGGAGAGTCTGTGGGAGTGAGTATTGTACCCATGGTTGTATAACCATGTGTAACTACTGTACCACAGCTCATTTAATTTGGTAAATGGTACAGTCACCAAATAACATTGGAGACAATTGATATGCCCCAAATTTAATGAAGTGTACAGTCACAAAATCTGTGCCTCAAGGTCAGTATAAAATACCTGTATGAGGTACATGTTTTGTACTATGACTTACAGATGTACCTCTGTGTTTTCACATGCTGGTGAACACTACTGAAGACTCTAACCCCTCTGTGGTTTAGCAGGTGTTACTGCAGGTATCTGCAGTCATCTGCTATTCTCTTCATGTCATGACACATGAAGAAAGAGAGAGTGGAACAGGAATTGCAGCAGTCCTTCAACCTGGCACCAAGGGTACTTTCCTTCCCAGTTTTCAGGAAACTCTGCCATACCCCTAAGTATTGCCCTGCAAATACTGTTGTGAGTCATTCGTTGCTGTTTGATGGCTGAGATTCAAAATTCAGAATTTAGATCTGTGGAAAAACTCTCATTCAGAATTTGAATCTGTGGGAAAAACTTCAATTCGCTTCCACAGGCTTTGAAACAGGACAACCTGAAGGAGAGACCAAAGGGATAAAACTGCTTTGAAAATCTGCCAGCCTCCAACTGCTTCCTGCAGTACCTACATAGGGCCCCATATGACTTTCTGGAAAGTCAGAGAAGCAGCAGCAAAGCACATTTATTTTTAGGAGAAAAAGATTATTTTTAAAATGTCATTTTTATACTTTTTTTTTGGGTCTAACATATTTTAGTGCTATTTTGAAGTGTTTGTATCTTTCTCTATAATATATTGCCACATAACACAAAAATATATTAGTAGGAGATTCCAAAAAATAGCTTTTGGGGTTTTTCACTGTTTTATCTCTATTACTTCGATGTTTAATTACTTCATGTTTTGATAGCTGAGTGGAAGGACACTGCTCCATCTCAGTGTTACAGTCTGGTAACTGTACACTGTTCTCATGGTGAATCCACTTGCTGACTTCACTGATAACACTTATTGTCAGAAAGGCTGTGCTGGTTGTTATAACCATGTCAGGTGACTGAATAATTTAAGGGAGAGATTTCCAAAGCTATCCATATACCAAAACCAGACTTTGTGCTTTGTGGTGTTTATAAAAGCATGGGAGGGCCACTACTGCAATGATGCTGTCGACCACGAGCTTTGCACCTCAGCTGCATCTTCTAGGAGCATTTATGACTAATAAGGCTGCAAATTAGATGTCCTCCACTAGTTCTCAGAAAAAGGAAAACCAGAAATTTCTGAGTAAAGTTGTAGGGAATCTTTTCAGTGAACATAAAATGAATATACTTCATTTAGTTTAAGAGGAAAAAAAAACAAAAAACAAACAAAACCAAAGGTTCATAGAGTGATTCTGGATGCATCTTTAATTTTGCATTACCATCACACCATATGAAAGAAATGTTATAGCCAAACTGATGCTCAAACCACAGCACTGCTTCTGGGTTTGTCTCTCTTTTTTTTTTTCAAGAGAAATAAAACTTTATGTTGAACTGGAAGTCTGACATGTCAAAATAAACATGAAGTCACATGGCTGAGGAATAAAGCTCCTCCTCAGAACTGCTTTTATGCAAACATGACCCTCCAGAACCTTGATGTGCCAGAGACTGTTGAGTCTTGCCCTCCCTGATTTACCAGTTTACTTAAGCATGAGCCTGTCTATAAGTACATAGATAACTTCATTAACAAGACTGAGAGTTAGGCAGGTGCTATGACAGCCTAATGGAGTCAGGCCTTCATCTGAAGAATGGCTTCTGAGAGTGTTTGTTCCTGACCAAGTCAGCCAACAGTCATCTGGGCTTTTTAGCTGATCACACCATTTTGTCCTTTGTATTGGTGGCCTTTGATGGAACTGAGCAATGAGATACTCAGCAAGAGTGCAAATGTTTGGTTCTAAGTAAAACCATTGTAGCTCATTATAATTAAGGCCATAAACATTCATCATAACTTTTATACAAAAATGTTAAACTAGTGATTCACCTTAGGGAAAACACCCAAAGAATCTGTGAGGTAGATGGCATCTACTTTTCATCCAGAGAGGGCAAAGTCAGAGAAATGAGGGATCATAAAGCTAAATGTACAAGAAACAAGTGAGAAGAGGCCGTATCTGGAACCAAATGACTGGCTTTGCTCTTGGTTTACTTCCCAGATCTGAGTAATGAGACCTTCATGGGACAAGACAGACTCATCTTTGACTCCAGAAAGTAATGACAGAATGTTAGAAGTTGGAAGGGACCTCGAAGGATCACCCAATCCAACCCCCCCTCCCAGAGCAGGATCACCTATACCAGATCACACAGGAACACATCCAGGTGAGTTTTGAGTATCTCCAGAGAAGGAGACTCCACAACCCACCCCGGGCAGCCTGTTCCAGTGTTCTGTCACCCTCACAGGGAAGAAAATCCTCCTTATGTTTACATGGAACTTCCTATGCTTCAAATTCCACCCATTGCCCCTTGTCCTGGGCAACACTGAGCAGAGCCTGGCTCCATCCTCTTGGCACTCACCCTTTATGTATTTATAAACACGAATGAGGGCAGCCCTCAGGCTCCTCCTTTCCAAGCTCAAGAGCCCCAGCTCCCTCAGGCTCTCCTCATAAGGAAGATGTTCCACTCTCTTCAACACTTTTGTGGCTCTGTGCGAGACTCTTTCAAGCAGTTCCCTGAAGTCCTTCTTGAACTTGGAGGCCCAGAACTGGACACAATATTCCAGATGTGGCCTCACCAGGGCAGAGTAGAGGGGAAGGAGAACCTCTCTCGACCTATAACCACAGCCCTTCTAATACACTCCAGGATGGCACCGGCCTTCTTGACCACCAGAGCACATTGCTGTTCTCTTGTGTAGAAATGAACTCTCAATTACTGCCATGTGTTCATTCCTTTTGTAGCTCCTGTTGACTCAACTACATGGGCTTAAGTAGGTACTGAAAAGTTAACACTGGGAGAAAGACATCACAGAAAACTCAAATGATCAGACCTTACCACATTCAAGGCCTCCACAAAAGTACAGGGTTGAGTTGTTTTTTTTTTTTTTTAAATATAGAAACCAGAAATATTCCCAGTGTTTCCCAAAGGCTGGCTTACAGGACATTGTGCCCATCAAAATAAAATACAGACATTTTTGAAATGCAGCATTTCTTTTAATTTAATTTTATATATATATATATATATATATATATATATTCCTATGTAAATGGCATATTCTTCTTACACAGAGAAAGTAGTCGTTATTAAACTTGCAGGCTTACAAATTAATGAGGCCAGAGTTGTATAAATTTTTTGGGGGAGCTGATTTATGTTGAAAGAAGCAAGTGAAATACAGTAGATTTTATGCTGTCTGATAAAAGGTGGTGTGTAAAAAAATCCTTCAGAATGCTACATTTGGAAAACCATAATGCAAAATGAGTTTCTAATAAGGTTTGCCTTGGCCAAAGAGAGATTTCTACTATGCAACTGGAAAAGGAAATTTTGACTTAAGAAACACTGTGTGGACTCTGTGTGGGGCAATGGATGTAGACTACAGCACAGGAAGTTCCACCTCAACATGAGGAAGAAGTTCTTTACTTTAAAGGTCACAGAGCAGGGGAACAGGCTCCCCAGAGAGGTTGTGGAGTCTCCTTCTCTGGAGATTTTCAAGACCTGTCTGGATGTGTTCCTGTGCGACCTGCACTAAATTCTATGTTCCTGCTCTGTCAGGGAGGGGGGACTCAAAGATCCTCAGAGGTCCCTTCCAACCCCTGACATCAGAATCACAATCAGAATCAAACTCATCCTGTGACTGTGTTGTGTCACTGAATTTAGGAAAGGAGTGCAGAACAAAATGAAAGAAATTATAGAACCAGTAGAAATCAAAGAGTGACTGCAATCTCTTTAAGGCACCAAGCACATTCTAGACTGTAATTTTATTGACTCTACATAAATGTCCTTCTACCATAATTTAAGTTTTTTTATCTCTTTCTGCTTCCATTGGTAGTTTTTAAGATGAAACAGAATTTCCTTGTTTCTGCCATCTTTAAATTAACCCATACTCGGCAGAAGGTTAAAATCAATCTCTTCTGGTTTTATTTGTTTTATATGGATGAAAATAAAAGCACAGAAAAGTACAGGCTAAGTTTTTTAATTTCTTACAGTGCTCAGTTTCACCTGAAGTTGGTCTTTCAGCATCGTAAGATTTTTAACAGGTCAGGATTACTACTTTTTCACCAACCCACATCTTGGGTACATACAGCATTTACTACAAAGGGAGTATAAAATACTCTTGGTAATCTCCTTGTTTAATAGTTATTGTGGGGGTTGTGTGCATTGAGTGGAGAGGTGACCACACAAAGTGTGGAATATTCACAAAGATTCACATCTTTCTGAGCAGCCCTTTAGGGAACGTATGTTCTTCACAGTCTTCATTTATTTTTGGTTCTAAGTCATAGGAAAAGCTAATTCTAACCTTAATTTTTCCATTGGGCCAGATTTTCACTGGATGTAAATCACTTTGCTTTTGTTATGCTGATTACCACAATCGTGTTAATTTTTACAGTTTGGTACCACGTCTCAGTGTCCTAGAAAGCACATCCCAGGGTACCTCATTTTGAGCACCTTGGTGGCAGTAAGAGCATTGAAGCTACAAAAAAACCAAAACACACACCCCCCCCCCAAAAAAAAAAAAAAAA
>WBNM01005287.1:98404-125904 GCA_013399055.1 Ramphastos sulfuratus
AAAAAAAAAAAAAAAAAAGCTGTTTTGGTCCTCATGTTGAGAAATTGAAAGGGGACAAGGAACAGCTTCTTGAGATATTGACAATGTGTTCTCTCTCATCCCCAGACAGAAGTATCAGCTAACTAACAGTTTAGGACAACGAATGATCAGATTTTCTTATTATATGACATTTCTCCAACCAGCAGCACACCTTGGATTCATGCAGTCCAGCGTGAGAAGGTTTTGAAACTTTCAGAAGTTCACATGCTGCAATAGGCTTGAATTTCCTTTCAGAGTAGCTGAAGTGTGCTTGTCACCTTATTGTGAACTCTCCAGGGAATTAATGTTCACTCTAAGGAGTGTAAGCATTGCTGCCGCACAGCAACTAGCAAGACCAGCAGCAGAAAACATTTAAATGGTGCAGGCCCAGCTACTTAGCTCTGTTTACACCAGGGATTAATTTGACCAGTAAGTTTGGATTGTGGTTTGAAGTCAGTAGGTCTCTGCCATTTTGGATCTGAGGCCTTAGGCTTGGGATGACCTTTCCAGTTCTAGCTCAGGAGTATCACTAAAGTAATTAATACTACAACTTAGTGTTTTAACAGCCTCAAGTCTGGTAAAGGTATGGTATTTTCCTACCAACTTTCAAATCATTTGGCTTTCACTACAGTTTACAAAACCTAGAGTTGCCTCGACTTTTAAAATATAAACAGGCCTAATAGATGATTTGTTTTGGTGTGTTTGTACCAACCTGACAGACCTTTTTGAAATGAAAAGCCCAAGTGGCACACAGAATTATAGTTCTTAAATAAGAGATAATACTCTGTAAGCCTCTCTTCCTACGTGTTTTCCTTAGAAGTCTGGAGGGGGGGTGTGTGTGTGAAGGAGGAAATGCAAGAATTCAATGAAACATAAGCATCAAGCAAACCTTTCTATCCTCTTCAATTACACAAAAATAGGAAGGGAGCATCATTTTCAAAGGAGCAAATGTTACACAAGACGTGCCCTTTAAATCCTTTTTAAGGCTCTGTGACCTGTAAAACTATCTGCAATATCAGCAACAGAAAGCCTTCCACAGAACAAATGCTTATGTTTTATGTGTAGTGTATTTGCTAATCATTAGTTCATAAGCAAGAGCAGATATACAGCGTGCTATAAATAATGGCGGGAATGTAAGAGTGAATTGATCTGTCTGGCTATCTAGTAATACTGCTGGCAGAGAACCAGTTTTGAATGGCTGCCAACTACCATAGACCCAGCCAGTGATTTGTCTAGGGGTCTTGCCCTGTCAGGCAGAAAACAGTCTTAAGCTGAGCTCCCAGAACTGTGAGCACCGCCTACTGCTCAGCAGCCAGCCTTTCCTGCAGCGTCCCCTTTACCCACTTAGTTAAATAGCAGAAAACATGCACGAGTTACCAAGCTATGAAACCAAGCAGCTAAAAATATTAATCACTGGATAGAGAGGTCAGCATGCTTGTGAACTGAAGTGAAATACATTGTTCAAATTGACTATGCACACAGAGAGTGAGAAACTGGGAGTGAGATCCACACAGGCAGGCAGGCACAAATAACGCTGAGTGGATTCTTTCGCCAGAACCCTTAAAGCATTCCGTGGATGTGGGGTAGTAGTCACTGTGCTGAAATCCTCATGGGTGGGGTAGCAAACAGCCAAAAGAACGGAAGCATTTATAGCCATCTAGGTATTTGAAAGAGGATAATTATGCTAAATAATGTGATTGTAATAGAAACAAATGGGGTGGGGCTTTATTACAGGAAAGAAAGGAGGTGGCTCAGGAGCAAGTCCTGACAGCAAAACTATTTCCCCATCTCCAGTGCAAACGGAGCAAAATGGTGGGCTAATTTTCCCCTCTGCCTTTAAGTCAGTCATGCTGATCCACTTATTGCATTGCTTGAACTAGTTTTCCCTGTGTATAAACATGGAAAGACAGCTCAGGCAGCAAACTCACCTCGGGATGCCTTGCAGGGATTCAGTAATGTGCCTTCTTGGCACTGTTTCTTGTATCCCTCAAGGCTGTCTCCCAATCTCTTTGTAAGATCAGCACTGGCTCAAAAAAAAAAAAACAACCAAAAAATCCAAACCCAAAACACACAAAAAACCCCACATCAAAAAAAAAAAAACCCAAACCCAATCCCCCCCCAAAAAACTCCAACTCCCAAAAAAATCCAAGAAGAAAAAAGAAAAAAAAAATTAAAAAAAAAAAAAGGATGCCATCAAATGATGCAGTTCAGCTTCATGTAATCTGCCTGTGCTAGGTGGTTCTGCTGCACTGTTTAGTACAGAATCAGGGTGCGTCCATGCATGCCTGTGTGGATGTGCCTGTGTGTGCAGACTGATGATGTCTGTTCGGTATTGATATTTCCATATAAACCTGTGTGTTAGCTTTGCTCATAAAGAGAGGGCAAGTTGCTAATTAAGTACTGGGAAGTTGAATTTCTTCAAAGTGAAGCTTATAGATCGGAGACCGCAGGACCGGGGGCTGCTGCTTTGGTTTTGAATTTGGCATTGCTGTATTGAATTTTATAAATACCAACGAAATTCAAACAAAACTGATTTAGATTTCACCTCATCACTTAAAATATATTTTGTAGAGTACAGCCTGTGCAGTAATCCTCTGCTATACTTTAATTTGGTTTTAATTTTATAGGCCCTGTTTTAACTGCATATTTCCAGACCTTTATTTCTCTCACAGCTCTTAGCAAAATGGTAGCTCATAAACACAAGCTCTGCTGTATAGACTTTGCATTTCATCCCAAAGTATTTCCTTTTTTATAGCCCTGGTCTTTCCATCTTAGTGCTCTGAGCTTGGGTCACAAATCTCACTGCTATTCCAGTGTGTGACATCTTCGCTCGTTTGCCGCTGCTCATTAACAAACAATACTGCTGTGAAATTGGTTTAATGACAAAGTAATAAAATTGCTATTCTGCTCACAGATTGCCTGAGGCACTTTGAGCTCCTACAAGGCTTACTGTGGGTGCCAAGATACATTAAGCTGCTTATTTGTAAAAACTGCATCATCCGTTTTTTTCACAGGTTTTTTCCTTTCCCTATCTAGCCCCTGCTTCTTTTTATCTTCAAATAAAAAGATATATTTGCTTATGTTCTTCCATGCTGTCAAGTTTTTACTTTCATGCATATTTCTGGAAAATGAAAGTGTATTTCATTTCATTTTTCTTTTTTTTTTTANCTGCTGGCAGACAATGCTGAAACAACCCAGTTGCTCTTTGACAGGTGGACAGGTCCTGGTAATTATAGCCAGACCTCTTAACACTACCAAAAACGGTGTCAACAAACACACAGCCTTAATCAATATTGCTTGCTTTTACCTTTTAAACAAACACACTAAACATTTCTGTTTATTCATTTGCATCCAGGCAGTGATTGCAATCTCTGAGTGTTTCACTGCACTTTGCACTTACACATCTTTAGAAATTACTTTTTTTTAAAGGGAAAACGATGGAGGAGAGGGATAGAGCAGAGGAACCAACTCCAAACTATTTCTTATTTCCACCTCTGTAACAAGTAATTTGACCTGCTGAATAGCTTAGGAAATGTGGTTTGGGTACCTGTGATGGTTAGCCAGCAGTGGAAAAACTGGTTCAGAAACAATAAGACTTGGTCTGAACATGAATCTCGCACACAACCCCCGCCACCCCCCTTCTCTGCTTCAGACCTCAGACTGATCCTCCTTTCAAATATCTTGTGCTTCAGGGCTTCCCCAGGTCAGATTCATTGCAGAATGTGTCTGACCTGAGGAAGCCTCAGAGCATGAGATTTGANTCTGTCCCTATTGCAAGGTTGTTCCTGGACTCCAAACCCTCTGCAACATAATGTTTAAGAGAGACTTATTTTAATATACCCTATTATGTAATTGGGATGCTGGATAGAGTTAGTTCTATTTTAGGCACAGCTGGATAAGAGAACTATTTATAGGTTGAGTTTCCTTTTTTTTTCCCAAGAAGTTATTTGTGCAATGCAACTATTTTCTATCATGATTTTTAAGGCTGAAGCATTTTGTTGTTGTTGTGTTTTGCTTTAAACATGGAAATAGTTGTATCACCCTTAGTTACTTTTCAGGTCCAAGTTCTACAAATAATANGTAGCAGGCTGATGCAAGCCCAGGAGAGACTCCCAGACTAGCTAGCACCCCTCAGCGTGATTATCCAAGGTAGGAAGGCCTACTGGAGGTCAGGAAAGGATTTAAAAGCACACGGAGGGAAGTGAGGGATAATGGGAGTCACTACAGCTGAGCTGGGCTGCTGACTCTGCTCAGAGGTGGTCATGAATTAGGTTGGGAGATCTGGGAGGAAAAGGGAAATAAAATGGAGGAAATGGGAAACCGTGAGTCAGAGGAAAAGGATAAGCTGATGTTTGAGAGAATTTAACTGGCTGCTAGGAGGTGGACAGGACCTCCAGAAGTGTGAGAATGGAAAAGCTGAAAAAGGCTGGCAATTATCTTGTTGATTGTGAGGTTGAGGAGGAGTTAACAGTGAGGTTAAAAGACACACAGCACAGAAGGATCCTTTTGGTGCCTTTCGCGAGTGAGCATTTTCCAATTTTCTGCTTCTATATGGTCCATTTCTGTGTCTACTAAAAAGGGTGTAGAATGCAAGCAAAAGCTGATTATGGCTCCATGATCTTCAGGTCAGGTCTTTTTAAATCCACACCTGGTTTAAAGCTTCCTACTGCTTTTTAAACTCTGCTATCTGATCTTCACTACAAAGTACACATAGCCAGAATATTTGGGTGTGGGTACAGTTGTGTCAGTCTTGGATTTGCTGACTGTGCTCTACAGGGTATTTTCCCACTCCAGAAGAAAGTCAAGCTTCCAGTTCATGCTCCTTTTGTATTGGTGGAAAGTTGTAAAGGTGCTCATCATCTTGGTCATGGAAAGCTGTGGGGGCGAAGCCCTAAGCAGGGGTTAGGAGCACACACCTGGAGATCAGAGCTTTGGTATTCAAAGTGGGAGAAAACTGTCAATGCGGCCACTGGACTAATTAATACAAGACTGAGTAATCTTTGTAATTCCTCTGCTAGGATGATTTGGGTTGACCTACAGTTCAAAGGGAAAACAGTTAGCTATCTACTTATCCTAATGTTTTCTGGAGATCTTACAAGTATGTATCAGACCCCAAGGATGCTATTCAGAAGCTTCTGGACTACTTTCTTTTCCCATCTGTGAAGTACACACTCCTAACTCGCCTATTTTTCAACTCGTATTTTTATGGATCGAATTTAGGCCCAAAGTTTGTGCCGTAGAGAGCATATGCATATCTTTTCTTGGACCCCTGCACAGAGCACAAGCACCAGTCTGAGAAAAGAAATTGGCCCATAGGAAAGGGTTGTCAGGTTTTAAAGTTGTGGTAATTGCAAGCGCACAAGGAAGCCACGAAAGTCTGGATGAAGAATTCAAATGAGCCAGCAAAGACACAATTTTGGCTTTGAACTAGGAAAGCACTTGCTTTGATCCTGATCCTTTTGGGCTGCAACCACAAGTACTGACAACAAGCCACATGTGTATATGGAAGGGGCTGACTAAGAGGTGTGTCTGCTGCCTGCCCTTGCTACCCTGCATGTTTACCTCTGGTCGATGTTTTGATATTTGGTAGTTCTCATTTTATTTGCAACTGGTGGCTTACAGGGTTTTGAGCACTGAGGACTGTAAAATGGGAAGGTTGAGGCATAAGAGGAAGATGGTGAACAGAGGGACAATGAGATTTTGAAAGGAAAATTTCTGAGTCTGGGAACTATTCCGTAGCAAGGATCTCAATTCTCCTTATCTCTTTCTTTCCCCAAATGGATAACAAAATGCCTCTGTCCCTCTCTCTAGGTTCTCAGGTTTAGTGTATCTGTGCTTTTCCAGTCTGACTCAACACATCTCATCATGCTGTTTTACAACAGTACCTAGGAATTTTCCATAGACTTGTTTGTAAAAGTTCACTAGTTGTTTGTGAAGTGATAAATGAAGGAATTTAATTATTTATTTATTTATTAGTCATTACTGGAGCACTCCCATGGCAGATAACCTAGGGCAGAATTTCTGGTGTGGAATTGCTAGAAAGTGTGCTTTCATTAAAACGGTCTGGCCAGAGAAATTGTCTGACTGTAGAAGAATACCCTGGTGTAACCTTGGTGGAATAGAGATGGGATGATGTGTGCTTGTATGAGCTATCTGCAACAGCAAGGAAACATACTGATACAGGGAAAGAGAACTTGCTGGGAACACCACTGAAACCAGACACAGTCTAGCGTGACAGAAGTACAGCAAGGCTTGTCCTAGTTTATCTTTGCAAAGGTCTGATACCTCCAGCAGTACTGAAATCCAAACCTAGGAAAGATGACCAGTTCGAAACTATCAGTTTTGGAGCCCTGCTCATTTTTTAAATCACACAGGATGGGGAGAATAGATTCTGTCTTTATGCATGCCTGGTGTAACCTGCACCAGGCCAGGCACAAGACTCTCTGCCCCCAGACTCCCTCCTGAAACATCTTTCCCCCTGTCTTCCCCCAGCTCTAAGGGAGCAGCAATTTACTGCTAGCCTACACTAGCTGCAGATTATTCCAACATCTTCACTCCTCCCCCAAATCCGTTCGTACCAGCTTGTATTTTGAGAGTACAAGGGAAGAATCTCCTCAAGAGATAACACATTGAAAATAAATGTTAGTTTCTATAAAAGGTACAAGCTTAAGTATGCTGTGCCCACTGCATTTATTTAAGGATACAAGTTCCTTCAAGCAAAATGTCAATATTTTATTTCCTTCAAACTCTGAAATAGTGCTATTTTATCTAAGGATTAAATCAACTCTCTGGTTTTATTTGCTAATTGCAATAAACCTTCTCCAAGGACTGTGATTTCAAAGTTGTTTCAAATGCAGATGGCACTGGAGTTTAGTCTACAGAGTAAAGCAGGAAAATGTTTGCTAATGGTTTGGGATTTACTTTCCCAAACTGCCCAAGTATTATGCCTCATGAAGGACCATGTCATTCAGTGATCCTTGCACCGTGACAATGATAACTATCATGGTGCCACGGAAACCGGAAAAATGCGTTTAGGGTTGGGCCTGTGCAGTGGAGAACAGAATCAATCTTCCTAATTAACTGCAAATTAGCAATCCCAAAATGAGGGGGATCAACCTGTCTTCACTGGCCAAGAATCATGTTAAGTATCTAGCTTCCTCTAAGTGCCTCTAAATTACATTTACGCCCGTATAAAGTAACATTCTTTTAATCTAATGTTGCATTAGTGCCACCGTTCTTAAAGTTATTGCGCTGTTTTAAATTTCAGCAAATAGGTAGACAGATAGAAAGATAAACAAATTAATAGACAGTTATGGAGATAGGCTGATATTTTGTTATTCAGGGCTCAGAGTAGCTCATAAATCACACTGAAGCCACAAACAAGCTTCTAATTAGCATAAGTCTCTGGAAAGAAAAGTTTCTGTTGAATGGCGAAATTCTTTAAGGCCACTGAGCAGTAGCTATTAATAAAGATAAAAATAGCAAACGCAGAATGGAAGATAAAATGTAAAAATGGGACACAGTAGATATTTGATTAATTCCATCCCTAATGATCAAAATTGCCAAATAATGTTAGGCTAAAACTAACATTACTGATATACTGTTTTTACTCTTTAGGGTGTATGATCAAAAAGATCTCGGGTATTGTGAGAGTACAAAGGACTGACCTTGGGTGAATTAGCTTAATTAGTTAATGCTTGTAAAGCACTAGATGGGTGTTAAGTATTAATTAATTATTAATTATTATTGGGTAAAGATGGGATTTGGAATCCCATCGCTCATACATGTGCCCCGTCCTTCATGCAAGAGCTTCATGGGGACCCCCACTGGTCTCTCTCCACTTGCCCGCACATCTCACAGGTCTGAACAGGAGTTTGGCAGCCCCATTTGCAAGGAGAGGGAAGCAGGGAGATTTAGGCAGCTTGTCCTGGTGGCTGAGTGAAAAGTTGGACAGCGAGACTCAATTTTCAAGTTTGTTAGTGTCTTGTTTCGTGATCTGCTGAGAGAGCTGAGCCAAATTCTCTGTGTAAGTTTCTCAAGCAACTGAGGCTCAAGTAAGTACCAAGATGATCTGCATGTAACATGAGGCTCAGAATGCTTTCCTTTCACTGCTGTTGTGAAACTACTCTCTCTCTCTCTTTTTTTCCCCTCCTTCTTTTGCCATTACCTAATAAAGGTCATTATCTGTATCTTTTACTGTCATGATTTATACCGGTTAATATTTAAAGTCAATAGTCAGTTTTTAAATTGCAGAGGACCCCTGAATAGCTCACAAAAAATACCTTCTCAAAATTGTTCTGAGGTATCCTTCCCAGTCACCTTTGCCCAGAGCCATTCTCCATCCAACGTTAGTAATGCTCATTTCAGTTTTTTTTTTTTTTCCCCTCAAGGTTATTCAAATATTAGTTATTTTAAATCCCACTAATACATTGACTCTTGGGCTAATATTTTCCTTTATTTTTAGTATGATATATAACTATTGGTAAATGATATTGAAAGGAACGCAACATTTAACTACATTTTACTTCACATTTGCATTGGCCAGTTTCTCATATTTTAGATTTTTCTGCCTGGCTGCAGCCTAGAAGGAAAAAAAAAAAAAGAAAAAAAGAAAAAAAAAAACCCATGCTGGAATAATTATATGAACAATTTAGATTTGAACATATTGAATAGCAGAAGAGATCATGCCCGCCCAGTTGTATTTTTTTTCCCCCTTTCTCCATGCTAGTCTGGAAGATGAGTAATTTCTCTCCTTGGAAGCATACCTAATAGACAAAGCTCTAATGCTTAGAAGGGAGTGAGGGGAGGAAAGAGCTTTATTACCACTGTTCAGATCAATACACAAAAATCTCAGGATGATAGGGTAATTAAAACACGCACAAAGTAATTCATCAACAACCTTTCACTTGCCTTTGGAAGTGGCTTTCTGAGCCCTGATGTTTTTACTTGCAGGGATTCGAGACACCTCCCAGCCAGCGTTTCCCAATTAGCTTACAACCTTGGTTTTCATTCATCAACCAGAAATTGCATTGGCCTCACAGTGCTTATGCTTTACACTTCTTTTTTTTTTTTTTTTATCCTTTCCCTGCTCTTTGTCTGGTGTGAGATGCTACCAAGCAGTGAAATGTACCTAAGAACTACAGGGGAAAAAAAAAAAAAGAGAAAAACCCCAGAGCTCTGCACTGCGAGAAGTTCAGCGGCAGCTAAATCACTGCTAATTTTATGCAGCTGGTTATTACACTTGGATTGTTTGTAAGTGCTCCTATTAAAAAGCGAAATAACCTCTCCTGCTGTAATGAATAGAAGGAAGAGTGTTCGAAACATTTTCATGATTAAAAAAAATAATATTCAAACTTATTTTGAGTTATCTACTGGAAATGCCTCATTTCAGTCCGGGGCTGTGAGGAGCAGCGTTCGCGCCACAGAGCACCACTTCCTGCGCTCCCAGAGGCGACTGTTATGATAATTACTTTACTGGCATTCCTGTTTTGTTTCCCAGACCCCCAAATGTTTCTTTGCTAATGACAGAGCTCCAGTTGAGGCACTTGAAATGAACAGAGTACTTCTTAGAAAGCGTTCAAATCCATACTGATTAGCAAAATGTTTAACTTTTGAGTTGAGCTTGGATGTTGTTACAGGTAAGGACTGCGGATGTCTGAAAGCAGCACAGTTAGGTCTTCCTAGGAGCTGATTGTGTATTAAGGTAGGAGAAAGGAAGGCTAGGAGTGATTTATGCACTGAATAGGCTCAAATTCCTGCAGAAGATTTAACCATATTTCTTGCCTTGCACAAAACACGACCTCCTTCATTAGTTATCATTTGCCCTTCATTAGTTATCATTTGCCCTGTAGGTACCTGCTAGCCTATAAAATCCTCTGTTATTATTTGGGTTTTGTTGGTTTTGGGGGATTTTTTGTTTTTTGGTTTTTTTTTTTGCACAGGGTATCAGCTAAGGATCAGTTCCCTTTGTGCCAGGCTAAGCATACTGGTAAAACAATAAACCCCCCACCCCAAAACTTTCCCAATGTGTGTATCAGACAGAGCCGTGAGGGGGTGGTTTGAGAGGATTAAGTAACAGTAAAATAAACAGTTTAGCAGAAAAGCAAGAGTCACTTGCCTAACCAAGACAGATGGGAGTGATTTGTAGGCACAGGTAGAGGCAAGCCTTAAGGAAGGATTTAAAAGAGGAAAAAGGTCAGCTTGGAGGGAAGAATCTTCCCATACATGATGGGGGACATCAGTACAACTGAATGAATCTTCTTGCTTTGATCCCCCAGTCACTAAATGAACTAGATTAGCAAAGTTAAAAAGGAGAAACACAAAATGTCCATTTCATGAGGGCAGCCCAACTTTTCTCTAATAATTTAAAACATATCAGTGCACTATTTTTGCTGTTGTCCCTGCCTGACAGAGAGCCTTGGTGGCAATCACTAGTGAGAGGCTGGACAGAGAGCCTTGGTGGCAATCATGAATGAGAGCCTTCAGCCCATTGCAGAAAATATATTTGTGCTTCTGCTATTTCTTAATTCCTTCATGCGGAGGTAGCCACCATGGTGATGCAAGACTTGTACCATCACTGAACTTCTCTCCCACATGGTGCTAACAAGTGCAGTAGCCCTGGTGAACCTGCCAGTATTCTTGGTGCTGTGAGAAGGTTCTTAGAGCAGGGTATGTACCACCTCACTCGAAAGTTGCACCTGACTCCACACCCAGTTGTGAAGACTGTGGATGCAATTCCTTTCTGCCTTTGTTCTAGTCCAAGCATTGCAATCAGCACCAGCTTTTGCCCAAAGTTGTTGCCTGGCACACAGATTTTGTAGTTTTAGTAAAGAGAAACCTGACAGCAGCTGAGAACAGAAAAACAAAAGTTTCAAATTCTGGAGAGAAAAAATGCTTGTCTCCTTACCTCCCTCACAAAGGGCTAGCTGCCTTTGCATCTAGCTCACAAAAAACAGTATTATTGTAGGCTGTGCTAAAGTGTAAGGTGTGTCAAAAAATATCTGTGAAAAAGGGACAGGTAAAGCATTTGGACAAGGGCCGTATCTAACCCAAATCTACCCTAATAGGAAAATAAAATCAGAATTATCCATAGAACAACTCATTTTTTGACAGTGCAAGTTCGGAATTATGGTCTAAGAGACTAGGAAGAAGCAGTCAACCAAAAAGCTCAAAGGAAAATGCACTTATATCAGAAATATTGTCTATGACCTAGCTATGTAGCACTATGATCATGAACTAAATTCCTCTTAATCAACCTAGTGCTTGAGTAAAGCCTTTGCAAAAATGTTCACACTTCCAGCTACAGCTGACACGGTTTTTGTGGAATAAATTGGAAATAGTGACTATAAGAATCTATCATAGGACTTGTTTCACATCACATTCCCTCACAAACCCTTGCTGTTACTGACTTGCTGTGACAGCCATTCCCAAAAGCTGAAGTTACTCTGCCCTCCTTAAAAACAGAAGTTGGGTTTGTTAGCTCTGTGATAGACCAGGAGGGGACAATCTCAGGCAGGGTAAATTAAGGTATGAATATCTATGATGGTGGTGGTGGTGATACTGATACTGTGATTTCAGCTATTCCTTAATAATGAGCTGTACATACTCTCCAGAAGAGGAAATCAGACTCATCCCATCTTCAAGAGGTAAGTCATCCCCAAATTGCTGCATTTACCATAAAGAGAGAACCTGCATGTAAGCCATTACCACAAAGTGGCTGTCAAGTGCACTTTGTGCTTTGTTTCATGGTAAGTTGTGTGTCCATAACCTGTTGTGTGCATCTCCTAAGATGGACACTTAAGACTGAGCCTGCTTTGTTGGCATTGTCATCTCCAGTGTGCAGAATACAAACACAGTCATGAAGTGGTGGATGAAGTAAAAGGGAGAATTTATCCTTCTTTTTCTTTTATTTTTTCTGTTTGATTCTTCTGATACCAGGAGGGCCAAGATATTGCCTGGATGTGCTAAGAATGAGTTTTCTGATCTTGATCCTATTTCTTTCCTGGATATCACTGGACAATCATAAGCAAATGATTTCCCATTCCTGGGTAAAGAAAGCATTCATCAGCTAAAGCTCAGTGACTGGCAGCACACTGCTAGTCTCATTACATAGTAAAGTAAGTTTGAATTTCTTGGGGGATAAATAGCAGAGATAAGCTGAGAAATGTGCTGTCTAACCAGCATGAAAGACACGTGAATAATGTGCATGGAGCAGTGTGGGGTACTTAATAGTTACTGACTACAGTCTCGTGGACTACTAACCCAAAATTTAGTTTGGTTTGAACTTCTGAGGATAGAAACTGAACAGAGACAAGGCATCATTACTCTGGCTTGTAGGCAGACTGGGGCTCAAGTTCATCCTGTGGAATGTGAAGGTTTGAAGAGTCACTCCCACCAGCAGCAAAGCAGGTAATTTCCCAGAGCAAGTGAACCTGGGATCCAAAGTGCTCATCTCCATCTGCATTGATTACAGAAGGGCAACTATGCTCCTAATTAAGTGCTCAGTTAGCTGCTTAATACTTTGTTGAGTAAACGTGGACTAGACCCAGGAAAATTAATATAAACAAACAAAAAAATAGACAGGCATGGTCTCCTCCATGTCAACAGTTTTCACAGACAGAGGAAAAATGGCAAAGGCAGGAAGAGTAAGAAGCATGTCCCGCTTTGCAGTACTGGACCCCCACAGTACACTGTCCCTGGAGCCTAGCACAGAATTTCCTTAGCAATTACCCTGCTGCAACCCAGGAAAAATAGACAGACAACAGATCAATTAAGAGAAATATCAGCTAAGTGTGAAACACTGCTTAACAAAGAAGACATGGACCTACAGCTGTAGGGCATAGGTGTGAGCCCAGCAATAAAATCAACACACAAAGCAGCAGTAAAGAAACAACCGCTCAGATACAGTATCTGAAAAGACTCATGGCAGTACTAAAATGACTTAGACATAACTACACAATACAGTGCAGAACACTCTGCCAGTACCACAATAAGGAGGACTTACGAAGATCTATAGCCACCTTCACACTGGAGCTACCTTGACCTGCTGAGAGGACATGGGCTTGTTCAGTATGGAGAAGAGAAGGCTTTGTGGAGACCTAATAGCAGCCTTCCAGCGCCTGAAGGGGGCCTAGAAGAAGGCTGCAGAGGGACTGTTTACAAAGGCTTGCAATGATAGGACAAGGGGCAGTGGTTTGAAATGAGAAGAGATTTAGACTGGATGTTAGGGACAAGTTCTGTGCCATGAGGGTGGTGGAACACTGCAACAGGTTGCCCAGGGAGGTAGTTGAGGCTCTGTCCTTGGAGATACTCAAGGTGTGGCTGGACGAGGCTCTGGACAACTTGATCTAGTGGAGTATGTCCCTGCTGAGTGCAGGGGAATTGGGCTAGATGACCTTTGGAGGTCCCTTCCAACCCAAACCATTCTGTGAGTCTGAGACTCTATTATTCTATATAAATAGAGGAGAGTTCCAGCATAAAACCAACCAACAGTATGAAGGCAGCAACAAAGTAAAAGAAAAAAAATATGCAGGGAAATATCAATTAGATTCATGATTGCGTTCAAGTCAGCACACTTCAGGTGCTTTGATGTCTCAGAAGTTGCAGGAGATAGCATAGGTGCCATGTTTCTGTATCAAGCTATATGCTAGCAATTTCTGGTTCTCACTTGAATATTTATGTATTTATTGGCACAAAAGTCACAAAAGCTAGTAACTGTTAAAAAAATTAAAAAAAAAAAAAAAAGGAATAATCACAGGTTGTAAGCAGAAAGAGTCTAGAGGTGGGAAGTCATTCTGCATTACACATGGTGTGAAGCCTAGCTGACGCTGCAGAAGCTCTGCAAACAGCTCTTCTGACATACAGCCAGATTAATATGGGGAGCATTTTGTGTACGTGAGCCAGCTACTGGCTTCATTCCTCCCTCAGCCAGGACAGGGCTAAATGATCCACCAGGCCATGAGAGCACCACGTCAGAATTCAGCCACCGGGAGATTCTTGGAGAGTCAGGAGCTGTCAGCTGCTGCCTGGAGTCAAAGCCTATCACCTCTGTGCCACACCAGAGCATCAAAGGCTCATAAAGAGAGTGCCCCCGGGCCACTCCCAAATTCAGGGCTTCTGTGTGGCACCACTTCTAAAACACCGAGATGGCTTCCCTTCAGCTGTCAGAACTGGGATGTTTTGCTGCCTGTGTATAAAAACACCTTTTCAGGCTGTCTAAAAAACCGTAAAATTACAGCGGGAGCAGGGGGAAAGAAGTGTAAAATGCTGCTTCTACCTTGCAGAGCAAATCTCTCAAACTAATCAGTCATAAGGGAGGCCAGGTGTCATTTTTTGAGATATTATTTAGCATATCACTTGTTTTTTTCCTTTCCTTTTTATTTTAGAGAGATGCTGTTTTACTAATTAAAGGAAAATGAAATTTCCAGTGCTTGGAAATCAGGGGTGGCCTCCTCTGTGAGCCAATCTCACTGTTCTCCATGAGCAATTTAAAACTAGAATCTAGTTTGGTTTGTTGGTTGTTTTTGTGGTTTGGTGGTTGGGTTGTTTTTGGTTTTGTTTTTTAATTGGTATCACTTCGTCTAGCACATGAACACACATGGCTGTAATTTAGTGAACTCCAGTCTTCCTCTTGTGGCAAATTGATAGGATAATTCTATTATGAGTGGAACAATGACTACAGGGAGTGAGGGAGAATCTCAGAGAACTACACATAATTCAGTTGACTCAGTGTAATACTTGTATTATATCAGCAGGTAATGAAAACACTGCTGAATGCTGGCAAAGCCTAAACCATTTCTGATTCCAGCTCCTGTCAAAAGGCCGCCCCATAAATCATACCTGAATTTTATTTAATGTCAGGAGCCAGTAATCTGACAGAGTGCAATGAGGTGATTGGATCAAAAGATGTAGACCAAGTCATGTGCTCCACAGTCTTTGTAATCACAGGGTCACATAATCCATCTATGGATTTTAATAAGTAACTTACTAGGTCCCTTTTAGTGTTAATTATTTTACATATCACTTGTTCCTGGTTTCTTGACACTGTTTTAATATCTTCATCACATAAAATTACCAGCAGAGCCAATCAGTATTAATTATAAACGTAGCCCATGGAGGGATTTTATTTCCTTCTCCTGCCAAAATGTAAAAGCCACAACAGGATCAGCATCACAGTAGACCCTGATTATTTTTGTGAGGCGGACAGTGTCCACCAGCTGCAGTAGTGACAGCAAGGTCAGTGAGCAGAATTATTGATGATTTTGATCAGCAATTTTCAGATTATTTTTTTATCTACCTACCTACCTACACTATCTCTCTCTCTCTCTCAACTAATTTCCTTTCTACACCTCAAGAGGGGTCTGATCCAAAACAGTCTGGGGTCCATTGAGCTAGCTGCTGTTACTCTGTAAGGGAATGCACAAATACCCTGCAGGAACTGGATCTAAATACCTAATCATCATCTATACAGAAGACAATACAAATCTGGTATCTTAGTTAACAGAAAATGGGTTTCCTTCTTCCAGAAGCTATTTTTTTCACACCAAGTTTTTCAGCCTCTTCATAATTTGCACCACTTCTTTGCAATTTAAAGGAATTTTAATTAATGCACATGCTCTTAAACATTATAAAACAATTTAAACCACTATTTTATAACATCAAAAAATTGTAATCAGCCCTTTAACTACCCCTTCCATAATAATAAGCATGCTGTTCTGTTTTGTACTCCTACCTGAGGATGAAGGAGCATTTTGCATTTCACGGAGGAGGGCGAGTCTCATCAGTTTGGTTTTTTTGAACCTTGACTCATTCATTTTTCTCATGAGTATTTGCACAAATCAATTTTGCTTGAATGAATGTCTGTGGATAAATTAATTTCGAGCCCACCCCCTTAGCAATAAAACAGTGGGTATGGGGATGGAGCAAGTTGGCAGAATCATTAGTAATGGCTTCCTGCTTTACCTTGACCACTTGTGCTGGCAGACTTGTACCTTTGCTTCAGCAGCTGCAGAAGGGGCAGCGAGTGGACAGCAGCCATGCTGTAAGTGCTCATGTTAGGACTTCCCTGTTGTTGGATCAGAGCTGGCATGATGCCATAGCTCATAGTCCTCATAGCTCCCTATGTTATTCCACTGCTGTATTGCTCTTTTGCTATAAGAAGGCAAGTACAAATATTAAGCTGCTCTAGAAATAAGGAAGAAGCTCAAATTTCCTGTACTGTCCTTTCTTCCCACAGCCAGAGTGGAGGCTTAAGGAGTCTCTAATTGCAACCTTCCAAGTGAGAAACGAACAAATATCTCCATAACAGAGTTACTCAGTGTTTGTGAAAATAACACTGAGGATCTGTCACATAATAGAAAACTGTCAAAGGAGATAAACAATCAAAGGCACCGTTGAATCCACAGCCACATAGGCTTTGTAATTAGAAGGCTGAGCTCCTCAAGGGACAGGTAGGAATTTGACTGTGATGCTTAGCGCTCACTCTGCACAGAGAACAACACAAAACTCTTGGAGCGAGTCCAGAGGAGGCCACAAAGATGATCCGAAAGCTGCAACTCCTCTGCTATGAGGATAAGCTGAGGGAGCTGGGGTTGTTTAGCCTGGAGAAGAGAAAACTCTGGGGGGACCTTAGAGCTGCCTTCCAATATCTGAAGGGATCCTACAGGAAGACTGCAGAGGGACTTTTCATCAGGGTGTCTAGAGACAGGACAAGGGGGAATGGTTTGAAGCTGAGGGAGAGTAGGGTTAGACTGGATCTTAGAAGTTCTTCAGTAGAGTAGATGGGTGATGAGTCTCTGAAACAGGTTGTCCAGAGAGGCTGTGGATGCCTCCTCCCTGGAAGTGCTAAAGGCCTGGGTGGATGAGGCCTTGGGCAATCTAGTCTAGCTGAGGGGTGCCCCTGCCCATAGTGGGAAAGTTGAAGTTGATGATCTCTATGGTTCCTTCCAGCCTAAGCCGCTCTATGATTCTGTGATTCTGACTGTTCTGCCCTTCCTTAATACAGATCCACTTGCATATGGAGTTACTGTTCTCCACATGAGATGGACATTTAAAAACCTTCTCTTACTCTGTGTCACATTTTTCTACTCTGCTTTTTAACAGTGATACTTCAGGCTACTGTGAGACTGAAAAAAAGAAAGCAGGAAAAGTTTTTTGACAGCTTGTCTCTAATTCAGTAAGTTGCTCCCATGCTGTCCACTGGAGATCAAAAACTTGATAACATCCTTCCTTTTGTTAATAAAACACTTGTACAGCTACTTTCATTGAGACAGTGATCAGAAATCAGGCCACATGGCTTAGGTAACCAATGGAAAAATGAATAATGATGCATGCAAGGCACTGATTGTACAAGCAGTTCCAGGCTCAGATGTATTTACATGAAATATTCAGTGAGTAATCCACAAATTCATGAAAAAGAAAAAAAACCCAACAAAACACAACAAAAAAACCCCAACCCTACCTGAATAAACTCCTCATCATGAAGAGATTTCTTCACTCTATTCCTAACCATCTGTTTCCACTATTAACAAACTCCTGGGCAAGACCAAAACAGTATTAGAAAATAATTGATCCTGCATGTTTAAATGTCTAGCTTGTATTTAGGGGGGAAGGTGGAACTGCATCAGAGTCTGGTCCTTCACCCTTCACAGCACTAATCCCACCTACTGGGTCATAGAATCACAGAATCATAGAATGACTCGAGTTGGAAGGGACCTTAAAAATCCTCCCTGGTATGAAGAGGAACACCTTCCACTAGATCAGATTACTCAAAGCCCCATCCAACCTGGCCTTGAACAGTGATAGAGCATCCAAAACCTCTTTGGGCAGCCTGTCTCATTACCCTCACAGTGAAGAATTTTTTCCTGATGTCTAATCTATCTTCCTTCAGTTTAAAAACATTACTCCTCATCCTACTCACTGATAGAGTCCCTCCCCATCTTTTGAGTAGGCCTCCTTTAAGTAATGAAAGTCTTCTATAAGGTCTCCCTGGGCGTTCTGTAGGCTGTACAGCTCCTACTATCTCAGCCTGTCCTCACAGAAAAGGTGTTCCAGCTGTCTAACAACTTTTGTGGCACTCACCTGGATCCACTCTAACAAGTCCATGTCTTTCCTATGCTGAGGACACCAGAGTTGGACACGGCACTCGAGGGGGGCAGAATCCCCTTCTTTGGCATGCTAAGCCACGCTGCTTTTGATGCAGCCTAGCTATCTGGTTCAGCTTTCTGGGCTGAGCACACATTGCCAGCTCATGTCCGGCTTTTCATCCACCAACATTCCCAAACCCTTTTCTAGAGGGCTTCTCTCAATAGGCTGGGGTTCTCATGGGATTTCAGAATGGTGAAAAGCTGGGAAATGCCATGGTGACTGATGCTGCTCTTCAACAACACACCTCCCTTCACTGACTGGAGAGGGAAACCTCATCTTTTGGCAAGCACCTTCAAATGATGCTTTCTGAACTACAGGCTACTTCCTATTCTAAACGCTGTGCTGAAGCCACCACATTGATTTACCAATGTATTTCTTTCTTCACCTGGGAACTTTTGTCACATTTTCATTCCACTTCATTGAGGTAACAGGCTAACGTTAACTCATGGCACCACCACTCCCTCACTAATTGGTGTTCAAGTTTTTTTGCTTATCAGTGTTTTTCAAGGAAGTTCACAACTTGAGAGGTCAACTGTAAACAGACTGAAACATCAGCTTAGAGTGACTAATATCAAAGATAAGATATATCTGGAAACACATGGCAAATGTAATATCTGTCCCTTGTTTGCCTTGTGAGGTGTAAAAAGAAGAATAAAACCTGCTCATGTTCCCAACCAAATGCTAGAACAAAGCAGGTTTCAGACAAGGGCTGGGACACAGCAGCAAGTCTGAATTGAATGAATAGTCAGCAACAACGATTATGAGTCACATACAAAGAAGGGAATATGTTTTCTGCTACAGTCACAATAAAACAATGAGGCAGGAAATGGAACTTGAAGCAAGAGCAGCAAAAATGTTCTGAAATAGAAATTTTAAAGCAGTGCTTTCCTATTTTCTCTGCTGATAGCTTGCTGCATCGTTTATTTATTTATTTATTTTCAAAGAAGGAAATCTGGAACTGTTCACACCGAAAAGATGTATTTCTCTCTGCACTGGTAATCTCCTGCAGGAGAACTGGAACTGTGACTAGAAAATCCCTTCTTGCCATGCAAACTCTCTCATTCTGACAATTTCCTATTTCCAAAACTCCCCAAACCACGTGAACCTGCAGAATGTCAAGGGAAAAGAGGTGGAGGAGTGGCCCTATATATTAGTGAGACTATGGACATCATGGAAGTAGAGAGTAAGGATGATCAGGTTGAGTCCCTATGGGTGAACAACTAGGTGGAAGGCCAACAAGGCTGACATCCTGGTTAGAGTCTGTTATAGACCACCCAACCAGGAAGAAGAGGTTGATTTATTATTCTTTAAGCATCTAGAGGCTGCCTCAAGATCACTTGCCCTTGTTCATGTGGGTGACTTTAACCTGCTAGACATCTGCTGAAACTTTAACACTGCAGAGAAGAGGCAGTCTAGAAGGTTCCTAGAGTGTAGGGAGGACAGCTTTTTATCTCAGCTGTTATGTGAGCCTACCAGGAGTGCAGCCCTGCTTGACCTGCTGTTCACAAATAGAGAAGGGCTGGTGCGAGATGTGGTGGTTGGAGGCTGCCTGGGGTCCAGTGACCACGAAATCAGAGAGTTTTCAATATACAGTGAAACCAGGAGGGGCATCAACAAAACCTCCACACTGGACTTCTGAAGGGCAGACTTTGGCTTATTTAAGGAACTAACTTGCAAAGTTCCTTGGGAAACAGCCCTTAAAAGCAAAGTTACTATATAGTATATAGGGGAGTAAAGTTACCCTCCTGGTGAATGCAGGGAAGGCTGTGGATGTAGTCTACCTCAACTTTAGCAAAGCCTTTGACACCATCTGNAAGAGAGATGTTGAGAGACTGGAACATGTCCAGAGAAGGGCAACGAAGCTGGTGAGGGGCCTGGAGCACAGCCCTGTGAGGAGAGGCTGAGGGAGCTGGGGGTGTGCAGCCTGGAAAAGAGGCTCAGGGGTGACCTCATTGCTGTCTGAAAGGAGGTTGTAGCCAGGTGGGGGTTAGTCTCTTCTCCCAGGCAACCAGGCAACAAGGGGACACAGTCTCAAACTGTGCCAGGGGAGGTATGGGCTGGATGTTAGGAGGAAGTTCTTCATAGAGAGAGATATTTGCCATTGGAATGGACTGCCCAGGGAGGTGGTGGAGTTGCTGTCCCTGGAAAGTGTTCACTTAGTGCCATGGTCTAGTTGATTGGATAGGACTGGGTGATAGGTTGGATTGGATGCTCTTGGAGGCCTCTTCCAACCTGGTTGATTCTATGAAAAGAGAATTCAAATAAATCTAAAAACCTCACATTATATTTTAATTTATGAACTGTGAACTATTTGTATTAACAATACAATTTCACTCCAGTGTGAGGTGTCAGGCAAGTATTACTAGGCCCTTTCATCTGGCTGGGACCAGAGGAGGGGGACATCAATGAGGAGGATATTCTGGAATCTGCAGGGAGACCTGTTTGGGCTGCAGGCCAGCATCATGGACCATCAAGAAAAAATGCCAGAGGAGGTGCCTTGAAGGTAAAAAAAGAAAGACATAAGAGGGGAAGAAAATTCCTTTTTATTGCATAGTAGAGACTTAAATACTCAAATATATTGAATGGTCAGGCCATGTCACAATCAGAAACAAATTCTCTGTCTTCTAAGAGCTGCCTCAACTAGTTCTTCTTTGGAAATCTTCAAGGCAAACCTCCTCAGGAACACCAAGGAAGCAACAAGGCCCCATGGTTGTATTCAGGAGCTCTCCCTCCTTTCTCTACCCTGCAACTTGACACTGTCTCAGCTAACATGAACAAACTTTCAAATACTAATAGTAAAATATTAGCTACTTTCAGACAGTTTCTTTTCTGCCCTGAGTCTTTTGGGGGGCGAGCAGTGAAAGCATGGCAAATGTCTTCTCAAGCAAGCCCAGTGAGACTTAGAGCTGTCACTAGGGAACGAGTCTCTGGTGAATCACTGCCTGCAATGCTAGCCCAAGAGAAAGGGAACCTTTCAGATGAATCTCAGTGTATAAAAGAAAATTAATGGGGTGGAGGGAAGATGTTTGCAACACATGGAGTCTAATGGAAAATATACTGTGATAACAATATGTTTCCTGATTACAGAATGATTTCTGATGATTTGTTTTCAAAAGAAAAGGATAAACCTGCTAAGCAGAAGAGAACTGAGGAAATCTGCTCTCTATTACAAATACTTCAGCACTGCAGTGCAGAAAGAGGGGCCTGTGCCCAGTGCCTACCTTATAGACAGTGGGATTTATTATCCTCTCTCCTGATGGGTGGGAGAAGGATAACGAAAATCCCAATTATCAAGAGGAATGGAAAGCTTAGTTGTATGTCTGAATAGGGCAATTAAAGAATCAGTGGTTTCACAGAATCAGAATCACAGAATGGTCTGGGTTGGAAAGGACCTCCAAAGATCATCTACTCCAACCCCCTCTGCAGTAAGCAGAGTTTCTGAACTGGACCTGTAGGGTATATGCTGGGGGTGGGCATATTTCCCCCCAAATATGGATACCTGCTTATTTTTGTGTGAGTTCATTTGAATTACACAGACTTGGTATGTTGCTTTATCATCCTTCATTAAATGCAATCAGGAATATGAATCAGATACGACAACACTTCATAGCAATATGTATCTTCTGATAAGGTAGTGGAAATCCTGATTTCAGACTCTTTCACAGAGTAAAATGATGAGGTGTAAAGGAGACAATAAAGCAGATATTAAGAAGGGTTTTTACTAAATCGCTGCCTGGAGATGACAATCCTTTACTTTCCCCTTTTGCCCCTGTTTTGTTTACTTTGAAGACACTGGCCACTGAGTTATGTGCACAGTATTGAAGCAAATCTCAATTTCTTGAAAGAGCAAGGGTTACTCTTTCCAGAAATGCTCATCTGACACAATGGGGGACAGAGGTAGAAGAGCTGTGGTACTACTGAGATCGTAATTTTAGTGTCAGAGCAGGCTTTTCACCAATCAATCCTAACACTCCTAAACAGAGGAAGGCGACAATGCCACTCTCTTTCCAAATGCAAGTGGTGCAGCTGCACACTCAGCACTGATAGATCCAGTTTCCTCCCACACCCCTACTTCTAGACACAGAGAGAGTTTTTGTTTTGTTTTGTGGTGTTTTTTTGTTTTTAAGCTTGCAGCAGTGTTAATCAGGAAAACTGCACTAAAGCCAGTGATGTCTCACCAGCATAAGCAAAACTGCAAGTAAGTGGAAAATCAAGTCTTTGTGAAATTCAGTCAACTTACTGTACAATCTTTCTGGTTCAACCTGAAGAACATGATTTTTGAAAGGGCCTCAATCTGGCCTCCTTTCCTAGAGGTGCAATTTTGCATCTGCAATCAGTTAAAACCACAATTAATTACAGTCATAAACCTTGCCAATTACACATCCAAATGTCTGATTTGTGGAGCAGTTGGATAGTTAGGCAAGCACACATAGGGCTTGTATTAAACTTGAATCTTGAGCCTGGATACCAAAGTTTGTGTTGCAAACTGAATGCTCCTTCCATTTTCCCCCTGTATTTTATGCTTCTCTCTCTCTCTTGTTTCTACAAGAAATGGTGGTCTGACTGCAGTGATTGGGAGAAAAAACTATGATCTGCATCAAATCTAGCTAGACACAACTACCTGGAGACTCTAGTTGGAATGAATTTGGCTTTATTTGTTAATATTTGTATCAATAATATTTCCACCGTGGCTGATCCAAGATGTTTTGGCTGGATGACAAAGCAGTAATAAAAGAAATTTTCGCTGGCCTGGAAATCTGTGTCTCACTTTCTCTAGCCACAGATTTGCTAAGACACTGATTGTAAGGTATTACTACATGAAGCAATTTGAAAGTTGAAGCAATGAAGTACAGTGTAAATAGTTCACTTTTTGAGGAGCTTGTGTTAAGTGGGTGGATCCAGAAAAATCTATTATTGGCAGTGGAGGCTGCATCAGTAAAAATCTATCTCCTGAAACAAAATGTTTCTTCTTTAGACGTGGCGACACCGCATAGAAATAGAATATTCACACAGCAGCTACTCAGATTGCATTTATAAATATAAGAAATTGCTGACTAGAGAATGGCTTTGGGGTTCATCAAGCCTTTTCTTTCAGTATATTTCATCCTCACCTCCCTGTTTTATCACTTTATCCTTCAGTCCTTTCTCTCCTGAGATAAAAACGTCCAGCTGTCTCTTAAACTCATTTAGATTACTTGCTTCGCTGGCCAATTATTCCATATGTTTACTACTGTTTCAGGCAGAATTATTTTACTCAATTCCCAGTTTACTCTTGATTTGCTAGATTTGCAATGTGCTTCCAAGGTCTTGGACTACTGATCTGAACAAGTATTTGCTCATCTTTTGCACTGTTAAAAATACGTATGGAAAACTTCAGTGCCCTTCATCTTCTGCATTGTTAAAAATACATCTAGGAAAGGTAAGTATCCTTAGAAGCCACAGTTAGGTCAGCAGTCAGCTTTTCTATGGGCAACAGAGGTAGATGGAAGCTGAATCCACCATAGTTAGGTCATCAGTTAGCTTTTCTATGAGGAACAGTGGTAGATGGAAGCTAAATCCACCACATCTGGGGCAGCAGTCAGTTTTTCTGCAGGCAGCAGAGGCAGACGGAGGCTAAATCCACGAGAGTTAGGTCATCAGTCAGCTTTTCTATGAGCAACAGAGGTAGATGGGGGCTAAATGCAGGACCTGAGTTTCCTTTTCCTCCTGAGTTTACAGCCTCTTCTGTCAAGGAGTCCTTCTAACCTCTCACCCCACAGAGGTGTCTGTTGACCCCCTGAGACAGAAGCAATGTCAGTGAGGGCATTGACACCAGTAGTTTCATCTCAAAGGCACTTAACATTTTTTGTCTTTGCCAGTGAGAATAAACCTGTCCTTTCTGGAATTTTATCCAGACAGTGTAAAAGCTGAGATACAAAAGAAAACGCAGTGACTCACAGATCACTTCTCACTTTGTTACAGTGCTCTTTGCCATTCCATTATGGCATCTGTTACCTGCAGGTTTCTGCTATCTGCTATACCTCTATGCTATCTACTGCAAATACCATCTGATGTTGCAACAGCAGCTGAGATTTCTCATGCGAGTTGCAGGTAATCTTAACTTCCCCAGCAAGGGAAGGGTTCCTTAGGCTTGATGAAAGTGGGGAGGACACATTCCCCTCCAGGAAAGAAAGCATGATGTTCTCCTTAGAAGCTTATCTTTCATCAAAGAATGACACCTACATAGAAGTTTAGATGGAATTTTGTTATCAATTGCTGCTAACCAAACCGCATGGTTCAGTTCATGAACCTTTCATAAGCTAAACCCTGCAGTGTTTACACAGCACTACCAGACACATAATTAAAAAAAAAATACTTGCTGCAACTGAAAGTCTGCTTTAAAAAAAAAAAAAAAAAAAGGCATCTCATTAAGAATGTGCCCAAGGGCTGGAGTCTGGGGTTTGGGTTAGGCTTTGGCACTTTTCCCCCAAAATCAACAGGCCTCCACCCTGTCTCAGGATTTAATTCTGGGTCTTGATGATGGATCTAACTATTGTTGCGGCTTCCTCATGAAACACATGAGGTTGGATCTTTCCCTAATCATATAGTAAACATGAGGAGTAATGTGGTTTGGGAAGTCTCCATCACCAATTAATAATTTCTTACATATTCAGTTTGTGAACTCTTAATTTTCCATATTACAGAGTCACAGAATGTTATGAAGGGATCTCTAGAGATCATTCAGTCCAAACCCTTTCCAGAGCAGGATGACCTAAGGCAGGTCACATCCAGGAACACCTCCAGGTGCGTTTTGCAAGTCTCCAGAGGAGACTCCACAACCTCTCTGGTCAGCCTGCTCCAGTGCTCTGAGGCTCAGTGTAAAGCAGTGTCTCCTCACATTAAGCTAGACCCACATTGAGCTAGCTTGTACCACATTTTTATTACTTTCTGCCAAGCACACTTTAATCTACTGACACTGTATATTGGACTCAATGATCTTTGGAGGTCCTTTCCAGTCCCTAACATCTCATGACATGAGGTTTGCTTTTTAGTTATCTTATGTGGATTTGCTTGATGCAAGGCCCTTTCCAAGGCCTGACTTCCATGCACTGAAAAATATTTTCATATAAAAATGAAGATCTCAAATAATTGTATGGAAAATCCAATGAAAATATTCAGGGAAAAAAACCCCAAAAACTCTAGTGTTTTCCAGTCAGCAGATATCCAGAAGAAACCATCTGCTGCTTATTGTAAGTTATCTGTTGCTTTTGGGAAAAGATCAATAATATCCTAAGCAAGTGATGAGTAAATCTCTGGGGGAAAAAAAAGGGTTTGCAACCTTTCTGATTTTCAAAGTGGCAAAATATTTCCTTTGAAGTTGCATAGCGAATGTAAGGAACTGAAGTAGCCTGGGATTTTAGTCAATTTTTATGAACCACTCAGGAATAATCCAGAGATTCCCAGATGGTAGAGTACAGGTTGAAAATTGCTGATCTACAGCTATCCTTTGGATAATCCTCCTAAGGTTTTAGTATTCAACTAAACTTGAATGCTGTCCAAATGGCAGTGTAAGACCAAGAAAGTCACGAGCACCTTCTTTATTTGAGATTTGTCATATATCTAGACTGAATGAGTAATGATAGAAAAAGAAATATCATTTAGAAGATGAACCTGTATAGTCTAAAGGGTTATACAAATCTTCACTTTACAGAAATACAAGGGAAGAGAGAGGGAGAAAAAGATAGCTCGGCTTCTTCGACGTCAAATAAGGTCAATATAGGAATAAAAGTAAACTTTCTAATGCATACTTCTAAGGTTTTCCTCAATTTCTCATTACTTTCTATAGGACCAGGGCAATAGCCAAAGTATTGCATTTAATCCTTACAACAGACCTCCCCAAGTTAATATTCTCTGTCTCCAAAATTGTTATTCCTTTGAAGATGTTAATTTACTAAACCCAGACATATTACACAAAATTGTCAGGGTTGGAAGGGCCCTCAAGGATCACCCAGTTTCAATCCCTCTGCCATGGGCAGTGACACTTTCCACTAGATCAGGCTGCCCTTAAAAACATGAGGCTTCCACCACCTCCCTGGGCAACCTGTTCCAGTGTCTCAGCACCCTCATGGTGAAGAACTTCTTCTTAACATCTTATCTGAATTTCCCCCCTCCCCAGCTTGGATCCATTCCCCCCAGTCCCAGCACTACCTGACACCCTAAAAAGTTCCTCACCAGCTTTCTTGTAGCCCCCTTCAGATACTGAAAGGCCACAACAAGGTCTCCTCAGAGCCTTCTCCTCTCCAAAATGAACAGCCCCAACTCTCTCAGTCTCAGGAGAGGCCCTCTGATCATCCTCATGGCCCTTCTCACTATATCTCTTAAAAACAGTGAATCAGTTAGTAACGAGTTAGTTTTTTAACTAAGCTTTTTTCCCTACATCTTAGAGTTTAGTTCTCTAAAAACCCAGAGAGAAGAGCTTTTTACCTGCTGACAAACTACCTGCCTATACCATATCTCCCTCCCCTCACAAAAAATAAGTAATTCTATTCCTTTTCTTTTAAACTAATTATTATTTTTTAATTGTTTCCAGGACCTGGAAATGGTAAGGTCTGAATTTCAAAATCGCATCAGATATGTGAATCACAGAATCATAGAATGTCTTAGTTTGGAAGGGGTCTTAGAGATCATCTACTCCAGCTCCACTCCATGGCCAGGGATGCCTCTCAATTAGACCAAGGCTTCATCCAATATGGCCTTGAGTACCTCCAGGGAGGAGGCATCCACCAGCTCCCTGGGCAATTCCAGAGTCTCAGCACCCTCATACTGAAAGACTCCTTCATAAGATTCAATCTAAACCTATTCTCCCTCAGCTTTAAACCAGCAAAATTCCTGAAGGGTCTGCACAACAAGTAGCAGCATTAACAGTGAGCACACTACAGTGTAATGGCAGCCTGGAAGAAATGCCTAAACCTTTCACAACTATTTTCTTTATCCTGTAGAAGATTTTACCTTCTCTTCCTCACCACAATCTAACAAGGTGCTCAAGCATGCTGCCAACTTCAAGCACATTAAGCACTCCCTCTGCCATAGGTGCAAACCTTACTTTCAGATAGTCACACATACACTCGGTTGGACCTGGACCTGCATCTGGAAATGTTATTCCTGCTCAGGTAGCTCTCCAGAGCCGTCTTCAGCTTGATTCCAGAAAAATACATTTATTTAGGAAAGACTTTTAATCATGTGCTTGAGTTTCATTCATTAAAAAAAAAAAAAAAGCATACAAGTGCCTGACTCTGAGAATCCTGAATTTTTTTTTTTGCTGTGTTTCTATCCTTTCTTAGCTATCAATTCTACTTGCC
>WBNM01005287.1:130904-135371 GCA_013399055.1 Ramphastos sulfuratus
GGAATCAGTTTTTTTTAAGAAGGCTGAATATTTAATTTTCCATTATCTAGACTTTTAAAAGCAGGCACTGTTTAACACCACAGAGGAACTGACATGTAGCAAAGCACCATTACTTCACAGCAAAAAAGGGTTAAAGAGATCTGTATTAATATAGAAGTCAAGCTTTTAATATTCTGCAAATATTAACAAAGAAAGATGATAATCTTGAGTTAATGTGGGTTAAGGATAAAATGAAAATAAATTTTTCTGATTGCTAAGTGTTGACACTTTTTTGGCTAGGCCCGCAGCCTTTTCTTGAAGGCTGTGTAATTACAGAAGGCTTTTCCCCTCCTTCCCCCTCCTGCTTCTAGCCCACATTAGTAATGACCCCTTCACTGCTTCAAAAACCACTAATAGTCTTCAGCAAAGGCAAGAAAAATGAACAGGATAAATTGGAATCCACAGTCAGTAATTTGCATCATATGAGGCTGCTTTGGCCACTCACACTCATTCCTGGCCATCAATCGTGCGCTGTCAGGTGCTGCACTCTGCCACCATGATAAATACTCCTCCTAACACTCTGATTCGTCCAAACAATGTAATTGTCCTCTATTCTCCTCTTGGTAATGGAGATAATGAATGACTGCACAAACAAGAAGGATTGCTCATCACAGACACAGGGGTGGCTTCAAACTGAAAAGCCCCGAGTACAAATTTTAATTGACTGAAAACACAGGTTGAAAGAAAAGAAATCCTGTCTTCCATTTCCAGCCTCTGAGACAATCACTTCTGAGCATTCCCTTTCTGGTTTGGGGGGCTGGGTTCTTTCTCCTGAACATGAGCACCCCAAAATGGGTAAAAAGACACTGTAGAAAATCCTGGTTTTGGAAAGCAGCCACAGCAATGCTGTCCAGTATGCAATTCATGTAAAACAACTCCTCACTTTAATTGTGTTTAATCCCAAACTGCGAGGTGCTGGTGTTATGGAAAAAAAAACCCAAAACAAAACACCTCAACCAAAACAAAAAAAACAAAAAAAACAAAAAAAACAAAAAAAAAAAAAAAAAAAGCCACCCCTCCCTGCAACAACCTCCTCCAAATGGAAACAGTTCCATCCAGTTAAATACTTATTGTACTGCAAGGAATTGTATGTTTGTAAAATTTCAGTGGAAATATAACCACACATAAAGTGAATTGCATTCAACAGCACAGAGCGTGATGGAAATCAGTGAGCCTACTCAGTGTGATAGCCATCCTGGAGCTATTAAGACATTTGAAAATTGGTACACATAAGATCAACAAACACTTAAAAGCCGAGATCTTATCAAAATTCACCTTGCACAGATGGCTTTTATTATTTCTAATTAAGAGTGAGGGACAATAGCATAACAACTTAACTTATTTAAATAATGTTCTACATTTTGGGAGAGAGAGAGAGAGAAAGAGAGAGCGAGAGCCAGAACTGGTGTTGTTTTCTGTTGATTTTTTTGTTCCCCCCCTTCAACATCAGTGATTCTACAGCTTTTAAATGTGAAGTGGACTGTTTATCTGAAAGTGTGCTGGCAGACTGCCACCATATTTCTAAGATTAAAGAAAGGATTGAAAACAATCAGCTTTCCGAGGAACTGAAACCACCACAATATGTTTCTGATTAATTTACAAATATATGTATATATTTAAGGCTAAACTACAGAACCAGAAAATTCCTACTAGTTAAGTCTATCGCAGGCATTCTTACACTTTATTAGAACAGACATCATATTGAAATAATAAGCATGGGAGGCCTTCGTTTCTTCTTTGATCTATATTACTTGATGTCTGACTGGCTCAGATTTAAAATAAACTTTGGTATGTTTGCACTTGAAAACTAGAAAAAGACCACAAGTAATAATTTGTTGTCAGTTTCCATATTCTCTGACTAAAAACTACAGTTTAGTCTGCACACTGCTGGATGCCAGGCCATGTTAGTCCAGTCACCCCTGCAGTGGCTAAACTTTCTTGCAGGAATACATCCTCTCGTCTGGGAGCGATGCTGATAGATCACTTCATCAGCGTGGAGCTAGCTGAGACGAATTAAAGGTACAGGTCACAGCTCTCCCTGCTTTCCAAATCTCTTGCAGGCCAGTGTCTTTACAACCTTAAACACGCAAGCATCTATTGGAAAAGGGTACCATAGAACTCCTTTTCCTCTAAATGTCTCAAGGGTTGTGATTTCACGATGAAAAAAACAGTCAAATGCATTACAGATGTGAAGGCAAGACTTTAAGCTAGTTAATGATGGCTGTTCCGTGTGATGGTATTTTTTTTCTGTATAAATGTTGTCAATTTGTGTCCAATAGGTTAAAATATAATAAGCAGTGGTGTTTCAGTGACATCTATGCCTGACATAGACGGATTTGGTTTTAAACTTGGAAGTTTGTGTATATGCAGGTAATAATATGCCTGAGTAATCTTATATGAACTGATCAGTTCATATATGATATAAGATCATAGGAGATTAGTTAATTTTCTGATTTAGGAAGTTGTGTTCAGAGGAAAGAACACAGAAAAGAGTCTCTGATCAAGAGGTGAAAGAATCCTGTTATTAACTCTTAAAAAGGATAATGAGCACAAAATGCTAAGGATTATTATACGTGGCAGGATTAAAGAATGCACTGATGTCCTTTAACTTTCCTCAGCCTGTTAAAAGCTTTCCTTGTCTGTTTCAAAATGAATCTCAGTAATGAATGAGTTAACACTCATTAAGAAAGGAAAGAGCTTTGAAAATCCCACCACCTCTAAAAATTCCCACTCTGCTGAGCATATCTCATCCCTTTATTGCCAAGGTAACCATGAGCATCTCATGAACTCTTCGGTGTTACTGGATGGTCAAACAGAATCACAGGATTGTCAGGGTTGGAAGTGGCTTCAAGGATTGTCTAGTTCCAACCCCCTTGCCATGGGCAGGGACACCTTCCATTGTATCAGATTCCCCAGAGCCACATCCCGCACTGCAAAACACCTACTTCAGACATGCTTCACACATAGGACTGAGCTCAAAAATAGATGCACTCATCTGTGCGATGACTGCAACTCATTTAGGAAGGAAAGAAGCCACTTATACTCCAGAAGTTCCAAAATTCAGCAGTAACAGAAAGTGCTATGAGCATATTCCCTTGACAGACTAAGCATTGATAAGGGCTCCATTTAAATTGCAGTCCTAACTGGAATATCACCCATCTAATCGCAGCTCAGCTCAGTTCAGCTCATCATCACTCTCTTCCATCCAGTAACTATATAAAGCTGTCCAAAATGGTGAAGATGAAGAGGTCCCTTCACAGAAGGCAGAATCAAGATTCTTTAAGAGATTTGTGAACCAAAACCCTTTCAAACTTTAAGCTTACCTGCTCTATCTAGCTCTCCTAGCAGAAATACCCTTTTCTGTTGTGTGCATGCATCCTGCCAGACACATAGTAACAGTTTCAACCATTGATACTAACAATTTTGAGCAGAAAGACTGTTGGTTCCTAGAGAAGGCTAACTAATATATAACCATACTAACAATGGTGAGTGCCAAACACAGCACCTGGACGGACACACGGAAGTGGAGAATCAGAGTTGCTGTGGATTATTTTTGCAGGGTTAGGACTAATTGTCCTCCCATAGAGATACAAATCCTCCAGTGACTAGAAAGTCTTCAAGGGGAGGCACAGGATGTTGTAATCTGTTATCCTATTCTCTGTTCTTTTATCTCCCTATACTTGGGGCAGAGTCTCCAGTCTCATTCTCTCTCCCTTCTCCTCTCTGAGCAGGCAGCTGCTGTTATCGGTAGGCCTGTTCTGGAGGGGCATTAAAGCCTACTGAGGTCTGGTGTGCGCTTGGCTGGTTGAGGACTATTGAGGTCTACTGAGACTTGTCTTAAGGCTTAGCCTGGGGAGGTGGGGGCTAGGTCAGGATTGGTTCTGAATGTATATATATGCTTCTACCTTGTTGCCTTTTGTATCTTGCTCACTTTTGTACACACTATTTCCACTAAGACAATGATCTAACATCAAACAGAGCAGTGCTCAGGAGGCTAGGGGCTTCCCAATCCATAAAGACAGCCATGCTCACTACAAGTTAGCGTGGAGCCGATTTGACCAACATCCTGCTAGCTAAGATGAAGCAAGGAGGAATTAAAAAAGCAAAGCTAGGACACCTATGACCCAAGGACCTAAACAGCCCATCTCTACCATACTCCTGCTGGTCTGCTGAACAAAGGGCCAGGAGGACCCACTTTTCTGTGTTTTGCCATTCTAAAGACGTCAGGTAACACATTCAAAGAGACAAGCTGATGTGCTAAGAAAGTTCAATATACATGAGAGGGTTGCTGGTGACATATGGCTGCTTTTAGACACAACACAAAAGAAAGATGACCAGCTGTGTGGATTGCAGAATGAAAGCTTGTGAAGCACATTTATGGGGGGGGGGGGGGGGGGGGGGGAAAAAAAAGGACAAGAATAAGAGTCA
>WBNM01005287.1:143599-218599 GCA_013399055.1 Ramphastos sulfuratus
TTCCCCCCCCCCATATTTCTCCTTTTATTTCCACAACTTGCCAGTAGACTTAGGTGTAACAATATATGAGGGTAGTGGAACAGGGAACGGGTTGCCCAGCAAGGTGGTTGAGACCCCATCCATGGAGATATTCAAGGTGAGGCTTGACAGAGCGCTGGGCAACCTAGCAGACTTGAGGATGCTCCTGATGATTGCAGAGAAGGTTGGGCTAGGTGACCTTTGATGGTCCCTTCCAACCCAGACCATTCTATATTTCTGTGATGCTACGTGTTCTGCTATGACTGTCACTGAGCACATGTGCCTTTCCAAAGGCTTCAAAAGCAAAAAGCATGAAAACACACATACAGGTCCCCAGCACAGTACATCCATGCTTAGGAAAGAGCAGACAGCCACATCTGCCACAAATCTGAACCACTCTAACAATATTTACTAGGAAAATGTTAAAAACATGCATAATGTTTATAGACGATAAGGTCTGGATCTGAAGGGCTTTCCTCAGAGGAGTGTGTTCTTTTGCTCTGTGGTAGGCACCCTGAGCTGCTGTTAACCTGGAGAGAAGCAAGATGTATTTGGTGCCACCACAGAAACATTTAAATGCCTCCAGATGCGGGAAAGTGCAACACAACAGAAGGGGCTGTAGGTGATTAATCCACCTGGTTTCCATGGGAGCTTGGCGTGTAGTGTGTTTAGTTACTTTTTAAAAGCTGTCAAGGTGCTCATCTGCATTTTCAGTGGCCTAAATGTGTTCAAAATCTGACCCTAATGCAGGCTGTTGACCTTTCCACATATAATGGCATTGTGTCCCCTGGGATCACCATCTCAGAATCATAGAATCATAGGATGGCTTAGGTTGGAAGGAACCTTTGAGATCATCTACTCCTACCTTCCTGTCATGGGCAGGGACATCTCCAAACTCAACTTGGCTGCTCAAGGTCTCATCCAACCTGGCCTTCAATACTCTCAGTGAGGAGGCATCCACAGCCTCCCTGGGCAGTCTGTTCCAGAGTCTCATGACCCTCCTACTGAAGAACTTCTTCCTCAGATCCAGTCTAACCTTGCTCTCCCTCAGCTTCAAACCATTCTATCTTGTCCTATTGCTAGACATCCTGATGAAAAGTCCCTCTGCAGCCTTCCTGTAGGATCGCTTCAGGTATTGGGATTCCCATCCAGTGGCTCTCCACTATCACTAACAAGATTAATCTGTGTCAGCGTCTTGGGAGCTTGTGGAGCCTCCATAAACCCTTAGCAGATTAGGCAACCTAAAATGAAATCCAAGTAATTTACTTGATCTTTCACTGCCCAGTTCTTCTGGGTAGCTCTTTAATAAAATCTTACAATCAATAAAATACATTTCTGACGAAGCACCACACTCCTACCAACAATCTGCGAGCTGGTACATACACTTCACGGCTTATAAACTGACACACTGTAATAGCTGCACAGTTTTTAGCAGCTGTCTCTCACACCATGTGTCCTGCCCAAGTGGAAACTGAGTTTCAGGCATGGTGTTCAAAAACTGAGATTATCCTGTAATTTTCAGAAGAGATGACAACTGTAGAATAATGAATTCCCTGAACACGAAGCAGGAAGAAACAGCTGAAGAGGTTTTCTTTTTGGTGCGCGGAATATGTATCACCCAGAGGGCTCTCAGATATGCTGGACTTGGCTATAGGGTGAGAACCTTAATAGTACACAGATGATCTCAAAGGTCTTTTCCAACCTGGTTAGTTCTGTGATACATTCCTACTTGCAGTCCACTTTTGGAAATGGATGTGTGGCTTCCACACCAAATAGGAAGTGAATCTGCATATCCCTCCTTATAAAGGACTCTGAATGGATTTATGAAAAAGAGGAGACAGAAATTTAAATTCTGCTTAGATTTTGCATTATATATTTCTTTATATGTATTTATTTAGATATTTGTATGTTCATATATTTATATATTGTGAATACCTATATATATATAAAACCCACAACAACATACATTATATATGTTGCCCAGGGAGGTTGTGGCTGCTCCCTCCCTGGAGGTGTTCAAGGCCAGGTTGGACGAGGTCTTGAGTAACCTGTGCTAGTGGGAGGTGTCCCTGTCTATGGCAGGGGGTTGGAACTAGATGATCCTTGAGGTCTCCTTCCAACCTTACCATTCTATGATTCTATGATTCTATATATAAAAGATATATAATATTACATGTATGGGTGGGGTTTGGGTGTTCTGGTTTTTTTTTTTTTTTCCTTTCTACCTCAGTGATTTTAAAAACATCTCTCCTGCAAATCACAGAGAGTTGTCTTACAAACTGGCCTTCCTCCTACCTCAGTCCATTCCTCATAGGAACAATGGTCTTTTTTCTATAATTAATTTTTCACTCTTGCAAACTCTCTCTCTCCATCTTTGTTGTCACTTGTCCCAGCTGCAGTCACAGAAAGCCATGAGGGCCCTTGCTATGTGGTAAGAAGTACAAAGTCAAACATGGATCCCTACTGCAATTTACAGCTCAGTTTTTTAGCCCTGTATCCTAAATGGGAGTAAAGAGGCAAGATTTGGGCCTTTTACTCATGAACAATACTAAAATGGTGCAATTTGCATCTCTTTTAAATAATGCAGGAACAAAAGTTTTGAGTAATCTTAATCTAAATGCTGTTTTCTTGGCTTTCTAGTCACAGTTGGGTTGGCTCATCTAGTTGTTGGAAGTCAGAACTGACTCTCAGTAAATCACTTGATTTGCATAACGTACCTGCTTCTTACAAACAATGATTCCCTCACCAAAATGCTAACAAGTTGGCTTATTTTTTATTAATTAGGGGGAAAAGAAGCAGCAGTCAAGTTTGATTCCTTCTTTTATTCCACTTCTCTTTTTTTTTTTGGTAGCAAAGTTGGCAGATCTGTACAAGACTTAAAATTTTCAGATTCTGTTGAATTCTGATGAAAAGTTTCAAAGTGCTCTGTAGTGTTACAAAAGATTTGTGCCATTTTCATCTGTTAGTTTAAGTAACTTGCCAGTAAATAAAGATGAAGAATTACAGTAACTTAAAATTATTTTTTTCCCCATATTTAGAATCTTTTCCAGACAGGGATCTCAAATTGGTTCATGAATGTTAGGGAAGACAAGCAATGAAAATCTTAATATGTCACTGCCTGGAAAAAAAGAATGCAAGGAAGAAGAAAAGAAAAGGTTTGGGGTGAGAAAAGGCAGGCCTAGAGATATTTAGTGCCTAATCAAAGGTCATTAATGAAAGGAAAAATGAGCAGCTGACAACTGAACCCAGGGATGAGCTTGCAGAAAGTAGCAAAGGGCAAAAACACCTGAATTAGCAAAGAGATTTTTGAGAGCACGGGGAGAGTGGTCAAAGTCCTTGAGTTTTATATAAAAAGGTGTTTAAGATCTATGAATGCCAAACGAATGATAATATTTCTCTTGCTACCTGAAACAGTGCTTCCATTTCCACGGAGCACAGAATAATTCCTACAATAATCAAACAAACTGAAAGAATGTGGACACTTTAGGAGGACTGACACTATGGTTGATTTCCAAAGAAGTTTTAGGTTTAGGGAAGCTAATCCCATCAAAACAAAATAAGAAATGTGTGCCAAACTCCATGTAGCCTCATTGAAATTCTCAGCTCATATGACTGTAATTGATTTTTTTTTTCTTCCTCATTGTAATTTGATGAGCACAAATTAGAGTTAAAATAGAATTTAATTCTATCCCATACATATGTTCGGTTTTTTTCCCCTAGCCATCACTCATTCAGTGTTTTTTGTTTTGTCTATTTTTTTTAAATGCACCTTTCATTGAGTTATTTACAGTGACAAAACAGCAACCACAGAGCAAACACGCTTCCTTCCATAACCACTCCCCCTCCAACCCCCAAATATTAAAGAGCAATAAATAAACAATGGACCACAGCATCAACTGCCTTGGACTGACACAGCTTCTCTGCCGATTTAAACAAGCCAAGTAGGTGGCCTTGTGCATTTTAACGTTTTCCAAGGTTATTCTCAGAAGCACCTGCACAGTAAATAAAGGTAAAAAGTGCAACAAAATAGCTGCAGCCGTATCAGCCAATAAGGAGCTCTGCTTCCATATACATTAGTGAACTTTTCTCCTGACAAACAGGCTATCACCGTATAATGGGCTTCTCCTGAAGTTTACTGCGGCACTGTTTATAATAACATTGCATCCAGCCTGCCTTGTTGGTACTTTTGCATTGCAGGGTAACAGTTCTGAGGTGGCAGCAAACAGCTTCCATGCTTGTGTCAGGAGAAATAAAACTGTTATTATTTCATACACTTCAGAGGCCACACTCGAACTCAGCAGCTCTGCAGAGCTGTTGTGAACAGAAAGCTCTGCTGTAGAACACCGGGCTGCCCCCTCAACAATAAACCGTCTTCTCTCCTCCGTGTTTGGCTTCCTGCCAGTTGCCCATTTGCTTTACACCATCAATTTATATTCACTGAGATGGTGTAAGGTTCTAGAACAGCACTGATTATCAAATCTGCCTGCCAAACATATGAGCAGTAAAAGCTGGTCTTCCAGAGTCCTACATGTATCATCTGAGGGCCCGATCCCGTGAGCTCGCCCTGCAAGGCAGAGCAGCGCGTGGAAGTCAGCGCAGCCTTGCACAGCAGCAAACGCCACTGCTGGGAACGAGAACTCATGGGATGAATCCTCGGAGGCCTCCTCATGCAAAGCTTTAAAAGAGTGCTTTTCAATAACCCCACAATAGTGCGAGCCCTGCCAGAGTCAGTGCAGAGAGCTCATAGCTTTTGTCACATCTTTTGATAACTGTTTCATACCAGCAGCAATTTGCCAGCTGATACCATCTCTTCTGGTGTATGGGAAGCAGTTTTCAAAAAGACTTTGCAGCAGCCATGCAGCCTCTCATTCCTTGCTAATCCCAAGTACAGAAATCCAAAAAAATCTCTCACCTTCTTACCCCTCCCTACATCCATACCCACTCACCAGAGTTAAAAAAAAAAAAAAGAAAAAAGCTTAAAATTCTGAGGTTTTAGAGAAGAACTTTTAAAAGAATACAGGCTGATTTTTATTTGCTTTAGTGTATAAGGAGTATGTAAGTCCGACTTCCAAACTTTCTATTTACTTTTTTAAAAGGAAGTTTAGATTCTCAGAGAAAAAAAAAATAAAGAAAAAGATGTTTACAGCTGGGATGGCTCTTTAGAAAGACACCAAATGTCATGAAAGCAGCATTCAGGAGAACTGCATTAACAATGGATTTTAGCAAATTAATTAGCCTTGCCTATTTTAATTTTTTCTTTCACCATGCTTTAAGCTTGTGAGAATGGGCCACAATGGGTTTTGTTCATAAGTTACTTTGCATCTAAAAAGAATCGGAATATTTCATGCTTCCTTTTCCATGTGGTCATATATTGGCAATCCTAATTTGAATCCTTTCGCCTCACGTACAATTAGTTCTCACCGAAGCCAGCAGACGTCATCATCCATACGTAAGGAAAGCAGGACAGGGCCTTAATGAGTGGGAAGTAAATGCAACAATGAAATGGCAAATGAAGAGGTTTTGCAGAAGCAAGACAGCTCTCTGGATGTGAAACAAACCTGCAGAGATAAATACATCTACCTACTCTTTGCTTAAGAGCTGTAATATTGGGCACACTTAATGCATTCAAAAGTGCGCCTGTGTTTTCCAAATGTTTCCTGGCTATATTAATCACATCTCAATCCTAAAAGGAACTCTGTGCAAGAAGACTTATGCACATCCATAGTGTTAGCTGCAAGATTGCAGCCTTTATTGCCGACTATTTGTAAATAAGGATAAAAGTCAGCGTAGGCATCTCTTCAAATGCAACTTTAAAATACCATATGTCCTTATGCTTGTGTTATGTGATGAAACCTGACAGATCAAAGGACCAGATTTCCCACTCTACATTGATTATTTACTATCATTCATTTTCATGCATTTTAATATGTGGTATCTACATTTAGGTTCTTGAGAGCCAGAGAGAATTCAAGCTGCAATACTTGGATCCAGACTCTGAACTTCACATAGCTTGGGGATCTGGCATTTCGGTTTCAGCTTTGCCTCTATGTAAACAACAGTGTAACTCAAACGAAGTCCGTGCTGCCTTCAAACATGCTCAAGCTGCCTTAGCCCTTTCCTCCTGTCCAATCTGTTCACCTTTTCTTCCCCTCAAAAAAAAAAAAAAAAAAAAAAATCAGTTCATGAGTAGAAATTCACGACAGATTCTGACTGCAGGCATCAACCCTTCAATTCAGGGTGCAAGCCAGTGGAAGTGCTCATGCCGTCTTTCTGAACTTAAACTGAGCGACCCAGCAGAGACGACATCAGGGCTTCTGACACTTCTCTTTATTGCCCAGTCATAAATTCATAAAGGGATGTATGCTATCACCAATTGCGAGTTTGCTAGGTAAACATCAACACCTATTTAATGACTTGTGTACACGTTGTAAAAGCAGAGAATCTTTATACAAAGAAATCAAATAAATCAAACATGAGCGGAGGCTCAGAGGAAAGCAATTAAAGTTTTAAGGTAAGGTTGCTGAGGGAGGGTCCTCTATCATGTGAGCGTGTGTAATAGAAAATGTGTTAAAATGGAGTACAGTATGTGAAACTGAATTAATTAGTAATATAGCCCACTTCTAAAGCAGCATGTCCATTGACAGATAAATAGATTCGACACAAGAGATAAACAACCCATTCAGAGATCTCAGCTCTTTTTTTATCAAAGAGAAGAAATGAAAAAAGAAATCAAACTTCCTAAAAGGTAGAGGTGATAAAAGCATAGCTAAAATAGACATTTTAAAGCAAACTTGTTTGCCCCAGGCTAGTGATTGAAAAAGAAAAAGCATAGCCAGACCATAAAAAAACCTATTGGACCATATTTCATTTGCTATAGTGTATTTAAATGTTGCACTGCACGCCAGTTTCAACTTAGTGCCTTATAGGCTGGTATAAAACACCTTAAGATGCACTACTTTCTGAGTAAGGAACCTTGCTTTGAGATAGACTTCTTCTAGTTACCTCACACAGCCTTTCTTAAGGTTAGTAATGTACTTAAGGCTATATGGGCAAACATTTTTTTCTGTTCCAGTCATCAAAATGAGTTACAGCTCCCTCCTCCTAGCAAAACAAACATGGAATCTTCTGTTAGGCTTAAGGACTGTTAGCACAATACAGACGGGTGCAGGAACAGCTCCTGGAGTCCACCTACTAAAGCTTAACATATTCCCTAAACTCCAGACAAAACCTTTGTATCATGTACAGATCTCCATGTAAAGCTGAGGCTGGAGGTCCCTGCTTGTAGTTTCTGGCATACAACTGGTACAATTTAAGGGAATACTCAGCTAACTGTATACCCAATCCATACCTGCCTGTTACTCTTCCCTGATTGCCTCTGTGGATCTCTCTTCTAAGTTTCTACCAGCTTCCCAAATCACTTTTCTATTTCCACCTGTGATGCTAACACATTGCTGACAGAAACCAGTGGAGCACTTCCCTCCTGGTTTGCCAGATGAATGAATCCAATAGTACAGAAACTGGGATAACTACTACTTCCCACAATCACTTCCCAGATGAACATCTCTAGCTTCTGAGAACTTACAAACTTTCTAAGATTCTAATGGACACAGTAAGTATTTATCGATTTCATGCATGCCTTTGGTTGTCCAGATTGTGTGGCTGATAAGTATGAAAGACAGGATGGCATCCAGAAGGACCTGGACAGGCTGGAGAGGTGGCTGAGGGGAATCTCATGAGGTTCAATAAGGCAAAGTGTAAGGCCCTCCACCTAGGTCAGTGCAATCCTAGATACCAATCCAGGCTGAAACTGAGAGCAGCCCTGCAGAAAAGGTTTTATGGGTGCTAGTGGATAAGAAGCTGGAGCTGAGCCAATGTGCTCAGTATGCTCTTGCAGCTGAGAAGGCCAATGGCATCATGGGCTGCATCATGAGAAGTGTGGCCAGCAGATGGAGAGAGGAGATTCTGCCGCTCTGCTCTGCTAAGACCTCACCTGGAGTACTTCATCCAGCTGTGGATACCTCAACACAGGAAGGAGATAGACCTGATGGAGCAGGTCCAGAGAAGGGCCATGAAAATGGTCAGGGGTTGGAACACCTCTGCTATGAGGACAAGCTGAGGGAGCAGGGGTTGTTCAGCCTGAGAAACAGAAGACTCCAGGGAGACCTAATAGCAGCCCACTGGTATCTGAAGGGGACTACAAGAAGGCTGCAGAGGGACTGTTTGCAAAGGCCTGTGGTGATAGGATGAAGGGCAGTGGCTTCAAACCAGAGCACAGCAGATTGAAATCGGATGTGAGGAACAAGTTCTGCACCGTGAGGGTAATGGAACTACGGAATAGGTTGCCCAGGGAGGTAGTTGAGGACCCATCCCTGGAGCTATTCAAGATGAGGGTGGACAAGCCTCTCAGCAACCTGCTCTAGTGCAGGATGTCCCTGCTGACTTGCAGGGGAGTTGGACTAGAGGGGCACTCTGTCAGTATATCATGAAAAAATAGAAGCTAGTAACACATCCAGGGCTGAGGAGGGAGAGGGTGGGACACTGAAGGAGTAAATCACAAGGACTCTACAACGCAAAGTTTTGAGCAAGTTAGGTACACAAATTTAAGGTGCCCTGAGGCAACTTTAATTTACATGCCTGGGCAACTAGTTATCACTGTGTAACTGCCAAAGCCTCACTGCTTTTGGCAACATCACAGACTTTGTGTTCATTTAAAGACAAATTCTGGCCTCATGAGCACTGCTACAAATCTGCAGTAATTCACTACCAGTCCCTCTCTCCCTAGTTTCTTGGAAAGGATTACTAAAATTTGGCCCTTCATTTTATTATAGGCAGAACAGGTACTCCTCTCCTCAGACAGTATTTCCACTTGCTAAATTTTGCTTTCCAAATTACATTTAGCCCGCAGAATGTTTGCCTAAGCCTCAACTATTTTGGAAAGTTTTCGCAAAAATGATTCAGCCATTTCTGAAAATGAAATGAAAGAAAAATATTGGTGTGTTGCTTCTTGCTATATTTAATTGAGGAAAGTGTGCTTTGGAACAGAAGCATAACATTTGGAGAAGGGATGGCCCTGCTCTGAGGGATGTGCCTTTTGCCATCTCTTTGAAAATCCACCCACATTTGGCCGAGCTATAAACCTTTGAAATTTTTCAATTAGCACTAGTTCAGTAAAGAAATTTAAGAGTTTGTCAGCTAAATTCTTCAAAGACTCCATCTGTACTGAACATGCTCCAGCCTGTACATGCTGGCATCTGCAGCACCCCCCATGGAACAAGGGAGCATTCGTTGCTCCAGGTTGGAGCAGGACTTCCTCTGGAACAGTCCTTCTCCATTTCTGGGGACCTTCCTAGGCCAGGGAATGAGCGCAGGGAGTTGTCACCCACATTCTCTGCATCCCATGTCACCCATATCCTCTGCATCCCATGTCACCCATATCCTCTGCATCCCAATCTTATGTGGCGGGAAGGACCACAAGGGAGTAATGTAAAGCCAGTTACTTGTTTGCCTTTTAATGTTTGCCTCCAACATTTGTCCTTATAAAAAGGCTTCAAAAGAATGCGACAATCTGAGGCTCCTGTTTTGCAGTGAAATGTCAGCTAAGGAATCAGATTCCAGCTTTTCATCCAACTCCATCGTCCACTTCATTGGTCCCAATATTTCTTCTTTCCTCACATCCCTCATCACACTTCAATCCCAGGAGCTGCCTCCTTCCTGTCCGTTCCTGGCCTAATTCATTCTTAGATTCTCCCAGCTCTCTGGCTCCTTTCGTTTGCAGTTGGAATATCCTTAATTCCCAGAGTAGTGCCAGCCTCCTTACTCAGACAGCCTCCTTTTATCGCCTCCTTTGCTCTGTGGTGTCTCCACTAGCATGGCACAGACTACAGCTTTCTTTCTTGGTCACCTCTGGTCCCTTCTACCTTTAGCTCTGGCAGTTTCCTCCACCACAGTCCTGGGTATCAGAAGCAGTAGCAGATATGAGATAGGAGTTCACTATTTTGATGCCTGTCTATGGCAGACCAAACACTTTGAAACAGCCTTCACATAGACTGCACAGTCCCACAGCACGAGGTGGTGCAGGATTTCTGATTAGGGCTATTTAACACAGAATTTCTGGAGGTTTAGCAATTAAAACCCAGGAAGTCTTCAATAAGCATCTGTGAACTGTGATTTTTGCTAAGACTCAAACCGTGGCCAAATTTGTTACATTTTTATAAGGGAAGCAAAAGCACACTCCTAACATTCACCTGCCAAATTTCAAATCCCACCCCACCCCCCCTTCCAAATGAGAGCACTAAAGCTGTTCAAAGAAAAGGTCTCCAGAATTATTTAACACTGTTAAATAATGTGCACCATGTTGCTGTTTTTTTTTTTTTTTTTTCCTGATTTATTTTGCCTGTAAATTGTTTTTGGGTTTTTCTTTTTTTTTTGGTTTGTTTTAGATTTTATCTGTCTATTAAAGATCCTAAATGGAACATCAAGACTGAACCTCTGCTGCTGTTCTGCAGTTCTTGGTGGACACTGTACTGTGGATTAGGTTGCCCAGGGAGGTGGTGGCCATCTGCTCCCTGGGGGTGTTCAAGGTCAGGCTGGATGAGGTCTTGAGCAGCCAAGTGGAGTTGAGAGGTGGCCCTGCCCATGGCAGGGGTGTTGAAGTAGATGATCTCTAAGGTACCTTCCAAGCTATTCTTTACTATGAGGGTAGTGGAGCACTGGAACAGGTTGCCAAAGGAGGTAGTTAAGGCCCCTCCCCTGGTGACATTCAAGGTCTAGTGGGGATGTCCCAGCTGACTGCAGGTGGACTGGACTAGATGATCTCTAGAGGTCCCTTCCAGCCTGGACCATTCTGATTCTATAGATGTTTAAAAACCCCAGACTGTCAGTTTCTATGGATATTGGCTTTTTATTTTAAGACAATTACTTTAAAATAGAGCTCACTAAATATATAATCCAAATATGTAGTGTGTTAGGTACTTGCAGAGCCTTTTAATTGGATCAAGTATTTTCTGTTGTATATAACTTTATCATACTTCTAAGCAGCCTGAAACGTAGCTTGTTTGACTAACGTGGTGTAACTTTGTGAACATACAGGGAGGGGTTTGTTTACTTTTCCTGCTTTTTGATCAGCTGAATTTAGTACCCTAGGACCTCTAACAGAAGCCTGGCTTTACAAGGCACAGCAAATGCCAATTAAGCAGTGAGAGCATTGAGGATAGTTCTTGACCATTGGATAGTTTTCTGTCAGTAAGAAGAATACTGTTGTTTTGAAAGTCTAACACAATACTTTTTCTCAGAGGCACTGCATTTCATAGATCACTAACTGATCTATGAAGGCCCTTTCCTTCAACTTGACCACAGGACTATGCCCAGTGCAGGATTTTCTTCTGAGGGAAAGAGGAAATGGAGACCTAAAGAACAATACAAATGCATTTTTCAAAATTACAATACCCCCTTTTTGCAGTTCATGATTACTTCAAGAATTTGAAATCTGAGTTTTCTCTATCTACCTGCTCCACAAGCCTGCAAAGTTTCTGGGCTCCCTGTATTCTACCTGCATGAACCAACAATCGCTCAAAGATTACCACAGAATCATAGACTCATAGAAAGCTTTGGGTTGGAAGGGACCTCCAAAGGTCATCTAGTCCAATCCCTCTGCAATAAGCATGGACATCCTCCACTAAATCAGGTTGCCCAGAGTCTTGTCAAGTCACATTTTGAATATCTCCAAGGATGGGCATTCAACTACCTTTCTGGGCAACATGTTCCAGTGTTCCAGCACCCTCACAGTAAAGAACCTGTTCCTCACAGCCAGTCTAAGTCTCCTCTCATTCCAAACCATCATCCTTTATCCTATCACTGCAGGCCTTTGCAGCCCCTCTGCAGCCTGCTTGTAGCCCCTTCAGGTCCTGGCAGGCTGCTATCAGGTCTGCCTGGAGCCTTCTCTCCTCCATGCTGAACAACCCCAGCTCCCTCAGCCTGCCCTCATAGCAGAGGTGCTCCAGCCCTTCTCTGGACTTGCTCTATCAAGTCCATGACCCGAAATGGCCTAATTGATCTGAAAATGTCAAGGAAAATGTGTCACAAATTCTAATTTGGGTGTATTGGGCTGGCTGGACACATGCACAAAGTCACATCACATTTAATCCTCTTTCATTCTTTGGGTTTTGGGTTGAGCTTGTAACACAGATTTTGTGAAAGTCTTTCTGCCTTCCTTCCTGGAAGGTTGGGTGGCATCTGATCAAAGGAGAGAATCTATTAAAGTAGGAATGAAAGGTATGACAGAACTGAAGGGTTTGCTGCCACATCAGCCCATAGGTTGTAAGTAGGACAGAGTAGTGCAGCAATGCACAGCAAAACATTCTCAAGTTTCAGACCTAGTGGGCTACACAAGCTGATAGCAAGGTGGTTATTTAGGTTTTATTTCTCTCCAGAGCTGGTGTGCTTACAAGATGGGATTAAAGCTGTAGAGTTAGTTTGTTCACTCTGAATACTCTGCTTTCCATACTCTTACATTATGGGGAGTTCCAGGGAAATGAAAGAGGCGTAAACCAAGAAGATGCTCAAATAAGACATTAAACCCAAACAAAACTGGCAGCAAGCAGATCTCTCAAACTTCATGAAACAGAGAAAACTAAGGAAAGAAAATCACCAAAACTGAGCAATAATTCCACCAGTAATTTCTTTTTTTCAAGACGGTTTTTGTAAAAGTTTTTATACAGCTTTGAGAATTAAAAACACCAAATCAGCATCATACTTGGATGATGCAAAAGACTGAATTAGCTTTTTAAGCTAATTGTCTGCATGTGTGCCTTTAAAACCCAAGCCCATGTTCACCAAAATATTACAGAATCACAGAACCTTAGAGGTTGGAAGAGATCATTCAGTCCAACCCTCTGCCACGCAGGATCCCCTAGGATAGTCCATACAGGAATGCATCCAGGTGGGTTTGGAAAGTCTCCAGAGGAGATGATTTCACAACCTCTCTGGGCAGCCTGCTCCAGGGCTCCGTCTCCCCCACTGTAAAGTTTCTCCTCATGTTGAGATGAAACCTTCTGTGTTCCAGTTTGTAGCTGTTGCTCCTTGCTTACTGCTGCTGATCACCAAAAGGAGATTGGCCGCAGCCACTTGACACCCACCCCTTAGATATCTGTACACATTTGTACACAGCCCCAGGGCCCTCAGTGTCTCTTTGTCGAGGAGCTGCTCGAGTCCCTCAGTCATCCTTGTGGCTCTCTGCTGGACTCTCTCAGGGACAGCAGGTTCCTGTCTCTCCTGAACTGGGAGCCCAAAACTGGACACAGTATTCTAGGTACGGCCTCACTAGAGCAGATGGGCAGAACAACCTCCCTAGATCTGCTAAACCTCTTTGCTTAGAAACATAATCTTTTTCACACTTATAAAAAAGTGTATAAAAAAGAGTATAAAAAAGTTGTCTGCTGTAGAAAAGGGTTTGAATAATGAGTCCTGTAGGAAAAGTAACAAAAATGTTGTTTTTCTGAGTGAGGTTTGGTAATTCCTGCAGCCTCTCCACTGCATGCCTGCATGGACACCTCCAGCTTTTTGAACAGCTTGGAAAAATAGTTTCAAAATCCATACAAAATGATACCAGGAAAAGTCAAGGTCTTGAGGCCCCATCTTCCTCCCATTAGAGTCAACAGAAAATAAAAATAAATCCTATTGTTTCTCCATTTATCTAAGACCAGGCTGTGAACGAGGTGTGGCAATTAACCTACGTTCTCGGGCTTAAAGGTGGTCCCTTTAGGTCAGGGCTCTGGCACACCAGCAAGCCTCTGTAGGAAATGCAAATTGCCATTTCTTGTGGCAGTAACCTTTCTGTTGACAGGGGACTTCTGTTTCCAGGGCTGGTAAATTTCACACACATTTGAAAAAAATAGAAATCACACAAAAATTAAACAAAACCAGAGCCTAGGAAAAACACATCAATGTAGAGGCTCTATTTAAAGAAGAATTTGGAACTGGACTTCTGTGATGTTTCCTGTACTTTAAATGCCTTTCTTTTTTTTTCCACTCAATACATTAAAGAGACATGATCAAGGCTGAAGAACCTAAAATTAGACCTGCCAGCTGTGTTTTGGTTTGTGAGTATTTGCAGGTCACGCTGTCCCTGTGTGCTGCCTGTCTGATCCAGTCCCTGGAGGAGGTAAAACCCTGAAACGTAAAGGAATCCTGAAACCCCTTCTACTCTGCAGCACAGTCTCTGCTTTCCTCAGAGCAAATTAAGCAGCCAGAAAGAAGACAATACACAAATACCTCTGATCTTGGAAATGGCATGGGGCTCCGCGTTTGTTATTTCATGCTTAGCATCCATGTTTCATCTCACATTTGGGGAAACTAACAGGTTTTAAAAGGTCACACAGGGAAAAAAAAGTATTAATATTCTCAAGCATATTTGATTTGGGGTCGGCTGAGTGAGTTTTTACAACATCTTCTGAAAATGCCTAAACCTTCCATAATCCTGCCAATGCATGCTGAGTTTTTAGCATCTCAAATTACTCATTAGTCTGCCAATTTTCCACCTAATAACTCATTTCATTACTGTAAAGCAGCTCTAGATAGTTTGCAATTGCTCTATAAAACTTACTACTAAGATTTCAAGGGACAGTTTATCCAAGAGGCACTAATCTGACCTCTAATTTTCAGGTGGTGCAATCCTAACTAACTTGTTTTCATAGGTCAAGTGGTCACATGTAACTGCATGGTTTGCATGTGTTTGTGATCTTCACACGTCCAAGTAAGAGTTTTGAGTTGAGCTCAAAATTTGAGGCAGTTTCAGATAGTTCAGCCTTATAAACCTTCCAGATGAGCTCTGTCACTGTCAGGACAATCATCCAACTGAGTCAGTCAAAGAGACATGGGCGTGTTATTCCCCTGTACTTAGGGATGGACACAAAAATCTGTAATTTTCAAAATAATAATTGAAACCTCGTAGGGAAATTTTATCTAGAAAGCTAAAGGCAGCAATGCTAAAAGATACAGGGTTTGAACTCGGCTAAGTCTCAAAGAGGGGCAATATTTCTTTCTACAAAAATGCAGAAAGGAGCTACACAGAATAATTTCTGGCCCCAAAAAGGAGAAAAGAGTTGCACAGAATAATTTCTCTTAAAAAAGAGAAAGGAGTTGCACAGAATAATTTCTCCCAAAAAAAGAGAAAGGCGCTGCACAGAATAATTTCTCCCAAAAAAAGAGAAAGGCGCTGCACAGAGTACTTCCTCCTAAAATGGAAAAAGGACTTGCTCAGAATCAGAACAGCTCCAGCTCCCTCCCTACCAGACCCATGGTCTCAATGCTGTCTTCTCTAAGTCTGGCACAAAGGTGAAAACACTGCAGAAATGGCTCATGCACTCTGAATGCACCTAATTACATTCTGAGGGGGCACTGGAACATGAAATACTCATCCTCTAGCCCCTTTTAACTCCCCCTCAGCCTTTTGTGCATCAAAGAAGGTCTCGTGCTATGCAGATAGACCTCTGGCGTCAAAGAAGACGGAGGTCGTTATGTAAGTTTGCCAAGGGAATACTTCATTGCAGGATAGGAAAGGAGCAAACAGGGAGATATCACAGGCAAAGGAAAAAGAATTCTAAGGTATTGCAGCAACTTGCTTTGATAATTTGCTTTCCTCTCTTATCCTCTGTTTGAATTTAAAGTGTATGTTTCAAGGCAAAAGAGTATTCTGCTCAGTTACTAAAAACTTCTGCAAATCAGGCACACTAAGAAAGACAAAAACTCAGAGTTCTTAAATCAGGATGTATGTGGAAGAATGAGAAAATGAACACATTATCAAGAAAGTGAGAAGAATCCCCCTACTGCCTAATAATCTTTTCCTTTGCAGCATCTAACTCTCTGGAGTCTGGAGAAGTGGTCAAAGCCCACGGGGCTGATGAGAGCTCATCCTTAGAGGTGCTTATGGGATTCTTTCCATTCTCATTCAAACATTTGGAGCAGCCTGTGGTGATGTCCAGGTGATCATATTACAGGCACAGAAGACTACATTTAATTATACTAGAAAGTCACAGGACAAATACGACTTCAACACTGATGAAGGGAACAATAAGGTTAAATTAAATCTGTGTAGTCCAGCATATTTGTGTTATCTATGCTGGGTCACACAAGCTGTGTGTTAGGGGTAGCTTTTATGGTTTGGTTTTGCCATTTTGCTTCAGCTCTGCAGTTACAGAGTTTCAAAAGCAGCAAATTTAATGGTCTTTGATAATCCTCATGTGGGTGGTGCTCTGTCCTGTCTGATTGCCTTCTGCATGAACCAACATGACAGAAACCTTACTAGTCAACTTCTGTTCTCTGGAAGTCTACCTGTGGTGACATCAAGAGTTGTTGGGGGTGCTGGTTGACAGCTGGATGAACATGACCCAGCAGTGTACTCAGCCATTCTGGCCTGGATCAGCAATAGTGTGGCAAGGGAAGTGATTGCCCCTCTGTACTCAGCATTAGTGAGGCCACATCTTGAGTACTGGGTTCAATTTAGGGGCACTCACTGCAAGAACGATGTTGAGGTGCTGGAGCATGTCCAGAGAAGGATAATGAAGCTGGTGAAAGGTCTGGAGAAAAGGACTGGTGAGGAGCAGCTGAATGAATGGGAGTTGTTTAGTCTGGAGCCTGAGGGGAGATCTTTTGGCTCTCTGCAACTAACTCCCTGAAGGGAGGATGGAGCCAGGTGGTGGTTGTCTCTTCTCCCAAGCAGCCAGTGATAGGGCAAGAGGAAACTGTTTCAAGGTGCTCCAGCAAGGTTTAGGTTAGACAGCAGGAAAAATTTCTTCACCACAAGAGCAGTCAGGAATTGGAATGGACTGCCCAGGGAGGTGGTGGAGTCACCATCCCTGGAAGTGTTCTAGAAGCTGTAGACATAGAGCTTCAGGACATGGTTTAGTGGTCATGGTAGTTGGGTCACAGTTGAACTAGATGATTTTAAAGCTCTTTTCCAAGCTTAATGATTCCATGACTCTATGATAACTCTTATAATTTAGTCTTTCATAACTTTGCTTCAATTCTACAGCTACAGACTTTCTAAAAGAGAATATTCCTGATTACTGAGCACTGATGACATAAAATGGTAAGTTTGCATTAAGGCACTGTCATGCTCCATCCATGTACTTATCAAGAACCATAACACACAATTCTAGTGGCAACTCTTCATCCACTGAAGTGACCTCAGTGCTTGAACATGCTGAGAGTTTCTGTACCAGATGAGAACACAAGAGCATCAGCATTGCATTAATGATGCTTTGCTGCAATGCTAAGCAAACTTTGCTTATAGGCAGTAGCACAGGTCATCTGCAGACAAATCCTAGGTTTGTGAGAGGTGGTTCTGCCACTTTGCTCTGGGAAGACCTCATATGGGGTACTGCATCCAGCTCTGGAGCACTCAATACAGGAAGGACATGGACCTGATGAAACGGGTCCAGAGAAGTGACACAAAGATGATCGGGGGCTGGAACATCTCTGCTACAAGGACAGGCTGAGGGAGCTGAGGGCGTTCAGTCTGGAGAAGAGAAGGCTCCAGGCAGACCTAACAGCAGCCTGTCAATACCAGAAGGGGGCTACAAGAAGGCTGCAGAGGGACTGTTTGCAAAGACCTGCAGGGACAGGATGAGGGCAATGATTTGAAATGAGAGCAGAACAGACTGAGACTGGATGGGAGGAACAAGTTCTTTACCATGCAGGTAGCGGAACACTGGAACAGGTTGCCCAGGGAGGTAGCTGAGGCCCCATCCCTGGAGCTATTCAAGGTCAGGCTGGACAAGGCTCTGAACGACCTGATCTAATGAAGGATGTCCCTGCTGACTGCAGAGGGGGCTGGACTAGATGACCTTTGGAGGTCCCTTCCAACCCAGACCATTCTATGGTTCTACAATTCTGTGCCAAATGCAACAATGCTGCTGCTCTGAAATGTATACGATAAAGTAGTAGTAGCAAAATGAGATTGAGCATTTTGTCATTCCACAGATTAAATTGCTAAGCAGATTCTTAAAAGCCCAGATAGTCAAAAGCCCTTATTTGGACTATTCAGCTGTCAGCTTCCTTTCTGTGTACCTGTGTCTATGCCAATGCATACATTTGGTGAGTGCATGTTTCTACACACATACACACACACACACACACATACAAAGAATAGAGCACCTATTTTTATATGTATATTGTCACATATAAACACATATGCTCCAGAGCTTTCCTTTTAGTGTTTTTCTTGAATCTTGATATGAATAATATCCAGCACCATGGACCTTGAACACTGACGACTCTGGTTAACGCTTTTATCTTTTGCTTGAAATTACAGGATCAGTCTAGCCAGAATTTATGAGAACCAGACCCCAGACCTCACATAGCTCACATATTAGACCATTAGGCATCTAACTACCTCTGAACAATTTCAATGCATTATCTTGCCTTCTCCCTGGGGCACAAACTTCACTCGTCCATACTTTTAATATATTTTGTCTGCATGAAGCAGATCGAGTTATTACATGCCAGCAGATCACAACTTACAGAAATCTCATTGCTCCACAGCCATGCAGCTAATATCTCTCCTTTCTCCACACTGAGATAGTGCAGGAAAGAAATGGCCACAGTGCAATTTTCAGTCAATTCGTTGATAACGTATTCAGTGTGGATTTGCTGTTTGTGCTTACAGACAGGTTAATTAAATATTTCCACCTGGAAATATATTTGTGTGGTATATGCACTGATTCATCACCCTCCATACTCACAGAGCTAAACAGAAGAATTTTTCCAGTTGTTAAGAGCCCCCCTCCTCACATTAATACACCGTCCCTCGGCTCTAAGTGGCTTCACACTTATTTTTCAAAGGCAATGCAAAAATCAGGGTGATTTTGGTTTTGGATGTTTTGGGTTTTTTTTGTTTGGTTTTGGTTGGTTTTTTTTTGGTTTTTTTTTTGGTTTTTTTTTTTTTGTGGTTTGGTTTGGTTTGGGTTTTTTTGATTGAAATATAACATAAAGTAAGATTAGAAATCAATTGACCTGTGAACTCTCTTAAACCTTTTACCTAGGTTGCAAAGCCATTATGTTTTTTTCCCCTTTCATTAGCTTTTTGCTGGAGTGAGGCTGAACAGGAAACAAGGGTGATCCTGTCTCCTCCCTGGAGGCTGTTCATCAGTTGGCTCAGTTTACAGCCATTAAAGAGGAAAAAAAAAATTGGAAACACACAAAGACTCCAAAACTTTCTATTCTTCCTTATGCATTAAAATCATTATTAGAATTCTAATATCAATAGCAGAGGACAACCAGGGATTTGCACTCTTTTTGGAATTTCTTTCCTGCAAAATGCTATGGATATATTTTTGCTGCATTTAAGTACCTGCCTTTATAACCCAGTCCTGGCTAATGAAGTGATGTTGTGCTTGGAACCTGCTAAACGAGTCTCTTTTATAGCTTGCATTCTGCGTGAATAGGATTACTCATAATAATTCTGTGTTTCAGATCTAAATTAATTGTTTAAAAGACAACCAGAAATGAAAACCTTGCTTCTCCTTTCCAAAGAGGCTTGAAGCCCTGTTTTGCAAAGTGCTCAGTGCCTTGACAGAGATGCTTAGCACCAGAGCCACTGCAAGAGAAAATAGGGATACTTGGCACCTCGGAGAAGGCGCTTCACACTGCACAGGGTTGGACACTTAATTCCTGACTAAAACAAACTCCATCCAAAGGTCATCAGTGCCAGAGACTAAAACAGTTTTGATGAAGTCCAGTCTCCCGCTCTGTTGACAAGCGTCTCAATTATTTTCAACAGCTCTTGGTGTCTACATCGGAAGAATGCAGAGCAATCATCAGGCTGAGGTAACCACAGGTCCCTCGGCGAGAATCTGCAGAACATGCACATTAAGCAGCACTTTAAGACAGCTATTTTTTTTCCACCTTGAGGTAGGAATAACTAATGATGTAACCAAGTTATCAGCTACACGTTTTGACATACCAGCAGTGCATGAACTAATGCCTCGTAACTGCAATGCAAGTAGAAAAAGCCCCTCAGGATAAATTCTTTGGAAGTCTGCGTGAGCAAAGCGACGAAATGCCTGGATGGAAAAATCTAGAACTTTTAAATAGGACTGGATGGGACTTAACCCTGATTGATTTTCCTGTGTGCTGCACGACTTGAACGAGGTAAAGCTCATCTGGCACTAACTGGTTCTATCAATCTTTGCTGATTTGCCCCTAACATTTAGGTTCATTTAAGATGCAAGCTGTAGAGAAGAAAATGCCATACTCCTTCTTGCTCCTGATGCCCAATAGCACAGACTTCTGCACACAATATGTCCACGCCTATGACATCTTAGACTTCAACCTCCTCATCTCTGGCCTGATTTTTCCAAACAGGAGACTTTTCCTCCACAGCTCCCTCACCCAAAGCTGAACCTCTGTCTTTTCAGAAAGCTACAAGGTAGAGGCTCAGTAGTAAACAGCCTTCCAAAAATTTCGCCAGCATCCTTTCCTACCTTTCTTTCCAACTGCCTCCCCAATACTTTTCTCCAGCTGCCACCAAAAGAACAGATTTTGAGGTAACTGCTATCCAAAATTCCCACTTTTCCCAGTACCTCTACCTTCACTGCAATGCCCTTAAGTACCTGGACTATTGCTTATGAGGGATTCCAAATGCCATATGTTGTATTTGCATTTACATCTTAGGTCATATAGCTGACATGGGGAACAGACCTTCTGGCTTCTTGAAGGCAACGTTAGAGATGATTCCTGAACAACCTGTTGAGCTCTTCTAAGTCTGCAGAACATGGAACAGTTAAGTAGCAAAAAGAGCTCCAAAAAGAGCTATGGACTCCTTTTCTGAGATGAAATTTATTACTTCTAGTACATTGTTTAAAAAAAAAACTCAGCCAAACACCAATGCTACCCACTCTCCAGAAACTAAAGCATAACGAACAAGAAAACAGCAAATTAGATTAAGTCATTAGGAAAAACAAAAGGGGTAATTCACAGAATTACAGAATGATTGAGGACAGAATGACTGATGTTTAAAGGGATGCATGGAAGTCATCTGGTCCAACTACCTTCCTCAAGCAGGGCCACCCGGGCTTATTGCCCCAAACTACCTACAGATTACTTTTGAGTATCTGTAAGGATGAAGACTCCAAAATCTCCCTGAAGGACCTGTGCCAGTCACCCTCACAAAGTGAATTGTGATGTTAAGATGGCACCTCCTATGTTTCAGTTCATACTCCTACCACTTGTCTTGTCACTGGGCCTGACTCTGTCCTTTTTGCACTGTCCCTCCAATTCATATGCATTGATGAGTTTCTCTCTGAGTCTTTTCACCCCCAGGCTAAACAGTCTCAGCTCTCTCAGCCTTTCCTTGTACACAAGATGTTCCAGTCCCTTAATCATCTTTGTGGCCCTTCACTGAACTCTCCATCACGGAAGCACAGTGCAAGATGCACTCTAGAAATACAGCTCAAATAGGTACTATGGTGTTGTGGTGGTATTTCCACCATCTCTTATGCTTCCAAAAGACACAAGGAGGATTTGCAATGTTGTCTCCAATGTGATGCCTAAAGAAAGGTGTAGAAAATTCAGTAAAGGGTCTCTATTGACCAAACTCTATATTCCATTAAAAAAAAAAAAAAAGTATCATTGCTCTTCATAGACCTTTCTAATACTTGCAATTGTGTAAATGCAACCTTATTTCCAAGTTTTCTGCACAGCTATACCGCCTACGTTGACTTTCCACAGTTGAGATCATTTCTGTGCCTTTTGCTTTTGCTAGCATCCATTTTAAGCTCAGAAGACTCATTGGACACCACAACACAGGACATGAATGAAAGACATAAAGAAAGACTCAGAAAAAAAAAATTAAGTGATCATATTAGCTGTTCGATAATTTATTTCTGCTATTTTCAGTGCTACACCCTCTACTTAGTGTCTGCTGGGGAGATTACAGAGAATTATGATGGATAGCAGCATCCATGAGAGCTCCCAGAAACCCAGCATAGGAAGACTATTTCCCTTCTAGACTATGGCAAAAGAGACTATTACCCTGATTGCAAGAAAATGAGATGAAGTTTCAAAGCTAACTCGTGGGACATGCTCCTAGCTGCAGAATGCTGCCTGCAATCTATTCCCACATACTTGAGGTGAGTTTCAGTGCTTTTTGAAAGCTCAGGAGTGAATCCCATACCTGTGGTGCCAATATTTCTATAAGAAGCATACCCTTCCCAGCTACAGAGGGGCTTTGTAGACCTTTCACCTTTTCAAGGCCTCAGTGCATGTGACCTTACATGTCAGGTCACTGCAGAACAAGAGAAAGGGAAGAGTTGTGTGGGAGGCACATATTCTCTCACATAATGGCAAAGAGTCCATGTTTCAGATATGTCTCTGTCAGGGCCCTTTTGATTGCTGGATTTACACTTCTAAAGAGCAGCCCAGTGCAGCAGTTCTTCTGCCACTCCATGATTTCCCATGGCCCAGACTATAGCTGACTGACAGATTACAGATCAGGCTGCTTAGGTCTGTCTGGCACAAGGGATCACGAAGCAGAACGAAATTTGTGGGACCCAAAAGTAAAGCTGGAAGTGCATGACTTGTTTTCTGAAAATACATGGGACACTGAAAGAAGGCAAACAAATGTCTCTTTCTCAGTGTTTAAGATTTGGCAGGTCTGCTAGCTGTAAAACTCAGCAGTCTATATAGCAACCTCTCTATGGCATCCAAGTTCAGTTGATGCCGCCACTGCAAGGCAGCCAAGAGAAAAGAATGGCGATAGAGGGCAATGAAGTTATGTTGTTCCCCCTCCAACAGACTTCGGCTCCCTCTCCCCTATCCATATTTGGATTTTCATGGGACTCTCTAGAGATGCTGTGGATTCTGATACTTAACTGCAGACATTTGAATTCCTTGTGTGAAAAGTGAAAGCGACAGAAAAAAAGCTACTTTGAGTTATTGAAATGTAAATAAATAAAGATGACGACTGTACAAGTGCTAACGTTTACAACAGGCATCTACTTCAGCATTTCATTTCCTCATGTGGTGTGTTTGTCTAAATGAGTACAATTTACTCTCTTTGGTTTTTTCAGCTATTTCCAAACCAAGGCTTTGCAGGGGAGTTTGGAAGTTCAGGACTTAGAATCATAGAAAGGTTTGGGTTGGAAGACATCTCCAAAGCTCATCTAGTCCAACCCGCTGCAGTCAGCAGGGACATCCTCCACTAGAGCAGGTTGCTCAGAGCCTTGTCCAGCCTCACCTTCAATATCTCCAGGGATGGGGCTGCAACTACCTCCCTGGGCAACTTCTTCCAGTGTTCCACTACCCTCCTGGTGCAGAACTTGTTCCTAACATCCAATCTCAAGCTGCTCTTCTCTCATTTCAAATCATTGCCCCTCATCCTGTCACTGAAGGCCTTTGCAAACAGTCTCTCTCCATCCTTCATGTAGGCTCCCTTCACATACTGGCAGGCTGCTATTAGGTCTGCCTGGAGCCTTCTCTTCTGCAGGCTGAACACCCCCAGCTCCCTCAGCCTGTCCTCATAGCAGAGGTGTTCCACTCCCCTGATCATTTTTGTGACTCTCCTCTGGACCTGCTCCATCAGGTCCACGTCCTTCCTGTGTTGAGGGCTCCAGAGCTGGACACAGTACTCCAAATGAGATCTTCCCAGAGCAGACGTCATGTACTTCATGTACTATACTAAGGCCCTTTTTGAGTTAATGGAATTGTTTAAATTATTTTTGCCCATTGCTATCACAGTCATTATGCAGCTAATGATACTTCCAGGTTATTTCAGAGTGTCTGGCTTTCATAATCCAAATAATAAGTTGGTTCTGCATATATTTTGCCTCACCTAACAGATCAGAGCATGACCAAATCTGGCATTTCTGCTAGGACTGAAGGTTGGAGGATAAAAGAATTCACATGGACTGCCTACACTGTTTTTCAGTTCAGCTCAGGGTATTTCTTGGCAGTGCAATGCACCTGTTTTGATGATCTACTCTTGGAAGTTAATGGAGCCTGGAAACTTCCAGATGGCTGCAGAAAAGAAGGCTCTGTAGTCAGCAGACCTCTGCACTGACAGCCTGATGAGATTTTCTATTGATCTTTTATCCTGAGAGATCAATCCACAATTCCTACATGATCTCTTATCACCTGATTTGTTTCCATTGGTCACTTAGTTTACACAACACCACTGGTGAATAACACTCAAAGTCATATTTCACGCTGCTAGAACGCCCATCAGTTGTATGAAAGTAGGAAAAGGGAATTTACTCATCCTGAAATCACTGATTCTTTTGAGTAGCAAACCTTTTTGAAGGTAGAAACACCAATTTGGTGGATGGAGGTACAAAGGAAAAATTAATTTGCCACAGGAGAATCTGCAGAAATGCTGGTGGGGAGGGAAAGTTCTGTCTGAGCTTCCAACAGCTGCTGGACAGATACTCCTGAGACCCACAAAACAAACTGAAGAGAGTGACATTGCGATGGTTTGGGAGTTACCCGCCCCCCTGCTCCTATGAAAATCACCCAGACTAGACTCAGCTGGCTGGAAGTTAAGGAATGAAGCTTTATATTCACAGCTTAGCACAATATATAAGCAGATATTTACAATACATTGCAGATATTTACAGAAATATACAAGTTAAAGGTAATACAGAACACAATACCCCTCCCAGAAATCAGAGTCCCCAGGAGGGACTCCCAACTACCCTTCCACCTTCTTTCCACTTCTCTACCTTATCTCAGGGTCTGCCTTATGTGCAAGGTGAGTTTGGAGGATTGGCAAGAGGGGTTAGAAGCAGAGTGGTTAGTTGGGTTGCAGAGCCGCAAGCAGAAGAGAAACAGACTCAGACAGACAGAGACACTGTCTCTTCTATGTTTGTGTCCTTGTTTTTATACATCTCAGCAAGCCTATGAGTGAAGTAGACATCACCATTGTTTTCTTTTCACAGCCTATAATCTATTTTTTTTCATTAAAATATTCCAATTAGCCTCAAACCAACACATTAACAAAAACTGTTTATTTTGGAGAAGAAGGACAGTGCAGAAAGGGAAGAGCAACTACAGTCTATTGCCCTCTTTCCTCAACTCTTCATTTGCCAGTCCAGAAAAAAAATGTTGTTAATATTGTTCTTTTTTAATCTGGTAGTGGAAAGTCAGCATGAAATCTCCTCTCAGCAGTGCCTACAATCAGGCACCTAAATCCAGCTTTGATCACTATTCTTAACTTGGTTGGGTCCCAATCAAGATTCATCATTGCATTCAGTGGTGTACAAAACCATGTGAAGACAAAGACTCAGCTATATGTGATTTGATTTACTTAGTTATTAGGCACTCCCCTGTCTTATGAACTTAGTGAGAGACAGAGGGATTGAGCCTTAAGGAAATCAGATGGGAGATTTTGCAATGTATTTTTTTTTCCAGGCAAAATTTAACAATTATTTTCCCACTTTATCTGACTGAGAAGATGTTAAGGACGACATTCTATTATGATTAGTAACGTTCACTTTGTAAAGTCTGCAAAACATTTAGAAAATGTGAAAATACCAATGTCCACAGAATCACAGAATCAGTGAAGGCTGGAAAAGACCTTTGAAATTAAGTCCAGTCTATAACCCAACACCCCCACATCAGCTAAACCAAGCCACCAAGTGCCACATCCAATGTTTTAAAGACCTCCAGGGATGGTGACTCCACCACCTCTCTGGGCAGTCCATTCCAGTGCCTGATCACCTTTCTGTCAGGAAGTGCTTCCTAATACCCAACTTAAACCTCCTCTGGCACAGCTTCAGACCATGCCCTCTTGTCCTGTCACAAGTTGCTTGGGAGAAGAGCCTGACCCCCACCTGACTACAATTTCCTTTTAGGTAGTTGTAGAGAATGATAAGGTCCCCTCTAAGTCTCCTCTTCTCCAGGCTAAACAACCCCAGCTGCTTTGGCCTGTCCTCATAAGACTTTCCCTCCAGCCCCCTCACTACGTTAATCATAGTTTCCTCACCAAGTCACTTCCTGCTACCTCATCAGGGTGTCATCATCTTTATCCTTCTTTTCCGTGGGAAGTCGTTTTGTGCTTTGTTAAGAGAATGAGAGGTATCATCACACAAATATGTTCATGTGAGCGCTGAGTGAAATGATTCTTGCGCTATTTTAAGAGGACATGTAAGGTCCTGCACCTAGGTCAGGGCAACCCTAGGTATCATTCCAGGCTGCGGGAATGATGAAATTGAGAGCAGCCCTGCAGAAAAGGATTTGAGGGTGCTGGTGGATGAGAACTTGGACATAAGCCAACAGTGTGAGCTAGCGGCCCAGAAAGCCAATGGCGTCAAAAGCAGCACGGCCAGAGATGGAGAGATGTGATTCTGCTGCTTTACTCTGCTCTGGGAAGACCTCACCTGGAGTACTGCATCCAGTTCTGGAGCCCTCAACACAGACAGGACACAGACCTGATAGAGTGGGTCCAGAGAAGGGCCACAAAATGATCAGAGAGCTGCAGTACCTCTGCTATGATGACAGGCTGAGGCAGCTGGGGGTGTGCAGCCTGGAGAAAAGAAGGCTCCAGGCAGACCTAGTAACAACCTTCCCAGCAGCTGAAGGAGGCTACAAGAAGGCTGCAGAGGCTTGCAGGGACAGGATGAGGGAAATGGTTTGAAACAAGAGAAGAGCAGATTGGATTGAATGTGAGGAACAAGGTCTTCGGCATGAGGGTGGTGGAACACTGGCACAGGATGCCTGGGCATGTAGTTGAGACCCCATCCCTGGAGATACTGAAAGTGAGGCTTGACAGGGCTCTGGGCAACTTGATCTCACAGAGGATGTTCTCTGCTGACTGCAGGGAGGTTGGACTGGGTGACCTTTGGAGATGCCTTCCAATCCAAATCATTCTATGATTATATGACCTGTTCCTGCAGTTAGGTAAACTCACAAGATTTAAAAGTTCACTTTTTTGTTTGCTTGTTTGTTTTTAATGTGGTACTTGTGGTAGACTTAAACATCAGCAGCAAGCACATCATTGGTCTAGGGAAATGCCTTTTCTTTGCCCAGGGAAAATACTCTTTGTGCCTAGATCTCAAGATGCAGTCTTTAACTGTATGAATGCATGTATGAATGAATTTTCTCTCTCCACCAGCAAAAGGATCCAGGCTTCATTCACCGCAAAGACAATGCACAGAGAGTGAAACTGAGAATGAAGGAAATATCTGGCATGCCCTAACTTCAAAGTCCTTCACTTAGCAACCTATGAAGTGTCCTTTGAGCCTAGTTATTGTTTCTCGATGAGATCATAACTCTATATTAGGCAAATCTGAACTTCTATTTAGTTTTTGGAATATGCAAAAGTAGTGTGACAGAATTTGGCTTGTCTCTCAGTGGTCTCAGGGAACTCCACGTGGATTATTTCTGTCACAAAAGATTATATTTTAAACTTTATACTGCTGCTATAGCCCAAACTCTCCAAATGTTTGGATTTAGCAGGTCCCTAATTTTGGCCACCGCCTTCAGTGATCCAATACTTGAAATATCTGCTAGGCTAACAAAAACTTTTAAACAAAAGTTACAGCTATCCTGCCACTGAATCTGGTATGCAACTGAGATATAAATATTTCAACTGATATTTATTCTTATTTGATGGCTGAGAAACTTCAAGGCAAGTTATCTAAACACTTCCAGTGTTACATCCCTATCTTCAGTTTTACATCTCTAATACCTATCACACTGAATACTCTACAGCTTTCCATCCCTTTCATCCAGAGGAATGGATTAATTCTCTCTCTCTCTCACACACACACAAACCTCCCCTCAAGCCAGCAATAATTCTGTTAACCAAACATAATCAAAACAGCCTCTGTAGAAGTCTGTCGTACATGTTGCTGTAGTGCTGATCCAGACATTCAGTAGAAAGAGCTTCTCCATTCACTTCCCAGTGGGGTTAAAAAACCTCTAAAAAACCTCTAAAGCCTTGCTTCAGCTCATATCTGCATTTCTGGTCTTACACTGACTTCAATTTGAATCAAATCAGTGAACCTATCACTCAGTGGCTGCGCTGAGTGTCCTGTGTGGGAATAATTTCAGATCTGCTCCCATGGTCAGGTTTAGAACCAACCACAATGTCAAAGGATGACTTTCCAACAGCGCTAACCACCTCCACTGAGCTCTTTTAAAACCCTGGGCCCTGCACACAAGCATTTGCCTTACATGCCCTACCCACACACCTGCTGGTTGGTGGTGAAGCAAAGAGATGTCAGTCCTTTGGTTCTCTGCTAAACCAAAAGAACCACCCCAGCCAGAATCCAAGCCTACCCTCTCCGTACTGAAAGCTTGTGACTATCTTTGTAGGCTCCAGCTCCTATTAGTTCCTTTGAGACTTAAGTCAAGTCTTAAGCAGATAAATCATGTCAAAACCCCACGCAATGTCTTTTATTTGTATGAGATATGCTTGAGGGGGTCACATCAGTAAACTTTCCATCACCATTAATGAATCACACATGTGTGACTATGTGTCCATCAGGTCAGGCTTAGCCTGTGAACCAATGGACACACCGATTTTGAAATCCCTGCCAGCTGCACATACAGGTTCTACGTTGGACTTTGTTCCTTCTCATTAGGAAGAGAGTAGAAACTCCTGAATTCCTAAACAAGTTTTAAACTTCTCTGAGGAACATAAATAGAAGCAATCCTGGTGAAAGCAAAAGATCTGACAACATCAAATTCAGTGTAAAGTCATGCCCTGTTGTTTTGTTTTTTTTACCTCCCCTGCAGCTCATACACTAACCTTAGTCTTCTTCATTTACGCTTCTGTAGTATCTGCACAGATACTCCAGTTTGGTGCCTTCTAACCCATGCTAAAAAAAAGAAAGGTAATGTTTCAGCGTAGGAAAAAGCCCTCAGCTGCTGATGCATGCAAAGTGCTGCTATGTTGATTGAGCAGCTGGGGGTTTTGGTATGTATCCCAGATGTTTCAGCAGTACTGCAACACCTTACATTACAATTGTCTCTGAAGATCTTGGACCAGTCCCACCTGGTCATATCCTTAGCCTGGAGACCTCATCCTTAAAGTACCTCTCATTACACAACGAATCTTAATGATTTTATGACCTAACATTTTTTTCCTTGGCATAATTTAAGCAAGGTGCACAGGCAAACTGCTAACATCTGTTATCAATACTTAGGGACTTGTATTTGTCAGCTTCTCTAGCAGCACACACACAGGTATTTCTAATAAGTTAAAGTTAACAGCAGTCACTTTAGTTACATACAGAGAGAAATATTCACATCTATCATTTGTACAGCTGTGAATTCATTTTGGAGTAGTCTATAGCAAGAGCACTAAAAGGAAATGATCTCCTCAGCATGAGCAAAAAATATTCTACTTATTATTTTATTGTCTTTTTTTTTTCCCCCAGCTGCTTGGAAAAAATGTTTTGCACAACTTGGGTGAACAAAAGGGGATGCTTTGACCTATGAGGAGGCTGAGGAGAGACCTCATCACTCTCTGCAACTACCTGAAGGGATGCTGGAGTAAGGAGGGGGCAGCCCCTTCTCTTTGGTGGCAAATGACAGGAGCAAAGGAAATGGTTTCAAGCTGCACCAGGGGAGGTTCAGGCTGGGGGCTAGGAAATATTTCTTCACTGAAAGGGCTCTCAGACATTGGAATGGTCTGCCCAGGGCAGTGCTGGAGTCACCATTCCTGGACGTGTTCAAGCAGCCTGTGGAGCTGGTGCTTAGTGACATGGTTTAGTGTTGACCTTTCAGTGCTGGGTTGAGGGTTGGACTGGTTGAGCTTGGAGGTCTCTTCCAACCAGATGTTTTCTGTGATTCTCTATTTTAAATCTTTACAGAACAAATTAATCTGAATTCATATCCCAGCAGGGTCAAGTACAAGGATGTAGGACAGTGGCTTTCAACCAAGGAGTCATGACCCAAGCTTGGTTGATGGCATTTGTGAGGTGGGGTCACGAACCTAGCAGAAATTCAATTGCAGAAAAGGGGTTTGGAACCGCAAGTAAGGCCACGGGTCTAGAAGACCAACTGAAAGGGTACTGATGTCATCTGTCAGAGTGAAGTCATAGTGCTGCTGGACCTCCTCTCTTTGGTATGTATTCAACAGTCAAAACTCTATCTGGTTTGCAACCAATCAACAGGAAAGAAAGGGATTTTCGAATACAGGAATGATGACTGGCCTCAGCATATTATGTATTGAACCTTGTGTTTAGAAACGTGATTAAAAGAAGAGAACAATTAACAATTACTTTTAAACCATTTTGTGTGGTATTCCTGTCCACCAGAAAGTTTATTCATATATTTACTTACTTCTGTAAGAAGCTACAGAAACTCCTTTCTGCTAATATTTTAAGTGCTTAAGAAAGTAGAGTGGGATCTTTAGACTTTGCACTCGTGTTAACAAAAGTAATTTTGAATACTTCTTGAAGTTTTTAACAGCTAAGAGACAAAATTTGCTATTTACTGGGAAATTATTTCAGTTTATTTAGTACAGGTATTAGAGATATTGATTAAAGGAAAAACCAAGACCCTATAACATTGATAAGTTAACATCTGGGGAGATATTCTGTTCTTTCTTCTTAGGTAACATAGATTTTTGGGTTTGTTTTTTTTAAGGTTTGGTATTTGGATGTTGGCTATAAGCCAAAAAAAAAAAAACCCAAACCCCAAACCCTGAATTTTTCTGCATGGTTGGTTTCTGGAAATGTCACCTAAGCATCAACCAGTGTTAGAGGAAATCAAAGGATTTCCACTGCAGAAAAATTGGTTCCAAAGATTGCTCTCAAGGCATGAGTGTGGTAAAGACAAGGTAACTGTAAGCTACTTTTGTCACTCCCTGGTTCCAGGAACTGTCAGAGGCTACAACAGCCTCAGTCTAAATGGTATAAACTTGAGGGCACTCAGAGCTGCTGTAAATCTACCACTGCTAACAGTCTCTTAAGACATTCAGCTAGAAACCAATGGGGCACACACGTGCTCTGGATATAGCCTGATCTGTATATGCCAAGTTTAGACATCATCACAAACCTTAATCCTAACTGCTCATCGTACAGTGATTGTTGCAACCTCCAACATAGGGCCTGCTTTCTTTAGAGGCTGAGTTCAAAACAGTTTCTGTTCAGGGACAACTGTGATTGTATACAAAGCCACCAGGGAAAACAGTATTGGTGTCTAACCACTCCAGACACTGATTCCTTCAGAGTTCAATACAGTAAACATGGAAAGCAACACTTTAAAGGTGCCTCTCATGGCATTCAGACAGTACAGGTTCTGAATGTCAGCAGGGGCATAATCCTAACATGCCAGCATAAAAAGTCAGTGCTGTTATGTGCCATGTTAGATATGCCATATTATCAGTGCATACTGGCAATGCTGCATTTCAATAGAGCAATGCCACTTATGCCAGCTGAAGGCCTTCCCTTCAAGCTTTCCTACATGAAGTGCACAGGGCCAAAGGACATGGATGGGAGGCAGCACTGGAAGATGCAGCTTGAGAGCAGAACTGACATGTGCAGGGAGAAGAAAAGCATCTGGCTAATATGAGGTGAGGTGGTGGCAGCACAGTGCCGGTAAAAGAAGCCCTGCTCCTCTGGGATGAAAAGAGGGTCAGTCATGCTTCCTTCTGGGGATGCTTCCGATACTTCCACATTAATAAACACATCCACACCACAGTACTTCCACATTAATAAACACAACGTGTGCCTATCAGGTATGGCAAAACATATGCCAGCTTAATTCTGAATCTTTCCTAGGTGTCTGCCCCTATATCTACAGCACCAAGTTAATAAATGATAAAGACAGGCAAGTTTTCACTCACCTGCACATATTTATTAACGCTAAGATTTTACCTTAGGCTATTGGCTGAAAACCTCTTTGGTAATTTTTATTCAAGACAGATTCATATGACCACTACAGTGTGCTCTGCTCACTGAGGTAGTCTTGGGGCATCTACACAATTAAGTCTCCCACACTGCACATCGGTGGGCTGTTAAGATTTTCCTAACAACCTATGTGAATATATATAATTCCACCACAATATATGAAGCATGTCCAATAAAAGGAACATTTACTTCTACACTGCATCAAGATTTCATAGAGGCTGGACCAAAGAGAAATAGAATTTGATCGTTAAAGCAACTATATCCCCCAAGCCTTTCCCAACAGACTCCATCCGTAGTTAAAACAGAGCAATCAAAGTAAATTAAATCTGAAACCTGATGCACAAGACAAGGAGTGAAAGCAAACAAGATGTTTGCCATATTAAGTGTTCTCATATGCTCACTACATCAGCTGCATTACAGTGCAGCTCTTTGCAGGGCTGAAATCAAGGATGGCCAAGTTTCACAAAGAGTCTGGTAGAAGCTTAAAGACCACCACACCTCCTTGAGACTGCATCATTTATGCACCCTACATTTCTCAGTTTGAGGTTACACCAATACAGGCTTGACAAATGCAACTATTCTATAGTTACATGAATAACCTGGAAAATAGATCTCAAATCCAAATGTCATTTTCTTTTCATTATTCTCCTTTATGTCACGGCCAGGACCATTGACCACTGCTGAAAACAACTCCAGTACCCACTATCCTGCACTTCCACCATCCTGCACGTTCCACCATCCTGCACTTCCACCACCCTGTACTTCCTGAAGCCCACCAACTCCAAATGCCAGTTCTTTAGGTTTAAAAGAAGGTAAGTGTGGATGAGGCAGCTCCAGTGTCCCAATTCCATGCCATGCCTATGTGGTATTTTCTAAAAGCAGCCAAACCAAATCCTACTTTACTCTAAGAAGCACAAAAAGCTTTGGCACTTTGACAAATGCCAAACCCTGTTGCAGCAGTTCTCAAAAGCCAGGTCAACAAAATCTGACATCTTCAACTGCTGATGAAGGTGAGTGAGCTCAAGGTGAGAAATTAGATGGGTAAAGGCTTTGCAACTCTTTTCCAATAACTCTTTCGTGGGAACATAATTGAAAATATTTCAGGAACTCACTTTTCTGTAAAAGACCACAAAAAACACATTGAAATGTAAAGGCAGCACATGGAAGCTAGAAATACCCAAAGATGCTCCTGAAGGCTAAGTTCTGCATATTAAAACATCCTGGGTCATTAAAGCACAAAAGAGCACAGTAAAGGTTTTCATACAAAACAAGTTCTCATTCTCACATCTCTCCACCGCTGATCATTGCTTTCTACATTCTTTGAAAAAAGTAAGGTAATGATAAAGGATTTCCCAAATTGTAAGTAGTAACATAATGTACTTCCTTTTTAAATAACATTTTTAAAACGAAAATCTGTCTGGTCATGGCTTGGCTGAGCACATGCACTACATTATGGTCCTGATCAGGCAGCGGGGTTGGACTTGATGATTTTTCGAGGTCCCTTCCAACCCCTAACATCCTCTGAACTGTGATATGCTCTGCTGCATCAAACACTGGCTGGACAGCTGGGCCCAACGAGTGGTGGTCAGTGAAGTCAAATCCAGCTGGTGGCCTGCCACAAGTGGTTTTCCTCAAGGCTCAGAATTAGGACCTGAGGACCTCTTTAGCATCTTTATCAATGACCTTGATGAGGAATTAGTGTGCACCGTTAGTAAATTTGCAGATGACACCAAGTTAGGTGGGAGTGTTGATCTGTTTGAGGACAGGAAGACTCTACAAAGAGATTTAGACAGATTGGGTCACTGAGCTGACTGAGGTCAATGGGATATGCTTCAACAAGGCCAAGTGCTGGGTCCTACCACAACCACCCCATGAATGCTCCAGGTTTGGGGAAGTGTGGCTGGAAAGTTGTCCTGCAGAAAAGGATCAAGGGGTTCTAATGGACAAGTGGCTGAATATGAACCATCAGTGTGCCCAGGTGGCAAAGAAAGCAAATGGCATCCTGGCCTGAATCAGCAATGGTGTGATCAGCAGGAGCAGGGCAGGGATTGTTCCCCTATACTTGGCATTGGTGAGGCCAACCCTCGAGTGTTGGGTTCAGTTTTGGACACAAGAAAGACACTGAGGGGCTGAAGGGGGTGCAGAGGGGGTGCAAATGAGCTGGTGAGGGCCTGGTCTGATAGAGAGCAGCTGAGGGAGCTGGGATTGTTTAGTTTGAGGAGGAGAAGGTTGAGGGGAGACATTATTACCCTCTACAACTACCTGAAAGGACAATAGAGAGAGGTTGGCGCTGGTCTCATCTCACAGGTAATTAGTGATAGAACAAGAGGAAATGGCCTCAAGCTGCACCAGGAGAGGCTTAGGCTAAACATTAGGAAAAATATTTCATTGCAAGAATGGTCAAGCATTGGAATGGGCTGCCCAAAGAGGTGGTGGAGCCCCCATCCCTGGATGTGTTTAAATGTCATTTAGATGTGGTGCTTAGCAACATGTTTAGTGGTGACCTTGGTAGAGCAGGGTTCATAGTTGCAGACCTGCTGATCCCAAGGCTCTTTTCCAATCTGAATGACTCTATGATTCTATGAAATAAGAGGGGTCATTGGCTATGTAATATTGCAAATGTTGATCTTAGTCTACATTTCAGTGACTCATGAAATCCATAATGTACAACGGAAAAAAAAACAACCCAGCCCATCCACACAGCTCTGTTGTCATCACATAGGACTTTCACTCCAGTTTCATTTATAGAGGATCACGGAAAACTGTTGATCCATGTTATAATCCCCCTGTCACCAACTTTGCACAGCATCTCGATTTACAATGGCATAAATCACACATCCATATCGGACTCAGTGTGACTTTACAGTGGTGTAAATCGCACACCCATATCAGATTCAACTTTCAGATTTTTTTGGGTTGTGAGAGACCTTTAAAGGTCCAGTCACACGAAGTTCTTTCTAGTAATATGCACTCTTACCTAAAAATGGTACCTAAATTATACACATGAGATCTTTGGGGTCCTGACTGAGCATACAGTAGCCCATACAGATTAAAAAAGGCTGTAGCTAGGCTTTGCTTCAAGTTTATGTGACACTTACTTAAATGAGTCCAATTTTTTCTCATCAGCCTCTATCAGAGGACACAGTGTCATAGAGGGAATCAGAGGTGTACAGTCACTTTCACAGACAGTGTAATGACATATGCAAATGACATTTTCCTCTGTGATTTGTACATGCAACAGGAATCTCTTTCACATGCAAGTGACGTGCAAAACCCGAGCTTCTGCATTCACACACGGAACACTTGTGCCAGCCTTTCCTATCCTGCTGCTCTTCCTTGCCACTAAAATGGCATAATGGGTTCAAAAAGTAGGTTGACTTACTCAGCTGGAGGAGCCAGCAATGTTAGATCTACACCCAGTCCGCAGGAATAAAGAGCTGATCAGAATGCTGTTGCTTTCTGACACCTCCAGTTACCTATTATCTACACCAGAGCTGGTGTAGAAATGTCATCCGTGTCAAGGTGCCATCACAGCCAGTTTGGTGGTCATTCTGCCAGGTCTTAGCAACAGCTGAGGATCTAAGTCCTTCAGATGTCTTTATAGGTTATCATAGAATCACAGAATAGAATCATAGAATGGTAAGGTTGGAAGGGACCTCAAAGATCATCTAGTTCCAACCCCCTGCCATAGGCAGGGACACCTCCCACTAGTACAGGTCACTCAAGGCCTCGTCCAACCTGGTTACGGACACCTCTCACCATTTGTAGCTGGTGCATCCCTAAACAAATTTGATGAGCTCCCCCTAAGGAAGGAAAGTTGGGTACCATTTCAGACTGCTGTAGATACTGTTCATATCACAGTCCTGTTGCAGCAGAGGAAGAGGATGCAGCTGACATAGTTAAAGGAAAGTAATAATTATATCAAAATTACTTTTTCAGTTTCATTGTTGTGTAGCTCCTTACATTGATTCTTTTTTACCTGAAGGGTCAAGAGCTGTTCACTTTGCCTATGTCAGTAAGCACTGCAGCTTCAGTGACTGCAGGCAAACAAACTGAGTAGATTTTGCTCTTAAAACAGAATAAGAAAGCATCTTTAAATGGTGCCAAAGAGGCAAAGTAGCTTGATAAAGGTAAGAGAATCCTTTCTAGCAAACAGAAAGTGTTCCTCTTCTGCCACCAGAGCTTGATGGATGCATCACTTCCAGAGTCTGCAAGTTGTCTCTGTCAAGATGAACCACACTGACTTAAAATCATAGAATGGTTTGGGTTGGAGGGAACCCCCAAAGGTCACCTAATCCAACTTCCATGCAGTGAGCAGGGACATCCTCCACTAGATCAGATTTCTCAGAGCCTTGTTGAGCCTGACCTGGACTATCTGCAGGAACGGAGCTTCAACAACCTCCCTGCACAATCTCTTCCTTGGGATAGTCAGCAAACATAGATGAAGTAACACATCCTGTCTCAGCCTCTGATGTTGTACGTATGTAAGTATTTGCAATGTCTCAAAGAAATGTTATGTTGATTCAATGTGGGGCAGGGGAGTGAAGAATCAATTTAATTATTTTTCAAGACTAAGCCCTTAAATTCATTCTGTAAAAAATAAATAAATACAAGTAAAAAAAAAAAGAAAAGAAAAGAAAAAAATTACTCAAGAGATTCAGAAGTAACAGATTAGAGAATGGGTTTCTGTCCAAAACTTTGCTTTTAGAAACTCAAGTGCCTTGAAGTTTGCATTATTGTTAGTTAAACACACACATACATAAGTTAGCGGCAGTAGCAGTGATGCAAGTGAGAATAAAACATCGTGTATGAGACAGCATCAGTCTCTGAACCTTCCTAACACCAAAAGAAAATGCATATATCACAGGGCCACTGAGATAAAGTAACGCTCAGCCCTAGAGGGCACAGATTTCGTCTTTATGTAAATCAGTGCCTGTCACTGCATGCATGATTCACTGCTCAGAGTGTACTCTTCTGTGACGAATGAGTCCCGCTTAATTTGGCAGTGATTATGCGGGTTGCTGGCCCTCTAAACCCCTTTGAACTTGTAATTGCTGCTGGTTTAAATAATGAACATTAAGGGGAGGTGGATTCATAAAACTGTGGATAATTACAATTTTTTTTCCTTTTTTCCTTTGTTTTTTTTTCCTTTTTTTTTTTCTCCTTTTCCTAAATGGAAATAAAAGGCTTCTGAGGCCACTGATAACTGTATCGTCCTAGGCTGTTACCAAAATGAAACTGCAGTCTTGTTCAGTCAGGAAGGAAAGGGAATGGAAGGGAGAAGAGGAAAAAAAGAGAGGGAGATCAGAATGGCTTGGATGCCAGTAGAAAAGGAGGAGCAATGGCATTCATGAATATTCATAGACAGTCACATCTGTAGCAGGCTTGCTTTCCACCTTTTTTTTCTTTGCAGTTCACCATGGACAAGAAGTGCTAACAAAAGAAGGTGATTGTGCAGTTCTGTCAGGCTCCAGGTTTAATCTTTATGGGGCATGAGGGTGAACTTTGTTTAAAATTCTTTTTTCAAGTCTCTCTCTTTTTTTTTTTTTTTTTCTTTTCTTGAAATTGCAAACCAAAGGAAGTCTTCCCTCTCCCTCCCCCTGCCCGGGCTCCTTTTAAAAATTATGCTCCTGTAATTACGAATGTGAGGGAATCAGTTGCCAAGGAAGCAAGCATGATGTACAACACGCAGCAAATTTGTTCCTCCTCCCCTTTCCGAGCGCTTCCCTAAATCCTCTGATATTCTCCCATCCAGGAAAATTTTGCTTCGCCTGTGTAATGTATTGAAACGGCGACAACAAAAATTGTTAGTGAGGAGGGGAGAGAAACCGAAGTCAGCCAAGTCAGGCAGCTACTACCCAGAAACAACAAAGAATGAATGATAAATTTAGCAGCCTCATGTTCAATTTTCAAACACCACAGCAGAGATTTATAGCTTTGCTGCTCCCATGGTAAACGAAGCAGCACACAGCGAGCGTGTCTGGTTTTGATTTTGCTATGTTTGCCTCTTTTTTTTTTTTTTTTTTCTTTTCTGTTCTTTGCCTATTTGCAGGTTGTTTTTAGGTTTTGGGTTTTTTTTAAACTCCACATTTTCTTTATCCTGGTGTGAGATGAATATCAAAGGCCTAGTGCTGTTGGTAACCCTCCAGCATACAACGGCAGCTCAATGGGATGTTATTAGAACCTGCGTCACAACATGGCAGACTGTGATTAATAGCAACTGTAGCAACGGTAGCAACTTCTCAGCAACGCCCTCCAGCAGCTCTGAAGGGGCCGTGAGAACAAGAGAGAAAATAATAAAAAAAAAAATTAAAAGAGGGGGAAAAAAAAAAAAAAGTCTACAAAAAGTAGCTACCATAGGTCCAGCTTTCTATGTGAATAGGTTACGTCAAAACTGTGTGACTGCTTTTGACCAGAATACAGCAAGGGTATTTCACAGAATCACAGAACTTTAGGAGATGGGAGGGATCTCCAGAGATCATCCAGTCCAACCCCCTGCCAAGGCAGGATCAGCCAGGGTAGTTTGCAAAGGAATGTATCCAGGTCGGCTTGGAAAGTCTCTGGAGAAAGAGACTCCACAACTTCTCTGGGCAGCCTGTTCCAGGGCTGCGTCAGCCTCACTGTAAATAAGTTTCTCCTCATGCTGAGGTGAAACCTTCCATGTTCCAGTTTGCAGCTGTTGTTCCTTGTCTTATTGCTGCTGTCCGGCAAAAAGAGATTGGCCCCAGCCACTTGACACCCACCCCTCAGATATTTGTATAAATTGATCAAATCTCCTCTCAGCCTTCTCTTCTCCAGACTAAACAGCCCCAAGACTCTCAATCCCTCTTTGTAGGGGAGATGCTCAAGTCCCTCAGTCATCCTCATGGCTCTCCACTGGACACTTTCCAGCAGGTCTTTGTCTCTCTTGAACTGGGGAACCCAAAATCGGACACAGTATTCCAGTCGTGGTCTCATTAGGGCTTTCTTTAAAAGCACCTTACCAAACACACAGAGTGATCAGTGTGTTGTTTTGTCACAGCTAAGCACGTGGAGAACAGGATTAGAGCGACAAAGAATCAAATATTGAAGAGACCTGGACTGGTGTTAGAGGTATAATCAGGGTTCCCTCCAAATGAAGACAAAAGGATTTTCCCAACGCCTCATGAAAATATCTAGGTAAGTTTTTCCTGTTCCTACATGAAAGGAAGTGGGTTTCATTTAAAACCAAGTGTAAGGTGATATCCCTGCTCTCTTGCCTTTTTTGTTTTTTTATTTATTTACAATTTAGAAGCTCAGGCCAAAGCACTAAGAAACATACTCATTCAGATGCACCCTTCCATATAAAAAAATATTCTAACGAATACCCCCAAAGATTCAAATAATCCAAAATCACAGAATCACAGAATGTTAGGGGTTGGAAATGACATCAAAAGATCACCTAGTCCAACCAATATATACCTTGGTTCACAATAGGCCCAAAAAAGAAAATGCAGATGCATCAATGGTTCCTAAACATTACGGTTTGGACAGAGATTTCCGACTCAGTCTTTAAACAAGCCTTCCAGAAGCTTGCAGGACATACTGAGCCTTCTGGGATTGTCCTATACTTGCATCATTTTAATCACAGAATTACAGAAGGTTAGGGGCTGGAAGGGATCTCAAAAGATCATCTAGTCCAACCCCCCTGCCAGAGCCCATCACCATCCACCATTGGTCTGCCCAACAGAGACTGCATTTAGTCAAACCCAAGACAAAAACATTTGGGAAAATCACAGAATCACAGAATAGTAGGGGATGGAAGACCATCTAGTCCAAATCCCTCTGCCAAAGCAGGATCACCTATAGGGAAGGCCACACAGAAATACATCCAGGCAGGTTTTGAAAGCCTCCAAAAAAGGAGACTCCACAAATTCTCTGGGCAGTCTGTCCCAGTGCTCCATCACCCTCACAGTAAAGTTTTTGCTGCTGTCAAGGTGGAACTTCCTGTCTTCCAGTTTGTACCCACTGTCTCTCATCCTGTCACAGGGCACCACTGGAAAGAGAATGTCCCTTTCTTCTTGCCACCCACCTTTCAGATATTTATAAACATTAATAAGACCTCTTCTCAGCCTTCCCTTCTCCAAGTTAAACAGCCCCAAGTCTCTCAGCTCTTCCTCATCACACAGATGTGCCAGCCCCTTAATCATCTTCACAGCCCTCCCTTGGACTCTCTCTAGTATTTTCCTGTCTCGCTTGAACTGGGGAGCCCAGAGCTGGACACTGAACACGCACTCACCAGGGCTTTTAAAACAGTATTACCTGCTCCTTCTCACAAAACTTTTCTACTGCTAAGTGGTTTTCATTTCTGTGAACAACGTTTTTAAAATGCTAATCATTCTGTCATGTTCTCTCAGCAGAAGAGGGGGAACACACCTACAGATGTAAATTACGCTAGTAATCTCAGCCACAAATTAGGGTGTTGGCATAGTATTTACACTGAAGAAAAGCAAGCAAAACTATTTCAAATGAATATATTAGCATTGCAGCAGATATAATCCATATTTCACTTAGAGAAGCAGCAGAAGAGTTAAGACCTGGAAGGCTTTTGGTAGGGTTGATTAGGTGAATAATAATCAGCAGTTAAAATAGAAAGGAAAAAAAAAAGAATCAGGAAGGCTAGGTAATGTTGGTATATTACAGAGAGTCACAGAATGTTAGGGGTTGGAAGGGACCTCAAAAGATCATTGCATTCAATCCCCCTGTCAAAGCAGTAACACCTAAAGCAGGTCACACAGAATGTACCCAGGTGGATTTTGGATGTCTCCAGAGAAGGAGACTCCACAACCTCTCTGGGCAGCCTGCTCCAGGGCCCTGGCACCCTTACAGAGAAAAAGTTTTTTCCCTCCTGTTCCCATAGCACCTCCTCTGCTGCAGCTTGCCCCCAGTGCCCCTTGTCCTGTCCTTGGCCATCCCTGAGCAGAGCCTGGCTGTGTCCTGCCCACACTGCCCTGCACATCTTTATCAGCAGCAATGAGGGCAGCCNCATCACCATCCACCATTGGTCTGCCCAACAGAGACTGCATTTAGTCAAACCCAAGACAAAAACATTTGGGAAAATCACAGAATCACAGAATAGTAGGGGATGGAAGACCATCTAGTCCAAATCCCTCTGCCAAAGCAGGATCACCTATAGGGAAGGCCACACAGAAATACATCCAGGCAGGTTTTGAAAGCCTCCAAAAAAGGAGACTCCACAAATTCTCTGGGCAGTCTGTCCCAGTGCTCCATCACCCTCACAGTAAAGTTTTTGCTGCTGTCAAGGTGGAACTTCCTGTCTTCCAGTTTGTACCCACTGTCTCTCATCCTGTCACAGGGCACCACTGGAAAGAGAATGTCCCTTTCTTCTTGCCACCCACCTTTCAGATATTTATAAACATTAATAAGACCTCTTCTCAGCCTTCCCTTCTCCAAGTTAAACAGCCCCAAGTCTCTCAGCTCTTCCTCATCACACAGATGTGCCAGCCCCTTAATCATCTTCACAGCCCTCCCTTGGACTCTCTCTAGTATTTTCCTGTCTCGCTTGAACTGGGGAGCCCAGAGCTGGACACTGAACACGCACTCACCAGGGCTTTTAAAACAGTATTACCTGCTCCTTCTCACAAAACTTTTCTACTGCTAAGTGGTTTTCATTTCTGTGAACAACGTTTTTAAAATGCTAATCATTCTGTCATGTTCTCTCAGCAGAAGAGGGGGAACACACCTACAGATGTAAATTACGCTAGTAATCTCAGCCACAAATTAGGGTGTTGGCATAGTATTTACACTGAAGAAAAGCAAGCAAAACTATTTCAAATGAATATATTAGCATTGCAGCAGATATAATCCATATTTCACTTAGAGAAGCAGCAGAAGAGTTAAGACCTGGAAGGCTTTTGGTAGGGTTGATTAGGTGAATAATAATCAGCAGTTAAAATAGAAAGGAAAAAAAAAAGAATCAGGAAGGCTAGGTAATGTTGGTATATTACAGAGAGTCACAGAATGTTAGGGGTTGGAAGGGACCTCAAAAGATCATTGCATTCAATCCCCCTGTCAAAGCAGTAACACCTAAAGCAGGTCACACAGAATGTACCCAGGTGGATTTTGGATGTCTCCAGAGAAGGAGACTCCACAACCTCTCTGGGCAGCCTGCTCCAGGGCCCTGGCACCCTTACAGAGAAAAAGTTTTTTCCCTCCTGTTCCCATAGCACCTCCTCTGCTGCAGCTTGCCCCCAGTGCCCCTTGTCCTGTCCTTGGCCATCCCTGAGCAGAGCCTGGCTGTGTCCTGCCCACACTGCCCTGCACATCTTTATCAGCAGCAATGAGGGCAGCCCTCAGGCTGCTCTGCTCCAGGCTCCAAGCTCCAGCTCCTTCAGCCTGGTCTCACAGGAGATGTTCCACTGCCTGCAGCAGTTCTGTGGCTCTGTGGCTCTCAGGCTCTAAAGCAGTTCCCTGAGGTCCTTCTTGAACTGAGGGGCCCAGAACTGGACACAATATTCCAGATGCAGCTCCAGATGCAGCTTCAATCCCTCAGGAGTTAGAATGGCAGTCCAAGAACTCTGCTTTTGGCCACTTGTCTTTATCTAATGCTCCTCTCATCCTTAATTGTCGCATAGTTATGCTGAGAGAGCAAGAGTAACCCAGTGTGCCCCAAGTTCAGAAGCAAAGGACTGTATACGCAATGATGAAAATCAGCACCTGCTGAGCTATAAATAAAAAATAATAAATCTTAATGACATTACAAAAGAGAAGCAATTTTTTATTCCTTTCTCCAAAACACACAACTTGCTCAACAGAGCCCTGAAATCTGCTGTATTTGTGCCAGAGACTGTAACGCTCCCTTCAACCTGTTTATCTTTGAAGACCATAATTAAGGAGGACAAACTGGTTTATAGTCAACACAAGTTGGAAAAGAGCTGCACTCACAATTTTTCTCAAACACTGGTTTTCTTTATCTAATAATCTTGCTTGATTAAAATCATGGGGCAATTAGCTGCTGAGTGAAGAGATTAGTTTCTGTTGCAAAAAGACAGGCAGCCAGGACAAGTTCTACAAATGAATAATTCCAGCTCAGTTTGCAGTTGTGTCCAAACATGAGGAAATCAAAAGCTTCTGTTTGTGGCTTTGTGAAACCTGAGGCTGGCCAGGGGCTACTTCAGTACCTAGCACCTTTTAGTGCCAGCTCTTGGGTTTGTGGGACCACTCTTGTTAAATTTTTTCCACATGGAAATCACCCCAGGACTTTCATGACTTTCCAGTAATTCTCTTTCACCCACAAGGAGGTAAGATGACAGCACATTTGTAGCAACACATGCCCCCAAACAAGCACGGTTCCTTCTTCTTAGAAATCCATGATGGTGGCCTTGCTACGCTGTCCTCACTGTTCTTTATCAGAAGCAACACTCACACAAAGAAAGCCTCTGACTTCTTAGCCTCTCAAAACACAATTCCACAGAATCAGATAAGCATTTTTCTATCCCAGCAAAAAAGGACTAATTGAAAATGGCCTAGGAAAAATTGCCAAAGTGGAAGAGAGCATCTACAGAATAACTGCCAGAGTCACACAGAACCAAAGCCACTTTTGGTAAAGGTGGGGAGGAGTAGAGGGAGAAATAACAAAATTCAGCCCTGATGCTTTTACTGAGATATAGCCAAATACATCAAGCTCTACGGTTAGTGTATGTGGCATAAGAAGAAGCAGAGGCACCACTGAAACCTCACTGCTAAAGAAACAGAGCGCACAGCCCTCTAGCAGAACGGCAACAGCAAGAATCCTCCAAGTTCCCTCATTAGGTAGAAGGCCACAAACCCATGGCAATATGGTTTGGAAGGGTTGATACCTTTGCTAACAAGTTTTCCATCAATCTCTTATCAACATTTTCAACCACTCAAGTTTGCATGACACGTGAGGATTGCAGGGTGGATGAATGTAAACTGAGAGAGGGAGAAAGGAGATATGGAAACTCAGTTATGTAAATTTTCATCCCCCTGTACCTTTCATTTTGCAGATCAACATAAGAAATAATCTCCACTAATGTTGTTAAAACAACTTTTCTATCTTGGGGAATAAATGTGTGGCCTGACAGGCCTGCAGAAACACATCTGAGGACGGCTTGATCCAACCTGGAATACTGGGGTAAGTTTGATCTAAACCAAAATTATTGTTGCTGCTAGGAACATGGGAAAAAGCTGGCATAAAGGAAAAGCTGTGACATGAAGCATTTGTTTGGATCGAGTACAACTTACTCCTGTCTTCTGTATCCTTGAGTGTGATTTTCAGAAATAATCAAAACAAAAGTGACAAAACCCAAAAACCACAACGAGCAAACAGCAGCTTTTAAGTGCTGTGGGAACAGAGGCATTTGTTTAAGTAACCACTGTTTAAAAAATGCATGCATAGTAACACCAAAATAAACAGCTTGCTATGCTGTTTATTTTAAGATACACAATAGCAATGTAAAGTGCTGCATGCATTGAATTCAGGGTGCCCTCACATTATTTACAGTTCTGAAGAGCAGCAGGAAAACTCAGCTCCATGCCAGAAGACTCCTTGTTCAGAGAGCAAAGGTTAGAGCTCGCCGCTTTTGCAACGAGGAGGATTTCATCACGCAGCCACAGAAAGCTCCTGAGCTCTTTTCTCATGCAGGTAACTTCTGAACTGTATATCAAAACCTTACAAAATAACTTCAAGCCAATGGCATCTTTAAAATGGATACTCCTGGGAAGAATAATTACAAGGGAGAAAAAGAGATCTTTGCCAAGTCACTTGACTTCAAAAAGCCTCCAAAAAGTCCTGACTTGGTAGATCACATTGAGTCAAACAGAAAATAATACCCCCAAAAGACAAGAATACTAAAAAAAGCTAAGCAGCTATGGACTGAAAAGTCACTGACTTATTGCACAGATTTATGTGCCTGTGTGTCTGAACTGCATTTGATTCTCTGCTGACAAAAAATGCCATTGACTGCAAACCATAATAGAAGTTTGTGCTATAGGCAAGAAAAGTGGACTTCATTCTGGCCACTCCATCGTCTGTTTGTTATTGTAGTTGCATAGATTTGCTATTGTAATTGCAACATTGGCTAATCCTTGTGACTGCCAATAAATGAGCCTGGAAGAATCCAACTTAGATCTCAGATCCCAGGGTACATTTGCAATTCTGGCAATGAAGGGAATAAAGAAAGGGGGGAAAAAAGAAAGAGAGAGAGAGAGAGAGAGAGAGAGAGAGAGAAGGAGAAAGAGAGAGACAAAGAGAGCAAGGAAGAAAGGGAGAAAGAAAGAATAAAGAAAAAAAATAAAAGAATGAAAAATAAGCAAAAATAAAAGAAGGGAAAAGAAAGCATTTTCCTATTGTATAAACTGAGCTCATTTGCTCTGGAAGTCATTGAGGCAAACGTGGAACCCCACAGTTATAAACTAACGGTCAAGAGCTGAATTTCATTTAAAATTCAAACCACAATATCTTTCTTCCTGATGCTTTTGAGGAAAGCTGTGTGTGAAACTCAGCAGTTTGAGTCAGCAGGCACTCAATCAATATTTTCTTGGGGTCATTTTGCCTTTCTGAGGGCCCAAACTGTGTTTTGAATCCCAAAGTCAAATTGCCATAGAAGTGAAAAGCAGGTGAAAATGTCACAGGTTTCACCTCTTTCTGTATTCACATTTCTGTGTAAATCCATTATCAACCTCATTTTGCGTTACATTTGCATTGGATCCGTGTGCTTAAGAATGAACTTGGATTTTGAACCTTTTGGTGGTTTGGGTTGGCTTTTCATTGAGAAATACTGGGGAACAGCCATCTGGGTAAGGGTTGATTCCAGACCTGTACTTTCCCCAGGTATAAGCAATGCTTCCCATGCTGTACACGGAGAGGAACACGTGCAATATAACTCAGTGTCTGCCTGAATATCTGAGAGGGAGACATTTTTAACATCAGGTACTCAATACAAACCCACTCCCTTTGTTGGTCTGACAGAGACCAAGCCTGGCTGACCTTCAACATCCACTCAAACTCCCAGTGCTTGAAGGAAGAGTGGTTAAATATTTCATCTTAATTCTCCACTTTGGGTCTCAAGCCCATTTCTAATTTGACTTTCTAAGTTAATTTTGCAATACATTTTCCACTGACATAAGTGAAATGTTATTTAAAAAACTGATACAATTACTACAAAAATCCAAACCTAAAGGAAGTCAAATTTGGAAAGGTTTCCTTCTGAAACCAGCTGTAATTTCGAGATATTTTTCAGTGTTCAATCATTAATAAGAAAATGTGGAAAGAGGAGAAATGCTTCAGGCAATGCTGCTTCAGTGTAACCCTAGGAATGCAAGATGGTTCTCAGCAGTATTTCTTCAAATGCTTTTTTGGAGTCTGGTTTGAAAAGTGCTAAGCAAAGGCACTTCCACAGATTGTTCTGCTACAGTCTCAATGGCTAGGGTTGTTTTTGTTGCTGTTGTTGTAGAATTCCATTATTCATGCAAGGTGTTTTGTTCCCCCTCAGCAATTTCTCCTCTGGTTTGCTTGTAGCCCATGTTTGCTCACCAGTTCACTATGTGAACTCTGTGTCTGTGGATAACTCATATTTTTGGGATTGGGTAGGGAGAGAACTGGAAATGACAACACAAGTCTCATTTCTCCCACCTCAGTTCAGCCTCTGTTACACTTACTGGAGAATAAGAGCCATGAGAGTCCAGGCTCTCCAAATATCCTTCTCTATCTTTCTTAGACTCTCACCAAACTGGCCTCAGGCTAGTTCCACAAGTGTCAAGAAAAGAAAAAAACAATCCTGGTGTTGAGCATGAGATCATAACACAGTGATCTCACTCTGAACATTACCTCTATTGACTTCTTTGCTTAGAACAATTTGAATTTCCCACCAGCTCAGCTGTGTGCTACTTGGCCTCTTTTAGGCAAGATACCTTTCTGCAGAGTGAGCCTACAGGGCACCGAGCAGAGGGCTCAGGAGCCCCCAGGCTTCGTTTGAAAGGGTTTGCAGTCTCAGGAAGAAGTTTGCTGCAGTGCTTGTTAGGGCAGCAGTAGAGCAAGTTCCAGCATTACCAAGTTGGAGAGTGCAGCATCACATATTTCCAGCTGGGGCTTGGAGCAGGATTTAGGTCCCAGTAGCTAAACTGGGGACAGTTTAACAGTGGCAGGGTTATGTTTATTTGTACTCACGCTGGCATAACACCACAGTTTTGTTTGTTTGTAGATATTTTCTTTTCCTGGAGGTCATATAGTTTTGCACTGATTCATAATGGGATTTAATCTCCTTTGCACGCATTATTGCTCTCTAAATGGGCAGGTTTGGGGGAAGAAAAGAGAGAGAAAAAGGCAAGTGTCTTTTCTATGAGGGTTGTTTGCATCCAAGAGCATTGTGGGATGGAAGTTCAGGTTTCAGAGAGCCAGGACAGCTAAGATTAATTATAGCTGTGAATTGTCTGCAAATGCCTAGGGTAGATATGCACCAAGTAGCAGGATTTCTCTGGTCTGAGAAGTGTTTGCTTGACATTTAATGACCACCTTACAACACATGCATACAAAGCAGGCTGTTTAAAATTGGGCTGTAAGGAGGCGTACTATGTGGAAACGTGGGCTTCTTAGGCTTGCCCTAAAACTCTGCATCCACAGAGAAGTTCCTATCAACCCAGGAAGCACCACTTTTTTTTCCTCAGAATACATTCATTCACACAGTAAAGCACCCATGTGGAACTGGAATGAACAGAATGGAAAAGAGTTTCAGCTCTTGGAGAAGCCTGCTGAAACTGTAAAGGAGAGTGGAAGGAAGAAGTAAATGGAATTCTTTTTCCCCTTGTTGTTGCTTGCAACAATTAACCTGTTTTCACATATGTTCCCATTTCACTTCCTGTTTTATACCTGAAAGAGATCAGATGAATTTCCCTTTATAGCTGAAATCAAAGCACACTTCAAACACACAGATTTTGACGTGATCCCTCAAATGAACCAACTTTTCTAGCAATTTAGAAGTGTCACAATTCCTACGCATCCTTCTTCACTGACTCCCTCAGACAGTCCTCTGACCACACAGTGCTCCTTATTCCTTCTGATATCACACTCCTGTATCATGACCTTTCTCATTATTCACATTCTATATCCCTGAATAGTGCATATATGGACTGTCAAAACAGCTGTCAGCTGTCTGCATGTACGTAGGGAGCTTCCCAACATGACTTCAGACTTCGCAGTAGCCATTCTATCCCTTAATCCTCACTCTAGGTCACCCTCCTGCTTCCTATTTCTTCATTCAAACACAAGTGGGACGAACCTGGATGAATCAAAAGAGGCAGCAGGAGGATCAGGGCTGGCTGGAAAGCTGCCAAAGTCCTATTTCACATCAGGAAACTCCCTGGGCTGTTAAGAAGGCAAATATCTACTACTGACTTTTTGAAGTACAAAGATGCATTTGTTAAAACTGCTGCACTCCCTTTATTCTGCCTCTTGCCCCTAGGCCAGCAGTTGATGCCCAGGGTTCTTTCTCTCACTGCTTTCTGGGCAAGATATTTGATACCATTTGCATGCAACAATCACCACTTCAGGTCACCAGCAAGGAAAGGATCTGACAAACAAAAATAATCCAAGTCTGAGCCACTTGAGCTGAAGTAGCTTGCAGCAATCAAATTCTGTCATTTTCGGTATAGACCAGGAAGAACATAACAATTTTATATCAGATGCTCCCTCAAAAAAGGGAAAACCATCCTAAAGTTTCAAAGCCTACAGAAGTTCAACTATCTGGACAAGCACTACCTGACTGTCTTGCTGGTTCCGCAGCAGGATAAAACCACGACAGCACTGCATGCCTCTGTAATTCAGCTGATGCTAAGGGTTAGATATAAGTCAAACAAAGAGTTTTTCATAATAGTGTTCATACAGGGAAACTGAGGCACGGTACATTGCCATGGTCTCAGCTAGAAACACAACTGAAATCTCCTTACACCTGCCAGAGCTTGCCTGTGCTAAAGCATCCTGGAGACAGCAGTGAAAGTTTAGACACAAGAGAATGTGACAAATAGTTGAGCACTCAAGAAACTTGACTTTCTGTCATAAAAGAAGGGATCCTTGACAGGCTTATTAAGTATAATATGTGGTTAATGTGCTATAGAGTTTAATGCCTAAGACACAAAACTGTGTTTGTCTGTATGTCTCCTGCTATGATTTCATTGCTGCATCTTGTCTAGATTTATCAAAAGGGTCAGAGATCCACTGGAGTTACTGGAAGCAGGATGGAGAGGTACACATTGTTAGGCACTAATCAGTGCATTATCTGCAAATATTCAGACACAGAGAAATTAAACCTGCATTTTTCACCTCACTTGGGAAGAAAGAGAACATCTTTTATAAAGATTAATGTGCATTCACAAAATACCAACTAACAATGTAGGTTATCTCATTTTTGGTTTGGTTTGTTTTTTAATTGTCATAATAAACTTCAATGTACTCTAGGCCAGGAGGTCTCAACACAGAAAAGACGTGGACCTGACAGAGCAGATCCAGAGGAGGGCCACAAAAATGACCAGGGGGCTGGAACATCCCTGCTCCGAGGACAGGCTAAGGGAGTTGGGGTTGTGTAGCCTTAGAAGGCTCCAGGGAGACCCAACAGCTGCCTGCCAGTACCTGAAGGGGGCTGCAAGAAGGCTGCAGAGGGACTGTTTGCAAAGGCCTGCAGGGACAGGATGAGGGCAATGGCTTGAAATGAGAGCAGAGCAGACTCAGATTGGATGTTAGGAACAAGTTCTTTAGCATGAGGGTGGTGGAACACTGCAACAGGTTGCCCAGGGAGGTAGTTGAGGCCCTATCCCTGGGGATATTCAGGGTGAAGTTGGACAAGGCTCCAAGCGACCTGATCTAGTGTAGGGTGTCCCTGCTGACTGCAGAGGGGGTTTGGATTAGGTAATCTTTGGAGGTCCTTTCCAACCCACACCATTCCATGATTTTTACCAAAACTTTTTTAATATTCTTATTATACATTAATAAAATGAATAGGACCCTTCCCACTGCTGTGCTGCTTAGTCAGATTTCCAGAGCATACCCACTTATACCAAGCTGCCACTTTGAAATCTATCTCAAACCAAATAAAAGCTTGGTCCGAATGATAGTCAAGCTTCTACAGTATCAAACAAATGATCCAAATGGTAGTCAGCCTTCTATAGTACCAAACAAACAATCCAAATGATAGTCAGGATTCTATGATATCAACCAAACTCATACAAGGAATTTTTTTTTTTTTTTACCACTTAAATGAAATATTTGCTGCTGTTTACTTGGCTACTCCATTGTGCTGAGCTTGTAAGAGTACATCATGAGATGCTAAACATTTTGTGGACACAAGCAGTCAACTGCTACAAATAAAATCCATGTTTTGAACTGCCATCATAGAAAGGTAGGTCCGTGATATATATATTAAAAAAAAATTCTACAACATTATGCAGCGAGTTGACAGCCTATCATCCAATATTAGACAAAATAACTGAAATTAGTTCTGGCAGATTTGGGGCTAGTAGTTAAAAATAAAAATAGCAAATGTAAAAGCATGAAAACTGTATTGCCATTATGCTTAAAGACAATAATAAATCTTTAAAGATGCCAGTGATTGCTTTGGATACTACAAACAACTGCTGCCAATCAACTCTGAAGCATGTAATGCCTGGGATTCTAAACATCCCAGCAACTCAAGGCAAGCTCCACAACACCACAAGCAATATTGTCTGCCATAAACTACTCTCTTCATTACGCAACAAGAATTGACATCTCATTTCTTAGCAGTTGTGGAACTGTTGGCAGAAACACGATGTGTTTTTTTTACAGTATAACTCTAATTTCACAGAAAACTTCTTTGAAACCAATTACTCTGCTCACGGATCCTGAAGCAAAACTGAGAGGCAGTATCACTTTGCACAAACAACAGCAATCGCTTTTTTCCCTAAAAACATATTTGATATACACATATCCTCATCTGCACACACTATAGGCAAAGGGTGGAAATATGAATTTTCTCATGAAAACTGTTTTAGGTAGTGGAACTTGAAGCTGCTCAGAGGAGTCATCACCTCTGATTGATTCTGATCTTGGTTATCAAGAGCCACAGCGCACAACCTTTGCTAGTGCACAACCCTTACTAGTTCACAACCTTTACTAGTGCACAGCCTTTACTGGTGCACAGCCTTTACTGGTGCAATGTTCTTGGAGTGTTGAAACACTATTTATATCTGCATATGGTTTGGTTAAAACCCCTTTTAGCTTATAGAATCATAGAATGGTCTGGGTTGGAAAAGACCTCCAAAGGTCATCTAGTCCAACCCTCTCTGCAGTAAGCAGAGGCATCCTCAGATAGACCAAGTTCCCCAGAGCCCTGTCGAGCCTCACTTTGAACACCTTGAAGCCACAACTCTTTATAAATTAATTATTCTCACTACTACCTGCCTATTTCAACTACTTCAAGGAGTTCATTACTCACACTTTGATATTCATTCTTTTCACTTGATTCCTACGCTGGCTCTGCAAGGCTTTGTAATCTGACAACAACCACCAGAAAACATTGGTGCCTGATCCTATCTTTTGCTGGGCCACGTTCAGCTTGTTCAGTTGAGGGTTTTTAATCAAGCCTCAATTAAAATCACACACATGTTTTTGGTTATACTCTGTGTTCTCAGTAACTCTCTGTTTGAAAATGGTAGGCAAAATACTAAACTGGGATGTAGCATCTAGCCACGTTATCTGATGGGTTGGTAGTGGCTGACCTCAGAATCACAGAAGCATTCAGGTTGGAAAAGACCCTCAGGATCACCAAGTCCAACTCTATTCTACAAAGTTCACCCTAGACCATATACCGAACACCACATACAAACAACTTTTAAAACTCATATGCCACACGAATTAAATTCAGCTCTCTGCAGTCCTGACACGTTGTGTTGCCTATTGAGGAGGAGACAAAACCAGGCAGAGTGGTGAAAAGAAAAAGGGAAGAGAGGTGAAGCTAAAGCGTAAATAATTAGCTAACCTCAGGCAGGGTATTGTGGAAAACCATTACAGCACACCTGGAAAAGGAGCATTACATAGGCTGAAGGCCTACGTTGTCCTGGTAGCACCATAAAAGGACTTTGCTGCGGTCCTTCAGCCTGCCAGGGATTTTAAGAGGGAAAGGGGATGGAGGGGATATGCTTCAATTGCTCATCCCTTTACAGAATTGGCAATTTGGGGATTGTTTGATATGTGTATGGAAAACATGTGAATTTCACCCTATATATAACTTGGAATCTTATTAGATAACAACTCGGTGACATCGCAAATCCCAGTATTTCTTAGACAGCTATTTTTGAACCTTAAATACACAACATATTTTGGTCTCTAGAGAAGTACAGTAAAGATCCCCTCTCTCCTCAAAACACAACATGAAATGAAAAAAAAAAAAAAAAAGAAAGAGAGAGAGAGAGAGAGAGAGAAAAAAGTCCACCACACATGTAATAATTTCCAGGCGGGCTTCCTGCGATTGTATCCCATTACATAAATTTTGGACTGTCTCTTTAATTTGAGGAGCGGGGAGAGAGGCGACAGATGGCAGACAGAATTGACTTATGTCCTCTATTCTTCTGCAGAAGAAGGGGGAGTGCAGAAAGTTTGATCGAGGCAGAAGCTACAGTACACAGGCCTGGCTACAACTATCTAATAGGTCTTTTGACAAATCGGTTCAGAATATTTAGGTTGGGCTTTTTTTTCAAACACCACCCCCNTTTTTCAAACCCCCCCCCCCCCCCCCCCCCCCAGGCTTTGTAACAAACCCACAGTCCTGGAGGTTGCCATGGGTGACAAGAGCGCTGACATCCAGTCCCAACTACAAATAAGCACATGACAAATGGGCCTGGAGCCCTCCGACAGCCCTGAACCTTGGTGACCCCCTAAAATGCCCAGCCTCCCCATACTCGGGCCCGAAAAATAAAACAGCCCTGCCGAGTATATTTTTTAAAACCCAAAAGCTTGGGCTTAATTGGAAACACTGCCACGCAACCCAAGTGCTTAGGACAGCATGTGCAAGTAAAAATAAATCACACAGCATTGTTATTTAATGCGCTGTGACATCATTTCCTGAAATTAAACAGAGATGACACAGATTCAGACAGTCCCTGCTAAGGTTCAGTTCAAACAATTCACAGATGTTTTCCTCCATCCAGCAGAAAACAATGCAGGGCTTAAAGAGCTCCTCTGCCTCTCCCCCTCTCCCTCTGCCCAGCCTGGTTTTGTGTTGTTGGGTTTTGGGGTTTTTTTTTGCTGGTACAAGGAGGTATGGCAGTTTTAGAATTCATGCTCCCGCAAAAATATTCCTTTTTTAATTTAATTACTCAGGCTGTTGTACTAAATAGATGGATCATTGTGTCACCAAAGCATCAATTTTTCAGAAGAAATAACAGATGTCTATGTAACAATGATTAGATTAACCACTCCCAGACAAAGCTAGCTTTTGAGGCCCACACACCCCATGACCCCGGGTTCCCTCTTCTGTAGGGGGTGGATGTAGAAATGTCAGATCTAATCTCAGATTCCATTTTTAAAACAAACAAAGCCCCACCCCCACCCCATTACAGCTCTTTTCTTTTGAGGCTGTGGTGTTTAAAAGGTACACGGACGTTAGGTTTGGTACGAACTCTTGGGGACTGCTTTCATGCCTGTGCCCAAGGACCAGGAGTACTCAGAGGATGAAATCTTTCAGCCTGGGATCAGAAGTGGCATTTTGAGGAAGATTTCCAGTTTTGTTCTGTCCAGGCCATAGTGCAGGCAGGCAGGCAGGACAGGAGGGGGATACCAGTGACATTAGCAAGGCTATGCAACCACCAGCAACCAATGCTAATGGCAGTGGCCAGCCCTTCTGGTGAGCAACCAGAGCATCTTTAAGGTACAAAGATGCACAGCTCCATCACCTTGAGGACCACAGGTCATGGGAGTTTAATGTTCAGATACTGATTTTTCTTTAGCGCTATGGTGACATCGTTTAACCTCTCTTCACAAAGTTTACCCAGCTGAAAAATGAATGCAATATTCTTTTTGCACGATGTGCTTCCAACTAGGTGGTGTTTGCACAGTCTGAGAGGTTTGTCCTACACCAGCAGGCAACTTATTACCTGGCTGCAAACTCAGCACGCAGTCAGCCCTGCCTAAAAAGCAGGTCTGGAATAAATCTTTACCTTAGGCTCCTCCAACTCTCACTACATGGTGCGCTGAAGCAGAGATGGCAGCCACACAAATCCATATGCAGGTGGTTTTGTAGGAGAATCAGAGGACATCTTCCATCTCCTCAGTGTACCCTGGGAGTGTACTGCATGCCACAGTGTGGTCCAACACAAGTACTGAAATTCACCTGAATGTCTGCATAGTCCTCTATTTTCTTGAGTCTCTCAGCCTTCTTCTTGTCATTTTAGATGGTCAAGGGCCTGTTGCATTTTCAATTTTGTGGGTTTCATTTAAAGTACAGCAAAAACAGCAACATGAAGAATCCTTCTCCTGCAGCAGGACTCTGAGACAAGCTGTTGTTCTACCATTTGAGATGAAAGTAAGCTGAAATGAAGTAGTCAGCTACGCTCCTAACCTTCCTTCAGGTGTTATGCCTAATGTGGCAGGAGATTACAGAATTGTCAGGGTTGGAAGGGACCTCAAAGATCATCCAGTTCCAACCCCCATGCCACACCTCACACTAGACCAGGTTGCTCAGAGCCACATCCAGCCTGGCCTTAAAAACTTTGAGGGATGGGGCTTCCACCACCTGCCTGGGTGACCTGTTACAAATATTTATGAGGGTGAAATGATTTCAACTGTTTGCACCAAGATTCATTTCTAGAATAAAACCTAACCAATAAAATAGAAGCCCTGCAAGTCAGGAAAATTAATTCAGCGAAGTACAAAGGCTGTGGCTGGTTCATTTTAACACATTCCAGCAGAATTTACTCTAGCTTGACACTTGAAGCTACCCAAAATCTACTCTGCAAGAGACTCTGCAAAGAGTGGGGTTTTCAGCCAGAAGACTGTGTAAATCAGGCTAAAATGACATGATCCAAACAAATGTTAGGAGACACAACTTCAGCTGGCAAAATAAGCAAAAAAAATCCGACTCCACTGACTCGAGGAGAGCCATCCTGAGTGTGGCACTGTGATAAAAAAGGTCCTAGTCTGCAGGCTATACCATTGTTACAGCTGATACATTTATTTAAGATGCCCCTCTCATTACTGACTGGAACAAGAGCAATAACCAAAACAGAATTTTCAGTGAGGACATCTCTCCAACAAGTGTGGAAGAATAAATACATCTCTGTTCTGCTCGCTCTGTAAAAGAGGGGGGAAAGTGTTGCATGTAGCAAAAGTGTAATCCTTGACATGCCACACTGCAGAAAGGGATGAGCTACCACAGCTACAAGTCCATTGAATGGTATAATTACTTCCTGCATAACTTTGCTCTCATCTGATTCTGTACATGCATTTTAAAGGTCCTTCACCCTTTGAAAGGGCATAGGAGGAGGGGGCTGGCCCTGTATCATTGCTGGTAAGGAATCCTGGTCTCAAGGTTGGTGTAAGCCAGAGGTGTCTATACATTGGAACACTTCCTGTTTTCACTTGGTGATCAAATGCCTTCTTTGCAGGGCAAATAGGGGAGCACTTGAGGGAGGAAAGCAGAGATGTCTGAGAGGCTAATTGAGTGTACTAAGGACTCCTCAGCATAGAGGAAAAGTAGTCTCGCAAAGCTATGAATAAACTCTCGTCCTGGGTCAGATTTCTTGCTGTTTCTTTTCTTTAATCACCTTTGAACTCAAATGAAAACAGCCTTAATGTCAGGTTTACCTTTCTGATGTCGTAATCTTTATGTACTATTGAGAAGATTATACTACCAGACTAGGATTTCCTCTGCTTTCTTAAACACTGGATATTATCCAGAAAAAGCATACACATTTCCAACCAATTCATCCTCAGATCTTTCATCTTCTGGATTCTGTTGTAATTCCAAATATAAGACAGAGCTCAGCAAGCGAACAAGAACATGACAGAAGCTCCTACTCTCTGCATTTGATTTCCAACAATAAAAACATGCATGTGTATCCTATTTCAAATGTAATTAAAGTTACTGCAAAGTGGAAGCTGTGATAGGGGTTAGAAACTGTTTTGAAAGACACAGCCTGTCAGATACATTCACTCTACAGCAGAATTTGAGTGCCTGTCTCTTCCAAAATGCCACTTAAGCAATTCAGTTTTTAAAATCAGCTACCTTAGGAGTTTGCAAACTGACTGAAGAACAAAAAAGAAAAAAAAAAAACAGGTATTTTATTTAAAATCATAAATAAATACAATTAGTCAGAACTGACTTACTCTCTTTGAATTTGGCTGTCTAAAGGAATTTCAAGTTGAATCCACTCTGTAAGAGAGTGCCACTGCCTCTCTTTCCAGGGAAACCAGAGGTTAATGATTTTTGTCATATTGAAATTAACAGCTAACAATTGCTACAGTTGGCCTTTAGTATTTTATTTGTCCTTTTGAGGTATTCAGAATAGGTGACAATGGCTTGCAGTTGAGAACATATGTAGAGAGACCCCTGTGGCTTATGGAAAAGTTGCTCCATGCTGGTTGGGTGTTTGGGAAAAAAAAAAAAAATAAAACCAGAGCTCTTTTATGTTCCACTCCTTAATGAATGCATGAATGTCAAAATGTACCAATGGCCCATTCAGGGGGCAAAGCCTAAGCAGCTCCCTCTTTAAGAACACATCCTGAGATGTAAAATACATTTGCTTAACAAATTTAAATAATGAGATAATTCAATTAGTTTCTTTAAAAAAAAAAAAAAAAAAAAAAAAAAGAAAGAAAGAAGAAAGGGTACATCAAGGGATTATTGTACTCCAGGAACAGGTCATACAGCACAAAGGAAGAACAAACCAATTTGAAATAAGGTTAGAGTAGTAATGAAGCAATGTATATTGAATCGTGGATCACCATTGTAAAGATATTTACTTGAAACAATAAAATTGAACATCACAGATTCCCTCCTCCTGGCTCAACTAGCGCTGCGCTTTGAATGGCCAAGCTAATTTGTGAGATCTTTAAAAGCAAGGAGTTCTTTCCCTTCCCTGCATGTGTTTATGGCAAGAAGCTTTCTGAATTTACATTGCGCTGGTCAGGGGTCTCCATTATCAGTTTTCAGGTCTGAGAATTACAGCACAGTAAATCTTTCAACACCTGCAAACTCATTAAAGCTTGGATGGTAAAAGGTTTGGGGATTTTGTGTGTGCATGTGTGTGTGTGTTCACTTAATTTGATTTTTTGCAAGGCCATCCTCACCAGTGATGGCAAATTTCCTCAATTCATGCAGTATGGAGAGGGTCAGGAGAGAGGATGGAAACAAGGAAAAGACATTTCAAAAAGCTGAGAGGAATTTCCTCAAGAGAAGCAAAAGACAGCTGAGTGTCTAATAAGCATGTGTTGAATGCTTTCAAGGAGCACAGGAGAAAGGAAGGCAGGGAAGGAAAACAAGATATCACAGATTTCATAGGAGGAAGTGGAGTTAACACAGAGACATACACAAAACAAACTGGTTTATTTGTGGCCCTGCTTTCTGCAGCCTGCCTGTACTGCTCCTCTAAAGATACCCTACAGCTAAACGAAAACCCCTCCGCTCATACTCACTCGACTTCCAAATTAAAAACATTTTACAGGTTAGTAAATCTCCAGCTGAGGTGATGTAGCAAAGAACAGCTGTGAAGTAATTTTGATAATGATGAGAATAATAAGCACATGGCAAGGTTCAGGGCTTTGCTGTTGCAGCTTCAGTGCTCCTGAATAGATAAAAGTGATTAAATACTCCTGATTATCCCTGACCAATATGTAATGGATTTACAGCCCTTTCAATTAGTCAGTATTTGCTTAGGACTCATTATTTTGTCTTTGGTTAAGTAATCAGCCCAGAGACTCATGTTCTGTCTAATTCCTCTGAGCCAAGTGGGTACAGGGCACCTGACCTTTGAAATGGCCATAGCTGGGAGGCAGGAATAACCACTACTCCAGCAGAGGCACTGGCTATTCCAGCTAATCCTGACCCCACAGGCCAGATCAATGCACCTTAGTTTGCTACTAATGTCCTTACATCAAAATGATGGTTTAGAAATGTGAATCTATTGCTCCCCCCCTTTAGCCGTGCTGCCGGCAGAGCGGTTCGATAGTCCCTACCATAAATAAATCGGGTACCTTGTCCTGAAACCAGTCCACTGTAACCAACATCAACCACCGTGGAAAGGTATAAAACTTTAGAAGAAGAGGTAGTTAATAACAGTTAGCATTTCCAGCCTTATCAAGTGAGAAACATTTTTTTGCAGCAGAGAGGAGGAGGGGGGAAAAAAAAAAAAATCGATTGATCATTTTCCCAGTTCCATTATTTCCCACATGAAGCAAACCGCAGAGAGTGTTACTAGGTTTTTCTGTAGAATCATGGTTTGATGCCTGAAGTGAAGCTATAATAGTCAACAGAACACCAACACACAAAACCAGTTGCAAGCAGGAGGATAAAGATAGCCCATGGAAAGCATTGCTGCTTCATATCTGTAATCTCTCCCTCCTCACACGTGAGTATGGGTAGCTTTTAGCATAACAGCCTTCAAAAGAAGCTAAAACCACACCGATTCTGTCTGTCACACATCTGAGGAATTAGGGAACCTGTAAACTGTCTCTATTTTGCACCAAAAAAAACAAACCAAAACAAAATCCAAAACAAAAACACCACCAAGTGACAATGACAAGTTTGCAAGCTGCCGCTTTGACTTCTCTAACATCCATAGTGTATGGCAGCACACACAGGCTGGGTGCTCTCTCTTCCATCACATCCATATGAAGTTTGTGTAAAGAGAGGCCAGCAATAAGGAGTCCAGAAGGGAGACCTTCATCTCCACTAAAGGAAGAATCCCTCCCTCTTTGTTCTAAAGAATTCAAAGCCATAAACAGGTTACTTTATATGTAGGTGTTTCTCCCATGCTACTCTCTCTTTCTACCCTGCCTTGGCAGGTGGGTTGGACCCAATGATCTCCAGAGGTCCCTTCCAACTCCTACCATTCTATGATCCTATGATTATGATTCTCTAGAGGCATTGACATGTCCATACATATTTTTTTTTTGTTTGTTTGTTTTAGATTTGTCATGATTCCAAGAGCCAAGAAAACAACAAATTGACAAAAAAAAATCCCCAAAACCAGAAACAAAAACCAGAAATTGAGCACTAATAGTGGTCCAAAAATTATGGGGACAATTGATTGCTAATAATGATTAATAAACCTCATTAGGCACACAGATAGAAACCTCTTTTGGTTTTGGGCACCACTTACTGTGAGATGCTGGAAGAGCCACGCTCTCATGATATTTGTTGCTACTTTGGGGAAAATGCCTCTTTTCTTCTGACGCTTTTTGTCCTTGTCTGGGTCGTCGTCATCCCCTGTACCGGGTGAGGCTACGCTGTTGTCTAAACCATCTCCTACAACAAAAAACAAAACAGAAAGGAGATGTTTAATGAACAAAATATAGAAGTATCCTTAATTACCAAGAGGCAAACACAGTTTTACTTTGATTTTTGCAGATCGGGCACATAACAGTTCTCATTCCATCCGAGGGCTGATACAAATAGGTAAAAATTAGAAACCACTTCCAAATACTACGAACCCTCCAAACACTATTGTGGCTGATACAAATAGGTAAAAATTAGAAACCACTTCCAAATACTATGAACCCTCCAAACACTATTGTGGCTGATACAAATAGGTAAAAATTAGAAACCACTTCCAAATACTATGAACCCTCCAAACACTATTGTGCCTGATACAAATAGGTAAAAATTAGAACCCGGGTCCCTCCAAATACTAATTTTACATTTCACACATGCTTATATCATTAATTCAATTATAATCGTGTGCTTGACATAGTGCAATACCTCTTTGTCAATTATGGGATACAGTGTGGGGAAAACTTGCCACAGGAAAACCCAGTGACTGTAAATGCATCCCTACAACCCATTCTGAATACGTACCAGAAGTAATCAAGTTCAATGTTCTGTAGTCTATATATTTGAGGCCCTCTGCAGAGGTGGCAGTAACCATGTCACCGTTCAGTGCACATAACATACTGTCAGATGAGTCCCTCCCCAGAACCATCAGCTCCCAACACGCACAACATGCACCCGCACAAACACGTACATCGAGTGTGACCCGGCGTAGAGCATTTGCATGACAGCAAAACTTTTTACATCTCTGCCTCAGTGATTATTATCATTAAAAAAAAAGATGATGCACATCAAGGTAGAGCTCTCACTTAATCAGAACTTTCCATCAACATCTTTCTCTTCTGTGCTTTTCCCTGGCATTAATTGTGCATTAGCAAAAATCATTTACTTTTAACAGTCATAGTTATTTTTTCTTGCCCTCCAGCAAAAATGCCTTGAAAGCCTGCCTGGAGGGCATCTAAATTATGTATCTGAAAAACTCTTCTGGCAAGGCATTGCAGGACCCCTAGTTTCTTAAAATTCATATGAGCACGTCTTCCTGTTTTTGGGAAGGCATCAATCAAGAGCAGCAATATATGCCATATTCCTACATTAATATTTGAACTAATAACTTTTAAAAAGGGAAAGAAACAAGATCCGACTTGTGGCATAATCAAATGCAAAATAAATGAAGAATACTGGGACAGCACTGAGACTTTATAGATTGCTGTGTTTTCCTTACACATCATTAGCCCGGAGCCACACGAAAGAGGAAAACAGAGAAGTGGAGAGTTTATGCTCCCTGCTGGTGTTTAAGAAGCCGAGGTCCTGGAAGGACATCTGGGAATTGTGCTGAGACGGTGGTTTTTGTAATTTAAGAATAGACATTCATTAGCAGTAAATGCCATAAATCCCATGCTAAGTAAAAACCTTGTCCAAGAAAGCCTAAAACAATAAACTCTGTGCTCAATGTAGCCTGAGCTAGACGCTCCATAGCTTCCTGAGGAATGCTATAGATTCACGAGCTAATTCCTATAGCCTTGTCTAGCTCTGTAGTGCTACTAAACGAAATACGTTGCTGCTACACACAGTCCATTTGCTTCAAAACTTGCATTTCAGCTCCCATCTTCCTTACTCATGCCAGATCACCCTTCTTCCACTGCCTCCCCTCTGAAAAACCAACCCTTTTGGACCACGGAGACAGAAAAAGCCACAGCAAAGAGCTGGCAGATTAATTTTATTGACATTTCCATTTTCACTGCAATGTGATACCCTCCATCACATGGAAGAGATGACCCTCACTATTTACAGACTGACAGGCCACTTCATTACAACCACCCTGCCCCAAGGCAGAGCAGCTCCTTTCCATCTGCCCAAACACCAGAGCAAGACCCTGAAGTCACTGCTCGCTTTCTCATGCTCCTTTTTTTTTTTTACTTCCCCTTTTTGTGTTTGTTTCTGTTAACGATAGAGAAAGGAGAGTCGAATCACAGCAAACTAATCGAAGAGCTTCTGGAAGCCCTGTACACAGTAACCAACTGTTCATTTTGCAAGATGCTGGTTATTTAGAAAGCACTCCTTTCCTCTGCCCCCTCCCCCCCACATATTCTACCCTACCCCTCTCTCTCTCTCTCTCTCTCTCTCACACACACACACACACACACACACACACACACACTTTCCACTATGCCAAGGAACTGCTGCAAGGCAAATTCTCACAAACACTAATGGCTTCTGACTGCTCCTTGGCAACCCCAGCATTTTAACCTGGGTGGATATGCTCTCCAAAATACAGACACTGGAGCTATCTCATCAGCTGTTCATGTGACACAGATGGAGAGTGGCTATTAGGAGCCAGGCAATGGGCCTTGGGGATCTGAGGTGCTGTACTGTAGCCTCAGGCAATTTTGAAAAGCAGTACCCGGAGAATGGGGCGGGGGGGCGGGGATAAAAAAAAAAATCCCTACTAAAAGTGCAAGTTTGAAGTCAGTCAGTCTGTTTGTCTATCTGTCGTGCAGATAAAGATATCTTTGTCTCTTTATGTAAAAGCTGTGTGCCTATGCACAGGATGTGTGGAGCTACAAAACTTCCGTGCTGCGCCACCCTTTCGCACCGCAGAAGCAGCAGCTCCCTCCTCTGTGTGCACAAATGCCTGCTTGCCTGCACAGGCATAACTCTCCTGTTTGGGAGCATACTCAGCAGGAGCCACCAACATACTAAATCAATGTTTAGACCTTTTGGAGAGGTTGCTAACATCCTGGGTTTAAAAAGCTAATAGCAGCCCATGGGAAGGAAAATCCAGCTGAAGTTCCCACTGCCTTCCCAGTGGTCTAAACAGTAAGTTAGTGCTTCCATAAGCTGTTCCATAGCCTTACTAAAGGAAATTCAAATACTGCACCTCCAAATTGCCTCAGAAGGCTAATACAGCAAGATTTGTTGCTCCTGGTGAACTATAGGCCCAATTCTGTATCACAGAATGTCAGAGGCTGGAAAGGACCTCGAAAGCGCATCCAGTCCAACCCCCCTGCAGAGCAGGATCACCTATACCAGATCACACAGGAACACGTCCAGGCGGGTTTTGAATATCTCTGTTAAGCTGTATTGTCATATCCTCAATAGAACTGCAACCGCTCACATTAGTGGATACTGTTTCTAGCAGTAAGAAATCATAGAATCAGCCCACAAGTGACTTCTCCAAGATGGAATGATTCACTTCTTGGATATGGAAGGACCTGATCCTAGTTTGCTGTATCCAAATAAACATGAGTTACTTCAAATGCAGAAAAAGAAATTATCAAAAGTTACATAAAATAGACACAAAAGTTACTCTGTGACAGACTGGATTAACTATATTTGTAACTGCTATGTGAGAGAATCCAAATTTAAATCGTTACAATCATTACAAATGATTCTGCTTCTGTGAACTGTGCATATCTTGATTTGGATGGTAATCTTTAAGAAAGGTAGAGTCAAGTTCTAGCTTGTATGGAAACTGCAATTATTTAAGCATAGCTATCCAAATTTCCTAGTGGAAGAATGAAGTCTAGATCTTAGCCCACTGACTGCAAAAGTAAAACCCAATCAAACAAAACCCAAAGGTGACTTTCTCTTGCTTTGCACATCGTTTGCTCATTTATTCTTGTGCAAAGAGTACAAGGGATAGCAAAATCCTATCAGTGGTGTAGGAAAAGTGGAGAATTGTTAAGTGGCACTCTCTTTGTGTAGGTGCCAATGACTGAGCAGGACTCAGGCCAACATATCACCCAGTTTGCTTTGGATTAATGCAATGGCATAGTCTCAATAACCTCTAGAAAATGATGGGAGTTCAGCTGAAATTTTGCACTGTGACCCACATGAAGTTCCTTAGAGGTCTTCCCTTCTAGGGGAAGGGTTTGTGAAGGAGGCTGAAGATGCAAACCGTCCTTACGCAGCGGGAAGTTGAGCTTCCACTCTGTTCCTGCATACAGAGACTCTTAGCTTGTACTGAGAGTACACAAGAGACTTTATTTGGCATTGGAAGCAAAGAGATTCCCTGTTATTTAAAACATACCAAATAAGTAGTCAGAGCAGGGTTTCCATTGCACTTCACTTGCTGCAAGGTTCTTGGACAGGTTAGCTTGCTGACCCCCACGTTCATACAGCTAAGGACTGACTCTTCAGGAAGCAAGTCCAACCCTACAGAAGGCCTGTCCAGTCCTATTGTATCAATTAATTTCTCTTTGACAGGTCTCCACACTACCAGTAGTAACTCATCCCCACCCTTGTTTGTGCTTCTCACAGAGCAAAGGCCCAGCAAGAGATGAAGGAAGTGTGGTTTAGAAGCTGCTCATCAAGTCATTTCACCATCTGTGAGCAGGATGAATAATAAATTCTCAGTCTATGCAAAACGATAGCTGAATAGGATAACTCAGCCAGGTCACAGCACAAAGCTCTGAACCAACTCAGATTTAAACTCCAGAAGTAGTTTCTATCACCATCATAACAAGCTGAGCAGTAAGAAAAGTAATTTTTGGGTAAAAAACCCCGCACATTTCAGGACCCAGTGTCTGAGCTTTTCTTTACCACCAGTGGTGCCTTACAGCTTTATGGTTTGTCACCCTCAAGGAAAAGAGTGGAGATCAGGGATATCTAAACTGAGAGGAAGACAAGACACTTCACCACTTCTCTAAAAATAGTGCAAGCAATATGAAATCCAAGCTAAAGGACTCTGGAAAGGAGAGCTGCAGTGCACTGTGCTGATTTGAACTTAACTACTCTGCAATCTTCCAGTCCACTCTTTTAACGAGGCAGAATATGCAGCTATAAACGTAGAAACAAAGAGGAAAATCTGCATGCAGCTTATATTCACAAATTGCAGTCATTTGTTTGTACTTACGATGTATCCATCTGGACACAGAAGTATTGTAAACCACTATTAATAAGTATTAATAAGTATTACTATTAACTTAGTAATATGATCCACATCACCCCCAGAGAAATCTATGAAAAGCCAGAAAGAGAAGTGTTTGGATACATTTTGAAGATAAGACAGCCTGTGCTGCAGGCAGGACTAATAGAGAGGGAAGGTCAGCTCCAGAATCAAAGACACTTCAGGAGAACTCCTTAACTCCTTTCTACCCTGTTATAATCATCGGGCTTCTTTAGCCTTACAGCTTCAGCAGATCACAGCCCTTTGAACAGGATGCTGACTGGGGGGAAGTTTCTCCTCCTCTTAATGATCACTCTTCCTGGAAGTTGACTTAATCCTCTCACACTGTAGAAGCAGTAACTACCTACTGCATCTTACTGCCTAGGGAAACTGAGTCAGGATAGGTTACAGGTGTCAAGTCTGGGACTTTGAAAATCACGAACAATTCAAATGGGCATTCCAGCTTAGAGCTGTGCCACCATCATCAGTGTTCCGCCAGCACGTGGGCTGGTTTTGCTTGGCTGCAGGGGGAAACAAGCCATCAGAAACTCCTTAAGGCTTGACACAAACATCCTAGGTTGACCTGCATGCTCAGCCACCACTTGCCTTAGCCTGAAATCAGGTGTCCAAGTGAGCTGCTGTGATCAATCCTCTGTATTCCCTTCCCTTTTGTGTCTTTGAAACACCAGACACATGTTTCATGGTGCTATATGTTTCAGTGAGCATCTTGGAGAGAAAGGTTGAATGCTGGTGCACTAGAAGGAGCAGGAAGACTTCAGAAAAAGGTCACTATCATCTTTCCTGCTGCATAAGATGTTGTTCTTTTGCCCTTCTAGTAGCAGGGAAGCGATGAAGAGCTGACCTTCTCTCTATTGTTCTTTTGGAAGATCTTCTGCTTTCCAGAGCAGAACCCAGCAATTCCACTGGGCAGATAAAGATGACATGTACAAATGTCACAACATCTAGGTCTTCATAACTATTGTAAATTCAACTAGGAAGAAAAGGAAGAGAACTTAAGCCACTCCTGGACCTCACCTACAAAGCTTATTCTACCCTAATCACATTTTCACATAGTTTGTCAGCCAGGAGCAAGTCCCTGTTGCCATCTGGCAATATACTCTAAAGGCTTAAAGAGTTGCAGGGTATCTAAAGTGCATTAATAACAAGACACAAAATAAAACCTCCTCCTTTTTTACTTCTGGATAGTCACCTTCCTACAATCACTCATTTCTCTGGTTTTCAATAAGGCATTTACAAATGGCTTATTATTATTTACTCAAAGGTAGGAACCACATTCCCAGCTGTGTTATTGTTATAGCCATGCATAGTATAAAACCATCGATTCAAGTATCTCACAGTTGTTTGCAGAATTGTAATGTTTCCTATTTCTCCTTTTATTATTTTCCTACCATAAAAACCCAAAACCAAAAAACAAACAAAACAAAACAAACCACCAAAAATTCAATCCTGGCTTTTCTATGTCCTTAATTGTCTGTACTTAAAAGGCATATTTATTTGTGAAGGGAATCAATAATTCTTTGAGATTAAATTCAAAAGCCAACCATGTTATTTTGCTGGATTTTAAAAGATAAGGCTAAGAAACATCAGTTTAAAATTTCAGCTTTTCTACACAGCCAGGAGGATTGTAATGAACAAATCACAAACCAACATTTTTTCACATCAGGTGAAAAAAAAAAACCAAACCACAAAACCAAAACTGTTCCAATGCAGACAAGGGGAACAGTAAAGCAACCTGCTAATTACTGATCTCTCTTACGTTCCTGCTGTGCTAAACTGTCTGGACATGTTGAAGTGAAATTTTTCTGCGATTTTCAAGTGACTAGTTCATGGCCCACTGCCGTGGAGTGCAGGAGAAGGGATGAAATGCTTTAGTTTACATGCAACATTTACTAACTGTGTGGGTTTTCCGACATTAAAGAGGGGACAGTGACCCATGCCACCTTTTTCACACTCAAAAGAGCACTGAAAAAACAGTCTTCATAGGCTTACCTCAGGCTTCCCTGGCCCTTAACACCCTCCCCCCAGGGTAGGAGCAGAAAGAGAAAAAAGAAGGGATTTTATGCTCCTTTCTCTTCAACTTTTCAGGCGGTATAAGCAGCATTTAGCAAATTCAGCCTCCAAATGGCTCCAAATGCTCTGAGCTGCAGGGGCTCATCCTTTGTTAGCCTCCCTCTATTTACACAGGATTTACCAAGGCTCTCCACTGAAGAGACCACATGTTTCTGACAGAAAGCACTTCCATTCACACTGCATCAGGCAACAGGATTGTAACCACTGCAGCTTCACGCTGACCTGAGATTAGGGATTTCAGCAACATTGAGATGGTAACAATCTGCTAACTAACGAAAATTATCCATGGAGAACTCCGTTGCTTATTCCAGTTAAAACTACCGTGGCCAGATAGATTAGGTTACTTAAAAGGGACAATTAAGAACTAGCTACTGTCAAGAATATGCATGTCCATCCACAAATAAAATGCACACGGAGAAAAATATCATCGGGGGGAAAAAAAAACCAAAATCCAACACCAAACCAAAACAACAAAAAAAAAAGCAGACTACAGCTTGGATTAAAACAATTTTACCCACTGGCTGAAGACATAAAGTGTAAAAACAGACAGATGGACACATATGTAAATGTGGCTGCATTTGTTTCTCTAGAGCTGACAAGTTAGTAGTAACAGTATAGTTTAATAATTTCTTTTCCATGGTATTTTCACACTGGCTAACTGGGCAGTGGCAACATCCGTGTGGAACTTCAGGAGCAGAATAACTCCTTCAATCTAATTACTGCTGGAGCAAACAAACTGATCTAAGCAACCTGGCTTGGCTCTACCTACAAGGACTCTGTCCTGGAACCTGATATCAGCATGGGGATTTTAAAAATTTATCTTTAAAAAAAAAAAAACAACACAAAAAAACCCCAAAAAACAAAAAAAACCCCAAACAAACCACCAAAAAAACCCTCAGTTTGGCCAGTCAGGATTTTTGCACTGAGATCTAGTACTTGTGTCAGGGTGTTTCAAAATGGATTACACACACACACCAAGCATAAAAATGTTGCTGGTTGGAACTTGTGGTTTGTGTTTTGTTTCTTGGGTTTTTTTTTGATCAATAGGGCAGAAGAAAATTAGATGGGAAGACAGGGCCAGGAAGGACCACACAGATCCAGGTTTTTATGAGGTTTATTTTGATATTTTCATCTGGCAAATTATTTTGCTTCTGTAGCAAAAGATGAAACAATTTATTTCTGCAGCAGGAACTCATACATGCATCTGATAAGCATGTAAAAAAGTACAGGGTATATTCTAAAGTTCTCCATAGTATATCATCATAAAGCTTTTCTGGGCACTCAATGATTCATTTTTAGTGATCTCTCAAATGCCCTTAGCCACAGTTAACACTCAGATTTTATTAAGGAAGAAAGCAGGGACAAATGTCCACTTAAGTCCCAGCTCTCAGATTCAACTCTGCTTGCACTGCAGTACCTAAAGCTAAAGCTTTTTTAATGTTCTATTCACCTCCCCTGTGTGGCATTTCTGCTACCACAGAGTTCACAATCTTTCAGTCCCAAACACAGAAGGCTGCTATCTTCAAGTCATCCAAGGAATGTGCCAGATACTATCATCTCCCCTGCAATACAAAGAACCAGAAAGAGGCAGAGACCAAAAGGAGACCATACCGATCAGGTTACTAAAGTCCAGAAAGTCTTTCCCAGAATGCTAAATGTTAATCTTTGAACCAGTAAATGTTATAATTAAGATCCTTGTAGTTGAAGGAAAGGCTAGCTTGAGAAGTCAAAGGTACAGCCATTTGAAGTTGTGCTTCTGTGCACGTTTGTCCTAATCTTGCACCCCCCATGCTGGCACAAGCGCCACCAAGCACTTTGTTCTATTCAAGCAAAATTATCATTAATGTCAGTGGCAGTTTTGCCTGAATAAGGAGTGTAAAACCAGATCCTCGCCGTATTTGCACAGAATTGCAAGAGCTGCACAATTCCATAGGAGATCTACTCATTAAAACTTGTACTTTACGCTGATTTATGATGCTCTTCTCTTTCAAAGCGAATCTCGCTTTGTACCTCACCAGGAAAGTGTTGAATGCACTTGTTTCTACATGGTTTTAACTTCAATTCCCCCCTGCCCCCCTTGCTACCTCAGCAAAAAGCTGGGGAGCTTATTCCCAGGTTTTGGCACCTAGGCTGATGGAAAGTGTTATTAAATTAGGCTTAAGTATTTTGTCTGCTTTGATAATTACAATTACTTTGTAGTAAGGATGACATTTTTTCATCCTCCTAAACGTTGTCACACAAAATGTCCTTGTGCTGCAGTCTAAATCAAGTCCCTTTTAAATTGCTTTTATTTTTATATATATATAATTTTAGAGAAATATTTTTAGCATTGTAATAGTAACTCTGTTAAGAATACCAGCTGCAGACTTTGGCTACAGTTGCAACAACAATAAAAAGTCATTAAAGGAATCAAGAGACAAAGAAACTATTTTTATATTTTTTTCTCCTCTAAAGCACATCTTTAAGAGACTATTTTGGTTTTCTTCTCTATCCCTGTCGAAGTAAATGGGACTTTAGTTTCCTCAAACAACTGCACCAAAGTTAATACCCAAAAATATAAAAGAGAAAATACACCAAAATATATACAATCTATAAAAGATATATTTCATTTTAAGTACCATTTCTTATTTCTTCTCATGCTATTGTTGTGATTAGAATAGTATCAACCCTGGGCCAAACAGCCAAGCTCAATTAAAATTCTACCTGTAATTGAAGTTGAATAATTAAGCTCATTGATATTTAAACTTCAACGTTTTGCAAGTTTTTTATATAAAGCAGAATGTGGAGAACCTAAAGGAGATGATGACTAACACCCTGTGCTGCTCTTCTCCATGAAATCAGTAATGGAGTTTCTTTAAGAATAAAAATGCTTTTTTTGGCTTTTTTTTTTTAAAGGAAAATAGCCATCAAAGCATTTTAATTTTCTTTACAGCTGTTTACACTCTTATGAACTGTGAGACATTTTAACGTCTTGCACTTCCTCTTAGGAAATATCTTTGTTCGTGAGACAGCAGCCCTGAAAATGATGCCCACTGACAGAGCAAGTACAGCAGAGCATGTACACTCTTCTCAAGGTTATTTAGCTATTAAAAATGCTGAAATATTGGATACCAGCATGCATTTGTAGGATTTTTTTTAAATAAAACTAAGCTAGGACTGGAAATGTAACAGACATTTATTCCTGAGAGATACCAACTTCAAAGCTTCAGTTATTAGAAAGGACATTCGTTAGGCCACAAGTCCAAAATGCACATTAGTCTGTGTTAAGATGTATTTTTAAAAAATACATATATATGGAGGATGGCAGAATGCTTAAAAAAAGGAATATACATATATATGATAAGAATGATTTAGTAGAAAGGTGTCAAAATGAATCACAAAAACCTTGTCCAGGTGATAATACGGACACAAATATGTGTGCTACATCAAACACAAGCAAGAGCACCTTCTCCATATGCATCCACCTGAGCACCATCAGAAATGCTGCTTACTGTGAATGCATAGTCCAGGGGGAAAAAAAATAAATATATATATATATATAAAATTGTTTAAAAAACTAAATAAATAAATTGCAAAACAACTCCAAACTTGGCAAATCTTACATACCATAAGAGCTCCAACACCTATGCACAGTAGGGTGGATTAACCCGCTGGGTGCTGCAGACATATATATGCACCTCCTCCTAAAGTGTTCATTTGGCTGGCAGTCTGGAAAATGCCAGAATGTGAAGGGTTACGTGGGAACGCTGACAGTCTGCTCTTGTAGGTTTAACTTAAAGCCTGGACTTTAAATATAGTCTGCTAGGTATTTAGAAGCATAACTAATACTGTTTAGAAGTGATAAGCTATTTAGTGCTCACGACAAAGGGCTGAAGCCCTTTGTGCTTGCTCCCACTGGTGCATCATAGAATCATTAAGGTTGGAAAAGACCTTCAAGATCATTGAGTCCAACTGCAACCGAACTGCCATGACCACTAAACCATGTCCTGAAGCACCACATCTACAGCTTCTTCAGCACCTCCAGGCATGGTCACTCCACCACCTCCCTGGGCAGCCTGTTCCAACTCCTCAGCACTCTCTCAATAAAGAAGTTTTTCCTTATGTCCAACCTAAACCTCCGCTGGCGCAACTCCAACCCATTTCCTCTCATCCTAGCATTGGTTACTTGGGAGAAGAGACCAACAGCAGCCTCACTCCAACCTCCTTTCAGGTATCTGTAGAGAGCAATAAGGTCTCCCCTCACCCTTCTCTTCTTCAGACTAAACAACCCCAGCTCCCTCAGCCGCTCCTCATATGATACCCTCCAAACCCCTCACCAGCATCATTGCTCTTCTCTGGACATGCACCAGCATCTCAATGTCTTTCCTGTATTGTGGCTCCCAGAACTGAACTCAATACTGAAATTGAGGCCTCAACAAGGCCAAGTACAGAGGCACAATCAGTGCTTCAGTCTTGCTGGGCATCCTTGTTTTGATTCAGGCCATGATGCCGTTGGCCTTCTTGGCTACTTGGGCACACTGCTGGCTCATGTGCAGCCAGTTGTCTACTCTGGATCTGCCCATATTTGCTTGTGGGGTTAATTTTTTTTAGGAGCCTTTTCCTCTGAAAGCCTTGTAAAAGTAAGGTGTAAATAAACTATACCTCATGCTACATGTGTTGGATGCTTACAAGAGGTTACTGGAAAGGCCTGGAATGTTTTTTTTCTTTCAGGATCAGTAGACAGATGATAAGAGCAAGCACTTAAAAGTTGAAGTCCTTGGATGGTTTCTGAGAATGTGGCTTCAGCCATGAGGGAAGACATAGTTTAGAATATTCATGGAAGACATAGCTTAGAATATTCCACCTCCTCAAACTGGAGGAAGCAGCAAGCACGCTGGTGTGCATTCTGGTCAGAAAGCTTCAACTGGTTGACAAACCCAAAAAAGACCCTTACAATATTAGAATGGCTGACAAGCAGCATATATTCTCCCATCACATAGTTTAACTGAATTGTCTCAAGATACTATGATTTTTTAAGAAAAAAAGTGAAAAAGAAGGTCAGGCCACAGCCTTCACAAGATCACAGAATCAGAGGATGTTAGGGGTTGGAAGAGACCTCCAGACATCATTGAGTCCAACTCTCCTGCCAGAGCAGGACCGTAGAATGTAGCACAGGTCGCACAGAAACACATCCAGACAGAGCTGGAAAGGCTCCAGAGGAGACTCCACAACCTCTCTGGGCAGCCTCTGCCAGTGCTTTGGGACCCTTCCAGTAAAGAAGCCCTTCCTCATGCTGAGGTGGAACTTTCTGTGCTGTAGTTCACACCCACTACTCCTTGTCCTATCACAGGGGATAGAGAAGAGTTTGTCTCCTCACTCCTGAACCCCAGCCCTCAGATATTTGTAAACATTGATTGGATCCCCTCTAAGTCATCTCTTCACCAGACCAAAAAGCCCCAGGTCCCTCAGCTTCTCCTCACAGGGCAATTCTCCAGCTCCTTCAGCATCTTCATAGCCATCCCTTGGACTCCTTCAAGTAGATCTCTGTCCCTCCTGCACTGGGGGGCTCAAAACTGAATGCAGTATTCCAGGTGAGCTGTCACCAGGGCAGAGTAGAGGGGAAGGAGAACCTTCTCTCTCTGCACCCAGAATAACCCACAAGATACTTTGGGCCTGCTTTAAGTGATCAAAAGAGCTGGGGAAAGCAATGTGATGGCATAGAAACGCTGGGGAAAGCTTTTGTGGTGTCGTAAAAACATCATGGAAAGCTTTTGACTGAAGTTCTGATGAAGTGGATTTAGAAAATTAGGAAGCATAAAAAATAGCCAAGCCACAGGGTAGTGACTTGTTATAACACTACGTGCTTGAAAGTTCACAGCACAAAACTAAAAAGCACAGACCTCCACTCCAATTTATGACGCTTTGCTTTTCTGGTCCTAAGCCCAGGATTCCGTCTCAAGTCTTTCATTGTAGCAGATGTTGCAAAACCCAAATGTGCAGTGCCTACAAAATCTTCCCAGACTGCTTTGTCTCCCCGAGCTCTTCCCAGGGACCTTACAAGTTGAACTCCATGACTCTGTTCCTCTCTTCAGAGCTCCTATATGTGGGAACCGCAGACAAGAAACCTGGCAGGTCAGGAGACTTCTCTTCATTTAAATGGGTAAAACTGAGTTTCCCCCTGGACAGGCTGTTCACCTAGCCAGTTAGAGAACTGACATGGATGTCATAAGATCAAATGTAAGCCCCACCAATCAAGTAGCAGTCTGAGCTAAATGTGCTGATGCAGTAAATTTCCAGGTCTTGATCACACTAGTCAGGGGAGTCGTTCTTCTCAGTGATAAAGTCACTGAAGGCACTCTTGAGAAGATAAAATATTAAGAACTGGCTGACTTTGCACCATTTGAGTGAGGTATTCACTGCTGACCCAGAACAACAGAATTGTCACCAGCTAGGAATCACCATAGGCATGGTCATCTTCAGCTCCTTCCTGCAAGGTTGTGCAGGAGAATCATTTCTCAGCTGGTGAGGGGCATCAATCTGGAAGCTGCGGTGTTTAAATGTATTATGCATTAGAAGAGACTTCACACAGTCCTCCCATCTTTCTCCTTCTCCCTTTCTCTCAAAAAAAGAGAAAAAAAGGCAGATAGGATTTTAGCAATTAAGATTTGCCTCAAATACATTAACCTGCATTTACCATTTTCTAGTTATTTTTACCTGTGTTTTACTATGTCAGCTTTTCCAACTCACCAAAGATTTATGCAGTAGTTAAGAACTGAGATGCTTACAGTGTTGGAGCATTATCTAACACAAGATATTCTATTCTTTTTTTTTTGTTTTCTCTATTATTTGCTCATACCTTGAGCGAACTTGAGAGATAAGGCTTTCCAAGAAGTGCTCAAGTGAGCAAGAAACATGGCTTGAAACGAAAACTGTTTCAAAAGTCATACACAATATTCCTTCTGATCATAAATGGTGGCTCTCAGATAAGTGAATATTATATTACATTATATTATACATATTATTGCATCTTATTATATCATATTACATTATATTATCAAACATGTCAGTGCCGTCCTGTGCACACCTGAGCATTATATTTTCTTCATATCTTGAGTATGGTTACTGCTTTTACTAATTTTTCTTCATCTCTAAATAAAGAGAACACCCTTTCTTCACATCCTGAAGTGCTCTGTTAGAAAGCAGGTTCTCAGCAATCTGTACAGCACACCTTATTTCTTTTCTCCTTCCACTAAAGTATTTCCATATATGTTACTAGAGGCAGAAGCAAGTCTCAGTGCCGCATCTTCACTAAAGAGACACAGAGGTTTCTGTATCTGTGGCCTACCAAAACCAAGCAGTATGATCCATACTGGACCATGCTGTCATCCAGTCTATGTCCATCTCTTGTTCCCATGATATATGTGGGAATTTGCTCTTAGAGACCAAGCGAAAACTCATGTTTGCCATTTCCCATTTCTACCTCCAATGTAGTCAATGACAAAAGACTCTCTGAACCTCACTCCTCAATTGAGAGGTGTGCCATGGCTCCATTGGCATGGATGATGCACACAGCAAGCCAACTTTCCCATGGAGAAGTGGTGCTCAGAGGGAGCAGGACCAGTGTTCACCCTCATCTGGGTTTCGATTTAGGGCCAGAAATCACTGCCAGGCTTGTCTTGCCTCATAGATTTGGGGGGGGGGGGGCAATGTTTCAGCACCAGCCTTGGCAGAGTTAGAGAACGGTTGGATGGGATCACAGAATCACAGGATCATTGCGGCTGGAAAAGACCTCTGAGATCATCAAGTCCAGCCTATGACCTAACACCACAACATCAGCTAAACCATGCCAGCAAGTGCCACATTCGATCTTTCCTTAAAGACCTCCAGGGATGATCTCAAAGGTCTTTTCCAATCAAGATGATTCTGTCATTCTGTGACCTGCCCATGCTGTCAGTCTTCCTGCAGTGAGAACACTTCCATAAACACCAACCCTGCACATTTGGATGAAGGCAACTTCTCCCTGGTGCAGCAAAGAGTTATCAGGTGGAGGTCTGGGGCCATTTTTTTTCCAAAATGAGAACCTCCAGAGCTTGAGACTCATTTATGAAGCACTAACGAGGGCCATTTCTCAAACTCCTTTATTTCTTACAAAATAGTTCCATCTGGACAACGGCAAGAGAAGCTGGATCAAGGAGAAGAGCAGGTCATCCTTTTCTCCTGCTGCTTTTTGGTAGCCATGGTGGCATTTCCTGTATGTGTTAAAGGCTTGGTAAATAACGCAAGCCTGGGCCCTGGCCACTGATGGTTCACAGATTGCACATCCTTAGCAGCACCACCTCATCTATTACTGTGGAATTAGTTGACAATACTACTAGTTGTACCAAAAAAAAAGACCCAAACTAATTGGTCCCTGAGGACAGCTAGGTGCTTGGGAAGTCTTCTTAATAAAACAAAAATAATAATAATAATAAAACTTCTCCCACAGTGATTTGCCAGCCCTGGTGTAGTCTACCCAGCACATTGGGACCTCTAAATTACATACTATAATTGCCATCAAATATCTGTCCCATCAGTGAATATCTTTATTAGCATCAAAATCACTCACAACTAGTGTTCCTCAATGTTATTAAACAGAACTTGTTCTAGGTGTTGCCTTACTAATTAGTCA